>QJPP01001358.1:0-570000 GCA_003996215.1 Jaltomata sinuosa | reverse complement strand
CCAATATGACTTGCCTAGCTAGTGCTTCCTAGTTGACTATACTAAATGAATTTCTGTTGTCCATCCCCAATCTTGTGTATGCCATTCACAAACTTTTCTACATCCACGCGCGTGGTTGGAATTGGAAAAGTAATTGAATCGAAGAATTGGATTCACTCTGACATCTGTCGAAGCCAGCATGTGGTAAGAGTTGGGCAGAGGTAGACCTCATTCACTTACTAACTTACTCGGTAAATTATCTAGCAAGAGGCCAATCCTCAGGAATTTATTTTCCAAGATAAACCATTCGAATGCTACTAAACGACAAGAATAGTCTATTTGAACAGGGCACATGCATCATACATAAGGATGACGCCGAAAGACTTACAATGAATTTGTTCGTTTCGGCCTACTCTGGCCTTTATACGATAAAGTACATCAAGAAGCTTATAATTGCAATAGAAGGGTCCAGGTCCCGCTAGCGCTAGAATGGGCCAGGTGGGATGGGGGAGCGGTCGAGCATGTAAAGGCGCAAGTCGAGCAACGTATCTGAAGTGAAATGTAAAAAATATATTCAACACTTTATGGTTCTTGACCCAAGTAGGCCTAGGCCAAGAAAAGACACCTTCCCACCTTCCTTTACTCTGCAATAGCCCGACGACTCTTCTCTTCACAAATAGGCTTGGCGCTTAGTTGATTTAAAAAGCTGGAAAGATGCAAGAAGACTGAGGAGGTGCTGGAGTGACAATGGTTCACAGTCCGACTGCTAGCTTTCCCCGGGATCACAAAACACTATTCTATTAGGTCGCGAACTCGTGCCCCATTCTCTCTGACCGAGGCGCTAGATCTTCTATATATTCGATTAACCCTAAAGCTAGGAAGATTGCCCTACCTTTGACTGAGAGTGTCTTCGCCTATAAACGCATAGAACGCGTGAAACTCATCACTACCTTGTAAGGGCGTTGAGACCATAGCATGTTACACGAAAGCGCCGCTTTATCTGTAGTGTTGTCACACAGTTGCCCGCCTAGAAGAGCAACTCGCTCTGTAGTGTTGTCACACAAGATAAGCGCGCCCCTCGCCTACTGGCCGGGCGAATTAAAGTTATCTTCTGGTCAACTGTCCACCCAGCCAAGTGCAAAAAACACAGTAGAATCACGCAACACACGCTGCTGGTGTTCTTCCTGCTCGCGAGGAAAGAAAGAAGAGCAACAGGGTTCAGTTCAGATTTGACTGTTTGCAGTATGGGAGCAGATTCCCCAAAAAATTCTTGGGAACAATGAAAAAAAAAGATATCTCGATAACAAAAACTATATGGGGCTGTATTGGCGAGATCCAATGGTGATAGTTTCTATAATATAATAAAGGCTATAGGTCATCGGTTGTGACATTTACGAAGTCCCCTAGGAATTTTTAGTTCTTCGACTCTATTCACTCTTAAACATCATATGCTTGTGTAGATAGCTACTAAAAGGGTGTATGGCACGATGAATCTTTGCGACTATGCCATTCTTGGCGATGGTGATCGCCGACGAGAAGGTGATATGGCCTAAGCGCTAAGAAGTGAACATCATGCTACTCAGACTATATGCTTAACATATGCAAGTCGAACCTTGGTTTTTGGAGTTCGAAAGAGAAGGGGAAGAAGCAGGGTAGAGGAATTGGTCAACTCATCAGGCTCATGACCTGAAGATTGCAGGTTCGAAGCCTGTCCCCGCCTAATCAGTGGAACATTGTTCACTGGGATAGAAGGCCGGTCCTAACCCATTTACAAAATAGGGCTAGTATTCAGTCTTGTTCAGTCTTGGTTGGTTTGTTAATTAGTAGGTTCCTTTATTTTAGCACTTAGAGTTAGCTGGGGTTTTGTCCCAGCAACTCATTATGATAATTTTAGAGGCTTTTTAGACATACACAGTTATTCGGGATGTTGTGTTTCAGATTGTGGTATTTCTAAATCCTTTATGCTTATGATTGAGTTAGTATATTTACTCCTCTTTTTATACATCTTCTATTGTTATTCATGTTATGTTACGTCATGCTCAAGCCAAGGGTTAACTTGGATTTCTTATGGGCCCGGGTTTCGTGTTATGTGTAGGGGGTAGCCTCGGGGCATGACAAATTTGGTATCAGAGCGAGGTTCAAGAGTCCTAAGGTGTCTGAAAGACGCATCAAGTAGAGTATCTTTCATGAGTGTGAAGTGCACCACATCTATGAGAGGGAGGCTATGAGATATTTTAGGAAAAACTTCACTTCTTTCATGATCAATATTGTGCGATAGTGTTTAACTCTAATACTCCTCTAATCTAATCTTTATGCATTTTAGATTATGCCTCTTCACCGTGCCATGCCCCACCGGGCTAATGCCTGAAATGCTAACCCTCTGATCCCAGACTCCAAGGTCATAAAATGTAGAGTTCAGGAATGTCATTCATATTCTAGCTCAGACTATGGCTGCTCAGGCTAATCAGCAGGTACCTGCTCCCGTCTACCCTCAAGATGGGGCAGTTGTAGCCAGAGTTTGATAGTTTATTCGCATGAACTCGTCTGAGTTCTTGGGTTTGAAATTTGGTGAAGATCAACAAAACTTCATGGATGAGGTGAAAAAGATTTTGGATGTGATACAAGTTGTTGGTATTGATGGTGTTGAGCTAGCTTCCTATCAACTCAAGGATATGGCTCACATTTGGTATACTCAGTAGAAGAATGCTAGGGCTAGGGATGTGGTCCCTATGACTTGGGAGTGCTTCGAGAGGGCATTTCTTGATCGGTTCTTCCCTAGGTAGTTGAGGGAGGCTAAGGCCAAAGAGTTTATGAATTTGAGGCAAGGATCTATGTCGGTTCAGGAGTATGGGTTGAAGTTCACTCAGCTTTCTAGGTATGCTCCTTCTATGGTGGCCAATCTGAGGGATCAGATGAGAAAGTTCATTTATGGGGTGTCAGATTTAGTGAAGAATGAGTGCAGATCTGCCATGCTTTTGGGTGACATGGATATTTCTAAACATATGACTCATGCTCACCAGATTGAGGGAGATAAGTTGAAGGAAATGGCAAGGGAGAACAAGAGGGTCAGATCAGAGAGTTCAGGTTTTATCCATCAGAAGTCTAGAGGTGGGCACCGTTCTTCATTTCAGAAGAGGTCATCAGGACACGTACATTCTTCAGATATTGCTCCTACTCAGGCCCGACCTCATTATGATCTGACAGGTAGAGGATCAGGTTCTTATTCGCAGGGGAGTGTTGCAAAGGGGACTCCTTATCCTACTTGCAACAAATATGGTAAAAGTCACATTGGTGAGTGTCTAACTGGTTCAAGTGGATGTTTTGGGTGTGGTCAGGTTGGAAAAAAACTTAGAGATTGACCTTCAGCTAAGAAGGGACAAGGAGGTGGTAGGACTCAGTCTGCTCCAACATTCTCAGGAGGTCGATTGGCCTAGCAGGGCACTGCTTGTAGATCAGGTGGTGGTCAACGCCAGAACCACCTATATGCCATGTCGTCCTGCCAGGACTAGGAGAGTTCTCCGGATATTGTCACTGCTATGTTGAAAGTCTTCTCTCTTGATGTGTATGCTTTATTGGACCCAGGTGCCTCCCTATATTTTGTGACCCCTTATGTTGCTTGCAGGTTTGAAGTTAGTCCTGAACAAATCTTATAACCCTTTTATGTTTCTACTCCTGTTGGTGAGTCAGTCCTTGCCAAAAGAATTTACCAAAATTTCCCTACCTCAGTCCTTCATAGAGTCACTTCAGCGAACCTAGTAGAGTTAGAGATGACTGATTTTGATATTATTCTTGGTATGGATTGGTTGTATGCATGTTATGCCTCGGTTAACTGTCGTACTCGAGTTGTTAGTTTCAAGTTCCCAAATGAACCTGTCTTAGAGTGGCAAGATAGTCCTCCATGCTCAAAGGGTCATTTCATATCTTATCTCAAGACTAGGAAGATGATTTCAAAGGGTTATGTCTATCGTGTAGTTTGGATTATGGACACGGAGTTCAAAACCCCATCTCTCCAGTCAGTTCTTACTGTAAATGAGTTTTCCAAAGTATTTCCCGAGGACTTTTCCGGAGTCCCTCCCGAGCAGGAGATTGATTTTGGGATAGATCTTCTTTCTGATACGCATCATATCTCCATTCCTCACTATAGAATGGCTTCAATAGAGCTTAAGGAATTGAAAGAGCAGTTGAAGGACCTTCTTGATAAGGGTTTTATCAGACCTAGCATCTCTCCATGGGGTGCTCCAGTTCTATTTGTGCAAAAGAAAAATGGTTCTCTCAGAATGTGTATTGACTACCGTCAGTTAAACAAGGTCACAATCAAGAATAAGTATCCCATTCCTAGGATTTATGACTTGTTTGATCAGCTTCAGGGTGCCAGTTATTTCTCCAAGATTGACCTTAGATCCGGTTATCATCAGCTCAGAGTTAAAGAGTGTGACATTCCAAAAAAAGCTTTCAAAACTCGGTATGGTCATTATGAATTTGTGGTTATGTCTTTTTAACTAACGAATGCTCATGCAGCTTTTATGGACTTGGTGAACTGTGTGTTCAAACAATATTTGGACATGTTTGTGATTGTTTTCATTGATGATATTTTTATCTATTCTCGGAGTGAGGAGGAGCATGCAGACCATTTAAGGGTTAAGTTGAAAACTCTTAAGGATCGACATTTGTTATAACGACCAGGTTTATCATTATAGGTAGACTTTTCATGCCAAGTTTTAAGTCAGAAAACATCCAGATTTGGGAGTTGAAAATTCTGGGCTAGGCTAGCCTCGGCCGGTTTTGGAGAGAGGTATGGTCTAGGGCAATCCGTGTAAGGATTGGGTAATGTGTCCTATTTTGAGCTATTTTTTCATTTATCTAAGATATAAAGGAGTCCGAGGGACTTTTCAGAATCGAATTTGGTAAGTAAAACTCCCGGTATCGAGGTTTACGTGAAGGGGTTTTCCCAAAATATCAGGAAAATAAGTGTGTTGTAAAATGAACCAATTTGGGGGACTTTATGAGTTTTTGTCTCGTGTCAACTGCCATAGGGGTTGACACACCTCCATAGCAACCTCCGCTGTAGCAGAGAAAATACCGCTACAACGAAAGTAAACGTCGGTCAGCCTCCGCCATAGAGGTCGATTTCACTATGGCAGTACCACTATAATGGAGCGGACCTCTATAATGGAGCATGATAGGATTTAATGCAGAAACTTCCCCAAAACTAGTGAGTTTTCTTCAACACATTTTGGGAGAAGGGCTAGGCAATTTTTGACGATTTTCATCAGTTTTCCACAAATTTCTATCCTAAAGGTAAGAATTCTACTCCCCAAACTCCGTACTATCTTTCCTACGCTATAGAATTTCTAGGGGTGGACTTGGGGAAAGGTTTGGAATGACCTAGGATGGTAGAATCCGGGGAAATAGGGGATTCTAAGGTGTAGAAGTTCTTGGGTGTTGATGATTTCATTAGATTATGATCATGTGACCTTAGTTCCCTAAATGTATCCATAAAAATGGTAGAAATAGGTGAATTAATGGTGGAAAAGTCTGAGAAAAGGGTGGGATGATCATGGTTGGCTTGGAGTTTGGGATTTTTGTATAATCCAGGTAAATTGTAGGCCATAAAGATTGATTTTGGTTATTATGTGTTGTTTTAGACCAAGAACTGGCAAGAACTTTGGGAAACGAGAAAGCTCCAATTGAGTAGAGCTTGGAATATTTTGAGGTAGGTGATGGTTGTTGATTTCTAATATGCATTATGTATTCACGTACTATTTTGTAGTAGTGTATGAGTTGCATGTTTAGGGAATATTTGTGAATGTCTAGTTGTCCGATAATCAGTCTTGTGAAATGAACTTCCTTTGTTTGCTTGTTGGTTTTACAAGTATGTTTGTTCATTGGGTGTGATTGATTTTGACTTGTTATGACATTTGGTTGGCTCAGGTACCACGCCTGGTAGGGGTATACTAACGGTTGGCTCGGGTACCACGCCTGGTATAGGTTTACTAACAGTTGGCTTGGGTACCACGCTTGGTATGGGAAATCCTAATGGTTGACTCGGGTACCACGCCTGGTACGGTTTGCTTAAAATTGCATTAATGTTTTCTTTTGATGGTTCCATGAGTGGACCGCGTTGTATTCTTAAACTGTGATATTTGCATAAGTTCCATGAAAGGCCGGGTGATTTTATTTAAATGTGAGTTTGGTCTTAGGGTAAATGGGGATTGCATGTCTAACATTTAGGTAAGGTTAGGGGGATCCTTAGTGGGTCTGGGTTATGTGGAAAAAATGTATATATTACTATTTTGGGTGTGGCCAATAGTTGTTATTTGGTTCATATGTTAATATGCTAAGAGAGGAATTTAATATCTGGCTAATTGTTGACTTACTACATGTTTCCAGTACCTTACTATGTTATGGTTTACTGTTCATATTATGTTTATTGGAGCTAGCCAATGATTCTACCAGTACACGTTGTTTGTTTACTGACTCTGCAGTTGCTTTCCTTTTTGTGAGTACATGAAATCTTCTGGCGGCTGACATGCGACCTCACCTGTAGTCCCAGCGCTTTCAGACATCAATGGTGAGCTGTTCAATCGAGCTATCTTGGTCTCTTTCATTTCAGTTATAGCCCACTTGTTTTGGGCTTAGACTCTTGTTTATTTTGGGGTTGCATCCTCGCATTCTAGACTTTTGGTAGTGTTTTGGTACGATGACTTTCAGGTTCTAGGGAGGGATTTTCTGCAGGTTATTTATAATAGTATTGAGATTGTTATTGAATTGCTAGTTTATTTTCTTGCACACTGGTTTTGAGTTGCTAGAACGGTTAAGTTTGGGGTCGTTGATGGTTCGCTCACCCGGGGGTTAGGTGAGTGCCACTCACAGCGGTCTGGGTCGTGACAAAAATGGTATTAGAGCCCTAAATTCGTTGATCTCATCATACCAAAACAGGTCTAGTAGAGTCTTGCGAAATGGTGCAGAGACGTCCATACTTTTCTTCGAGAGGCTATAAGACTTTAGGAAATCTATCTCTTCTTTCTTTTTCCGTGCTATAACTTGATTCCAATTGGTATCTGGTGATACAAATTTGTATTTGACTTTGTTCACTCTTCTGTCTGCAGATGGTTAACACAAGGAATAATAGAGCAAGACCAGTGGTCCCTGCAGTATGCTCGGCTATCATAGGTAGGGGAAGAGGCAGGGGCAGGGGCCGAGGTAGAGCAACAATCGCCAGGGGTGAAGCTCAGGCAACTGCAGAAGCACGTGAGGTGACCCCTCCCCCACCCCTAGATCAGGTTGAAGAGGAAGTCAAGGTTGTAGTTGAGGATTGTGTAGAGCAGGAGGAGGCAGCACCGGCTGGAGGTACAGGCCTTCGCCCTATCACACCCGAAGCATTTCCGCAAGTGTGGTCCTTCCTGAGTGGGCTGGTTGATGCTGGAGCCAACCCCACGAGGACATCGGATCAGGTTCCGGGTACTTAGCCAACGTTTACTATAGCTCCTAGAATGGATGCACCATCGGGAACATATGACTTCTTCCGACCAATGTTGGGTTCAGTTATGACAAGGAATGAGCATGAGATGTTGACTAAATTTCTAAAGCTGAAACCTCCTAGATTTTAGGGCACTGAAATGGAATATTCTTATGAGTTGATATTGGACTTTTATGAGAGGCTGCACAAGCTGGGCATTGTGCAACAACATGGGGTTGAGTTTGTCACGTTTCAGTTGCAGAGTTATGCTAAGCAATGGTGGAGGTCTCATGTGGAATGTCGGTCATCTGCTTTGCCCCCAGTGACTTGGAAGTAGTTTCACTCTCTCTTCTTAGAGAAGTTTTTGCCTCGTACTTTGAGAGATCACAAAAAGGATGATTTCCTGGCTCTGAAACAGGGTAATATGTCGATATCTGCTTATGAGGCCAAGTTTCATGCCCTGTCTCGTTTTGCTACATAGTTGTTGGGTTCTAAGGAAGAGCGGATTTGGTTATTTGTGAAGGCCTTGAATACGGACTTACAGGTGTTATATGTGCCCATGACTTCAACAGGGAAGGGCTTTAATAAGGTAACAAATTATGTTAAGAAGTTAGAAGGGGTCAAGCAGGTTGGGCAGGCTAAAGTGTTAGCCAAGAGGCCTTGGAATGATGGAAACACTAGTGGCTCACACTCTAGGGGCCACAATCAATAGGTGTACTCTGCCCGTCCTATTCAGTCAGCTTTGCCAGCTGCTACAAGTGGTCATTCAGGAGCTAATCAACAGTTTTTGGCTCCTCGGGGCTAGGGATCTTCTTACACATCTACCAGTAGGCCTTCGCTTAATCATAGTTTCTTCCATTATGGTGATTCAGACACTTCAAGAGGGAGTGCCCTCATAGATAGACTGGTAATCAGGCTTTGCAGCAGTCTAAGGCTATAGTCCCGGCAGGTAGAGGTGGTCATGTTAGATGTCATCAAGAGGGTGGGCGAGGTAACTTTCAGGGAGGCTGGGAGACAGGGGGAACAATAGCGTGGACAGGGATGTGGCACATCTAGTCAGTGAAGTTTCTCAGATTGATGACCGGGCTCACTATTATGCTTTTCCGGGAAAGTCAGAGGCTGAGGAGTCAGACGCGGTGATCACAGGTACAATTTTGGTCTGTGATAGGATGACTTCGATTCTTTTTGACCTTGGTTTCACCTACTCTTATGTGTGTGAATTTTGCTATGGTTCTGGACTTGATTTGTGATATCCTTGATTTCCCTATCCGTGTTTCCACCCCGGTTAGAGAGTCCGTGATTGTGACTCATATTTATCGTGCTTGTTTTGTTGTATTTGTGGGGTTGTATACTTGAGTAGACTTGGTAATTCTAGATATGGTACTTTGATATCATTTTTGGCATGACCTGGTTATCCCCATGTCATGTTGTACTGAATTGTAACATTAAACCTGTGGCTCTAGAGATTTCGGGTAAGGATAGACTAGAGTGGGAAGGTATGTACAGGCCTAAGCCGGCCAAGATAATATCATTCGTTCGGGTTAGTAAACTAGTAGGGAGAGGGTGTTTAGCCTTTTTGGCTTATCTCTGGGATGATAGTGTGGAGTCCCCATCTATTGAGTCAGTTTCGATTGTTTTAGAGTTTCAGGAGGTATTTCCGGTGGATTTTCCTAATATGCCTTTGGACAGGGATATTGGTTTCTGTATTGAATTGGAGTCGAGCACTCACCCAATTTCCATTACTCCTTATCGTATGGCTCTGGAAGAGTTAAGGGAACTTAAGACTCAGCTTCAGGAACTCCTAGATAAGGGATTCATCCATTCCAGTACTTAGCCTTGGGGTGCTCCGGTCTTATTTGCGAAGAAAAAGAATGGTAGTATGCGAATGTGCATAGATTACAGGAAGTTGAATAAAGTGACTATCTAGAATAAGTACCCTTTACCCTGTATAAATGATATGTTTGACCAGTTACAGGGTGCATCTGTATTCTCGAAAATTGACTTGAGGGCAGGGTATCATCAGTTGAAGATTAGGCCCGAGGATATTCCTAAGACTGCTTTTTGGACTCGGTATGGGCATTACGAGTTCTTAGTGATGTCGTTTGGGTTGACTAATGCGCCGACGACATTCATGAGTTTGATAAATGGGGTGTTTAAATCTTATTTGGATGCGTTTGTCATCATTTTTATTGATGATATTTTGATCTATTCCAAGAGTAGGGAATAGTATGCTAGACATCTCCGTATTATGTTGGAATTGTTGAGGTGCCAGAAACTTTAATGCGAAGTTCTCCAAGTATGAATTTTGGTTGACTTTGGTTGCATTCATAGGGCATGTGGTGTCAGAAAATGAGGTGATGGTGGATCCCCAGAAGATTGAGGCAGTCAAGAGTTGGGTTTGGCCTAGCTCTGTGACTGAAGTAAGGAGTTTTGTTGGGCTTGTAGGCTACTATCATAGGTTCGTCAAGGACTTTGCACCTATTGCTACTCACTTGACAAGGCTGACTCAAAAAGAGGTACCGTTTGTGTGGTCCGACAAGTGTGAGGAGAGCTTCCAAAAGCTCAAGACACTTCCAACCATGACTCCTATTTTGTCTTTGCCGGTTGAAGGTAAGGACTTTATTGTTTATTGTGATGCTTCATATTCTGGGTTAGGTGCTGTGTGGATGCAAGATAGGAATGTGATAGCCTATGCCTCCAGGCAGTTGAAAGTTCACGATAGGAAATACCCAACCCACGATTTAGAGTTGGCAGTGGTGGTGTTTGCACTCAAGATTTGGAGACACTATCTCTATGGTGTCAAGTGTGAGGTGTTCACCGATCATCGCAGCTTGCAGCATATTTTCACCCAGAAGGACTTGAATCTGAGGCAGAAAAGGTTGATGGAGTTGTTAAAGGGCAGAAAAGGTTGATGGAGTTGTTAAAGGACTATGATGTGACCATTCAGTACCAGGGTAAGGCTAGTGTGGTGGCTGATGCATTGAGTCGAAAGACAGTTAGCATGGGCAGTTTGTCTTGTTTGGGGGTATCCAAACGATCATTGGCAAGGGATATTCAGGCTTTGGAATTTAGGTTCATGCGCTTGGGTATTTCAGAACAGGGTGTGGTGTTGGCCAGTATTGAGTTCAAATACACATTCATAGAAGAGATAAAGGCTAAACAGTTTCAGGATTCGCAGTTAAACAGGCTTCGAAGCAAGGAAATATCCGAAGAGTTTGAGGACGTCACGTTGGATTCTGGCAGCATGTTAAATTTCAAAGGAAGTATTTATGTTCCTCGGGTTGATGAAATCATTTAGAAAGTGTTAGCATAGGCTTATGGCTCTCGGTATTTGATTCATCCAGGTGTAACCAAGATGTATAGGAATTTGAGGCAGCTTTAGTGGTGGCTCGAGATGAAAAGGGACATAGCTGAGTTTGTGTCCAAATGTTAAAATTTCTAGCAGGTAAAATATGAGGACCAAAGACCTGCAAGGCTACTACAGAGGATGCCCATTCTAGAGTGGAAGTTGGAAAGGATAGCCATGGAATTCGTGGTGGGTCTTCCCACGAATTTGGGGAAGCATGACTCTAATTGGGTCATTATGGACAGGCTGACCAAGTCAGCTCATTTTATTCCGATCAAGGTGGACTATAATTCGCAGCAATTGGCTAAGATTTATGTGAAAGAGATTATGAGATTACATGAGGTACCACTGTTCATTATTTCATACAGGGGTACGCAGTTTACCTCCAAGTTTTAGGGTAAGTTACACGAAGAGTTGGGCACTCAACTCACCTTCAGTACAACCTTGCATCCTCAGACTGATGGTCGGACGGAGAGGACGATCCAGGTATTGGAGGACATGCTGAGAGCATGTATGATTGACTTTGGGGGTCATTGGGACCAGTTTCTACCATTGTGTGAGTTCTCATACAATAATAGATACCACTCCAGCATCGACATGGCACCATTTGAAGCGCTGTATGAAAGGGGTTGTAGGTCACCTATAGGGTGGTTTGAGAAAGGCTATGTAAAGCCTTTGGGCGTGGACTTGGTAAGGGAAGAACAAGAAAAGGTAAGAGGCATTCAGACTAAGTTGCTAGCAGCCCAAAGTAGGCAGAAAGAATATGTGGATCGCAAGGTAAGGGACATGGATTTCCAGGTTGGTGAACAAGTGCTATTGAAAGTGTCACCAATGAAGGGAGTTATGCATTTTGGTAAGAAGGGAAAGCTCAGACCTCGGTTCATCGGACCATTCGAAGTTCTTGAGATTATAAGGCCAGTGGCTTACAGGTTAGCACTGCCGCTCAATTTGTCGGGTGTCCATTCGCTATTCTATGTATCCATGCTAAAGCGATACAATGGGGATGGGGACTACATAATCAAATGGGATGAAGTGTTAATTGATAAGGGGATGTCCAAAAATTGAGGACAAAGGTGATCAGTATGGTAAAGGTTCAATGGAAGTATCATCTGGTTAAAGAAGTTACTTGGGAAACTGAGGACATGTAGGACAAGTACCCTCACTTGTTTGAGGATTCAGGTACTACATTTTCCTTTCTTTATTTCCATAATTTTGGGTTGGATAATTCAGGGATGAACGATGGGTAAATTGGTATCTATTATAATGACCGGGTTCATCATTACGGGTAGGCTTTTCGTGCCAAGTTTCAAGTCAGAAAATGTCCGAATTTGGGAGTTGAAAATTCTGGGCTAGGCTAGTCTCGGCCAATTTTGGAGCGAGGTATGGTATAGGGAAATCTGGGTAAGGATTGGGTAACATGTCCTATTTTGATCTAGTTTACTATTTATCTAAGACATAAAGGAGTCCGGAGGACTTTTTGGAATTAAATTCGGGTAAGTAGAACTCTCGGTATCGAGGTTGACGTGAAGAGGTTGTCCCGGAATGTCAGGAAAATGAGTGTGTTGTAAAATGGACCAATTTGGGGGACTTTATGATTTTTTGTCCCGTGTCAACCACCATAGCTGTTGACACACCGCCATAGCAACCTCCGTTGTAGCATAGAAAATACCGCTACAATGAAAGTCAACGTTGGTCAGCCTTTGCCATAGCAGTTAATTCTGCTACAGTGGTACTGCTATAGCGAAGCGTGACTGGATTTAATGCAAAAACTTCCCCAAAAATAGTTAATTTTCTTCAACACGTTTTAGGAAAGGGCAAGGTGATTTTGGGCAATTTTCATCAGTTTTCCACTAATTTTTGTCCTAAAGGTAAGAATTCTACTCCCCAAACTCCATACTATCTTTCCTACGCTATAGAATTGCTAGGGGTGGACTTGGGGAAAGGTTTAGAATGACTTAGGATGGTAGAATCCGGGGAAATAGGGGATTCTAAGGTATAGAAGTTCTTGAGTGTTGATAATTTCATTAGATTATGATCATGTGACCTTAGTTCCCTAAATGTATCCATAAAAATGGTAAGAATAGGTGAATTAATGGTGGGAAAGCTTGGAAAAAGGGCGGGATGATCATGGTTGGCCTGGGGTTTGGGATTTTTGCATAATCCGAGTAAATTGTAGACCATAAAGATTGATTTTGGTTATTGTGTGTTATTTTAGACCAAGAACCAACAAGAACTTTGTGAAATGGGAAAGTTCTGGTTGAGTAGAGCTTGGAATATTTCGAAGTAGGTGATGGTTATTGATTTCTAATATGCATTATGTATTCACATACTACTTCGTAGTAGTGTATGAGTTGCATGTTTAGGGAATGTTTGTGAATGTCTAATTGTTCGATAATCAGTCTTGTGAAATAAACTTCCTTTGTTTGCTTGTTGGTTTTACAAATATGTTTGTTCATTGGGTGTGATTGATTTGGACTTGTTATGACATTTGGTTGGCTCGGGTACCATGCCTGGTATGGGTATACTAACGGTTGGCTTGGGTACCATGCATGGTACAGGTTTTCCAATATTTGGCTTGGGTACTACGCCTGGTATGAGAAATCCTAATGGTTGGCTCGGGGTACCACGCCTGGTATGATTTACTTAAAATTGCATTACTTTTTTCTTTTGATGGTTCTATGACTGGACTGGGTTATATTCTTGAACTGTTATATTTGCATAAGGTCCATGAGAGGCCGGGTGAGTTTATTTAAATGTGAGTTTGGTCTTAGGGTAGACCGGGATTGCATGTCTAACACTTAGATGAGGTTAGGGGGATCCTTGGTGGGTCTGAGATATGTGGAAAAAGGGTATATGTTGTTGTTTTGGGTGTGGCCAATAGTTGTTATTTGGTTCATGTGTTAATATGCTAAGAGAGGAATTTAATATCTGTCTAATTGTTGACTTACTACATATTTCTTGTACCTTACTATGTTATGGTTTACTGTTCATATTATGTTTATTGGAGCTGACCGATGATCCTACCTGTACACGGTATTTGTATACTGACTCTGCACTTGCTTTCCTTTTTGTGAGTACAGGAAATCTTTTGGTGGCTGACGCGCGACCTCACCTGTAGTCCCAGCGCTTTCAGACATCAAGGGTGAGCTGTTCGATCGAGCTACCTTGGTCTATTTTATTTCAATTATAGCCCACTTATTTCGAGCTTAGACTCTTGTTTATTTTGGGGTTGCATCCCCGCATTCTAGACTTTTGGTAGTATTTTAGTACGATGACTTTCAGGTTCTAGGGAGGGATTTTCTGCAGGTTATTTATAATAGTATTGAGATTGTTATTGAATTGCTAGTTTATTTTCTTGCACACTGGTTTTGAGCTGCTAGAACGATTAAGTTCGCGGTTGTTTATGGTTTGCTCACCCGGGGGTTGGGTGAGTTCCACTCACGGTGGTATGAATCGTGACATTTATTTACTAAGTTTAGTAAGTGCGAGTTTTGAATGCAGTCTATTGTTTTCTAGGTCATATGGTAACTAGAAATAGTATTCGAGTTGATTCTCAAAGATAGAGGCAGTAAAGAACTGGCCTAGACCCACTTTCCCGTATTATATTAAGAGCTTTTTGGGTTTGGCTGGTTACTATAGGAGATTTGTGGTAGGATTTTCTTCCATAGCTGTCTCGTCGACTCGATTGACTCAGAAGAACGTAAAATTTCCATGGTCTGATCTATGTGAGAAGAACTTTCAGGAATTAGAGACTAGATTGACCACAACCTCAGTTTTGGCTCTACCCGAGGGTTTAGACTAACTTTCAGGTTATTCTTAGTGTCTAAGTGGTTGTTTGGCCATGAATATTTTTTTTCTTTTTATTTTTGAAATTGAATTTCAAAAATCATGTTTGACTCTTTCTAATTTTCAAATACAAATTCGGGATAATCAATTGGAATGTAGTTGAAATTTATCGTTTGAGTATATAAATTCATTCCTTCTTGATTGAACTTCATATACTAGGGCTTTGAGATGAATAGAGTTGAAATATCAAATTGGGGGATTGATTTCTCATATTTTTCAAAATGTTTAGATTGTAATTATGCTTGTTTGATTTGAAACTGAGGAGCTACAGTAGCCCGGTTCGCTCAAGGTAGATTGAAATAAACCCTTCCATAGAATTATTTTTCCTAAAATGTCATGTTCTTAAAAATGTGAAATTGCATGATTATGGACATTTTTCAAATGTAGCGTATAATTGTAAGCAAGAATGATGAACATCAGGCGATTAAATACATGTTTCATGCACCTCTGACTTTAACCTCTTTTCTTCATCTGTGGCTCTACTTCGACAATAGTCGAGGTCATGAAAAACAACAAGGAACAACCAAACGACCCTCTCCTGAATTCTAGTTTAAACCATAGACGATCGACACCCATAAAACTCAATCTATATTTCGACCACCAAAAATTCATAAAGGTAAGCTAGCTGCATTCTGAAAGAAGAAGAGGAGCTCGCTAGCGTCTGTCGACTGACTTTTATTGGTAAATTTTATCATGGTAGAACTGTGATTGAAGGTATTCATAGGAATTTCACCACTAGATTTTTCATAAGAGGTTCTATAAAATTATTCATTACATTTCTAGACATATTTACCTCGACTTTACAAAAGAGAAAGATTTCAAGAATATTTACTTTAGAGAGAAGATCACCGTTCTTGGGTCACCCATGAGATTGATGCGATGGGTAACAGATTTTGACCCTAATGAAGAAATTTCTCTATCCCCAATTCGAATTCACCTTTCAGAAATTTCATGGCATTATTATAATTAGAGTGCGTTGATGAGGATTACTGCTTCGATCGACACTTTTTTGGCAATTGACAAAGCTATAAGTACCTAATCAAGATTTGATTTTGCAAAGTAAAATTAAAAGTGAACTTGGATAAACCTCTTAGGGAGTTCGTGTGGATTGAAATTAAGAATAAAAGTGGTGTAAAAGAATTTAATTTTAAACAAATAATAAAATGTGATTATGTACCTGATTTTTGCTTTATTTGCAAACAACAAGGGCATTCAGATGATCAATGTTTGAAGACAAAATAAATAGTCAATAATTTTAATGAAAAATTAAAAGAACATGATGTTATAAAAGAAATTTTTGTTGTCGATGCTATTGCAATAACTACCAAGGATGTCAAGATAGGAGAGGCAAGTGAAAGTAAGAAAAATCAGGCTAAAACCTTTTATCACAACATCCCTGCAAGGGAAATTAGGACAAAAAATAAGAATTATCAGAAGAGAATGAAGGCCAAAAGAAAAAAAGGACAAGCAAATGGATGGTTAAGAAAAATAGGGAGACGATTGATTATCAAAAACATATGCCAATGAAAAATGAGATGTAAAAAGGTATATAAGACCAAACAATAAAGACAGTGCCCTCACAACTCATGAAAAATAATCAGGATATAGGGTTAATCCAACTTACAATATGCAAAAACATTACCATGAAAAACTCTTTCCAACAACTACAAAATATAATGTGAAAAAATAATAATGAGAAACATGAAAATAATTCTAGGAGAGAAATAATTAATCATGTAGTAGTGAAAGTTCAGACCATGAGCCCTATTGTCATTCAACAACAAAATATACACGAGAAGCGCATATTCAAGAAAATAAATGAGCTTGAGAAAATCATGCACAATCGACTATTGAAAAGACATAAAGCAAGTCCAACAATAATAAAAATATCAATTTTTTTTTGAAAAGCCCCCTTCTTCAATCAACTATAAAAAGAAGAACATAAACACATATTTGAATGAATGTGATAGATTTATTGATGTACAGAAGCAGAATCAGACTGAAAAGATTCAAAAATAGAATTCAGAAAAGTATTATACAATTTGAGATACAGGATACTAACCAGAAGAACCAAGTAGAAAATTTTAAATAAATTAAGAATCAGAAAATTACAATAGGAATGTAGAAATCAGTAAAAGTCAATAAGAAAATTCAAGAATTACCGATGACTCAAAATGCTCGATAATTTAAGTTATTTGATATGTGAAAATTTAAATTTTTTATTGATCTTAATTTCATTCAACGAGGACATATCTGTGGCTATTACAAGCTCAAAATCAGACCAAGACAAGAATACAGAAAATAGATAAAATAATAATCAAGAAAAAATTGATAACTCAAGTGAATATGAATTAAGTTTGGTGAATCAAATACTAACAAAGATGATGAGTATCAAGAAGAAGAAGAGTACGAGGAATGTAATTTCACAAATGAGGGTGATCTTCTTAAAATCTTTGCACCAAGAACTGTTTGACATAGACAAAATGGTGAAGATGTCATCATCCAATAAAAAAACAAACTCATTATGTCAGGAACTTGTCACCATGAGGAATAAAAGAAAATTGAATAATCAGCCCAAGAATATGAAAACTTCTGGCTCTGTTACAATATTAAAAATGACAAAGAGAGTGGGGCGGTGTAATTGCGGAATAAATCCACTTAAAATTACAAATTTCAATCCATTCTGTCTGTCCCGCATAGTATAATTTGATATTTTAAATCTGCACTATTTTGCTTTGCATAGATCCTCAATCCCCATAAATCCACATTAATTTTAATTGTATTATAATTCAACGTTATTAAAATTGCATGAAAACAATGACCCTTCAATAGCAACACATAGATATCTTATGGCACATAATCATCTATTCTCTTATTTTTATTTTGTTATAGTGATTTGTATATTTTTATGAAAATAAATAAATATGTGCTATAAAACTAGAGCACTCAGTTGATAAAACACATAAGAGGAGAGGTGAATCGGGTATTTTTATTTTTTAAAACTTTTAGCAAAATAATTAAACTTATAATGCACTCACAATTAGATTTCTAAATGATACTTCTTGATCAAATGAAAGTATTTGATGATGGTGTATTCAGAAAATACTTTTTTTAATTAATACAAAACTGTTAATATTCAACATTGTGGAATAAACTCTTCATAGTTTATCAAAATATTTGAATTTAACTTTACATGAAGCTCTATACTTTGTATACACCCAAATTTAATTTGTATCACACATTATTTTTATCATAATTTAAAGAACAAATTATCATAACGACAGAAAGGGTCATTACAACAAATACCAATTTACCCATCATTCTTTTTCGAACGATCAAATAAGAAAAATAAGCTAAGCCAAGAAGAAAGTAGTACCCGAATCCTTAAACAAGTAAGGGTACTTGTCCCGCATGTCCTTCTCGGTTATTCAAGGGGCTTCTTCAACTGGATGATACTTCCATTGAACCTTCACCGATCTGATCTTCTTTATTCTCAACTTTTGGACATCCCGATCAAGAATAGCAACCGGCTCTTCCTCATACTTAAGGTCTTTATCTAGCAAGACTGAATTCCATTTGATGATGTAATCTCCATTTCCATGGTATCTTTTTAGCATGGATACATGAAAAACTAGATGGACTCCGGACAAATTGGGTGGAAATGCCAACTTATAAGCTACCGGCCCCACACCTTTGAGAACCTCAAATGAATTGATATACCAAGGACTAAGCTTACCCTTTTTGCCAAACCTCATGACCCTTTCATACGTGACACCTTCAACAGAACCTGTTTACTAACCTGAAATGGCATGTCCCTTACCTTGCGATCAACATACTCCTTTTGTCTACTCTAGGCTGCGAACAACTTGGTTTGGATACCTTTCACTTTTTCCTGAGCTTCCTTTACTAAATCAATTCCCAAAGGCTTCACATCACCTACCTCGAACCAACCTATGAGCTATCTACATCCCCTCCCATAGAGTGCCTCGAACGGTGCCATGTTAATAATGGAGTGATAACTGTTGTTGTACAAGAATTCATACAATGGTAAGAATTAATCCCAATAGCCCCCGAAGTCAATCACAAATGCCCTCACCATGTACTCAAGCACCTGAATCGTCCTCTCCGACTGTCCATCAGTCTGGGGATGGAAGGTTGTGCTAAAAGTTAGTTGGATTCCCAACTCTTTGTGTAACCTGCCCCAGAACTTAAAAGTAAACTGCATACCTCTGTCTGAAATAATGAAAAGTGGCACCCCATGTAACCTCACTATCTCCTTGACGTAGATTTTGACCAACTGCTTGGAGCTGTATTCCACCCTAACTGGAATGAAATAGGCTGATTTAGTCAGCCTATCCATGATGATCCAAATTGAGTCATACTTTTCTAAGGTATTAGGAAGACCCACCACAAAGTCCATGGCCATCCTTTTCCACTTTCACTTAGGAATGGGCATCCTTTGAAGCAAACCCATAGGCCTTTGATGTTCGTACTTCACCTACTGACAAATGTGACACTTGAACATATATTCCACTATGCCTCTTTTCATCCCAGGCCACCAATAAAGCTGCCTTAAGTCTTGATACATTTTGATTACACCTAGATGAATAGAGTATCGCAAACCATGAACTTCAACTAACACATTCTAAACCAAGTCATTAACCCGAGAGACACATATTCTTCCCTATAAACCACAACACTCCACACGCGTCAAAAGTGGCATCCGAAGTCTCATTAGACATCACCTTATCCTGAAGCTTGTTCAATTGCACATCCTTAAACTGTTTGGCCTTGATTTCTTTTAGAAATGTAGACTTTACCTTAATATTGGCCAACACTCCACCCCTTTCTGAAATACCCAACTGCATAAACTTAGATGCTAGAGTTTGAATCTCTCTAGCCAAGCGTCGCTTTGACACCCCCAAACTAACCAAACTATCCATGCTTACCCTTTTTTGGCTCGATGTATCTGCGACCACATTGGCCTTACCTGAATAATATTGGATGGTCATGTCATAATCTTTCAACAACTTCATCCACCTTCTCTATCTTAGATTCAGATTCCTCTGTGTAAATACATGTTGCAGGCTGTGAGTCTGTGAACACCTCACACTTGACACCATAGAGATAATGTCTCTAGATCTTAAGTCCAAATACCACCGCTGCCAACTCCAAATCATGGGTCGAGTAGTTCTTCTCGTGAGACTTCAATTGCCTCAAAGCATAAGCTATGACATTCATGTCCTGCATCAACACAACAACCAAACCCAGCTGTGAAGCATCACAAAATACAACAAAATCCTTACCTTTAACAAACAATGATAAAATAGAAGCTGTAGTCAAAAGTGTCTTGCGCTTTTGGAAGCTCTCCTCACATTTGTCAGACCAAACAAATTATACCCCCTTCCGATTTAACCTTGTCAAGTGAGGAGCAATAGAAGCAAAATTCTTAATGAACCTGCGATAATAGCTAGCAAGACCCATACAACTCCTAATCTCAATCACAGAGCTAGGCCAGACCTAACTCTTAACTACCTCAATCTTCTAGGGATATACCATCACCCCCTTTTTCGAGACCATATGCCCTAAGAAGGTAACCAAAGAAACCAAAATTCACATTTCAAAAATTTTGCATACAACTTCTTTTCCTTCAAATTTCCCAAGACAATACGAAGATGATTTGCATGATTCTCCTTACTCTTGAAGTAAATCAAAATGTCATCAATGAATACAATCACAAAGGAATCCAAGAATGACTTGAAAACACCATTCATCAAGCTCATGAAGGTCACCGGTGCATTGGTCAACCCAAATGATATTACCAGGAACTCATAATGCCCATATCGAGTCTTGAAAGCCATCTTAGGTATATCCTCAGGCTTAATCTTCAGCTGGTGGTACCCTGACCTCAAGTCAATTTTGGAAAACACTGAAGCACCCTACAACTGATCAAAAAGGTCATTTATGCGAGGCAAGGGATACTTATTCCAGATGGTAACCTTGTTCAACTACCTGTAATCTACACACATCCTCATGCTACCATCTTTATTTTTAACAAATAAGATCGGAGCACCCCAAGGAGAAGAAGTGGGATGTATAAATCCCTTATCAAGAAGTTCCTGTAGCTGAGTTTTGAGTTTTCTCAACTCTGCCGGAGCCATTCGATAAGGAGGCATAGAAATTGGGCGAGTACCCAGCTCCAAATCTATACAGAAGTCAATATTCTTGTCCGTAGGTATACCAGGAAAAACCATAGGAAATACCTCCTAAAATTCAGAAACCACAGGGACCGACTCAATAGAAGGGGACTCTGCACTAAAATCTCGAAGATGAGCCAGGAAGGCTGAATACCCCTTTCCCACTAGCTTTCTATCCCGAACAAAGGACATTATTTTCACGGGCTTAGGCTTATACACACTCTCTCACTCTAGTCTATCTATATTCGGTATATCTAGAGTTACTATCTTAGAATTACAGTTCAAAATAGCGTGATAAAGAGACAACCAAGTCATACCCAAAAATAATATCAAAATCCAGCATATCCAATATGACCAAATCTATCAAAGTCTGAAAACCCATAAATACAACAAAGCATAAATTATACACATGGGTCACTACCACAGACTCCCCAACTGGAGTAGAAACATGAATATGAGAATCAAGAATATCACAGATCAAGTACGTCCTAAGGAAAATGTAACAGATACATAAGAGTAAGTAGAACCAGGATGAAATAAAATAAAAGCCATCCAGTTACAGACAAGAATAGTACCTGTTATCACAATATTGGATGCCTCAGCCTCGGACTTGCCCGGGGAAGGCATAACAATTAGCTCTATCATCAATCCAGACAACCTTTCTAACAGGATGCTCTCCACCCTTACATGTGTTACCATTACCTCTGTTACCACTACGGCCTCCCTGATTATTTCCTCGCCCACTCTATGGATGACCCTTGCCATTGCAACCTCCACCTGTTGGAACCACAACCTTGGCCTTCTATTACACCTGATTACCTTCCTGCCTTAGAGGGAACTCTCTCTTGAAGTGAACCACATCTCCACAATGAAAATAATCTCGCTCTAAATACGACCTGCTGGCTAAAGAATAAGAAGTCCCCTGGCCTCTAGCAGCTAGAGACTGCTGAATAGCCCCTAAATGACCACCGATAGAAGCTAGCAAGGCTAACTGAATATAACAAGCTGGATGGACCTGATGGCTGGGACCTCTAGAATAAGAACCACTGTAATTACCCACACTCCAGGAACTCTTGGCTAATACCTTAGCCTGCCCAACTTGCTTAACTCCCTCCAGTTTTTTCACATAGTCAGTCACCTCATTAAAACTCTTTCCTGCAGACGTCATGTGAACAGATAGAACCTACAATTCAGTATTCATGCCCTTAACATATAATCAGATCCTCTCCTCCTCAGTTCCCAACAGCTGGTTACCATAGCAACACAAGGCATAAAACTTAGCCTCATAAGCTATAACAGACATATTTCCCTACTCAAGAGCCAAAAATTCATCCTTCTTGCGACCCCTCAGAGTACGGGGCACATACTTCTCCAAAAACAGGGCATAAAATTAGCCCAAGTCATCGAAGGCAAAGCTAACGCATGACACTCTACATGGGCCCCCACCACTACTTGACATCACCTTACAATTGGAAATTCACAAACTCAACCCCATATTACTGTACAATCCCTAACTTGTGCAACCTCTCATAGCAATATAATATGAACTCAAAAGCATCCTCATCTTCTGTACCATGGAATAACAGAGGTTTTATCTTCAGGAACTTAGTCAATAACTCATGCTTGGTCCCGATTATAACAGGCCTAACACCGGATGGAAGAATGAATCTGTACCTGAGGCCTCATCCATCCTGGGAGCTAAAGCGGAAGCAGGATGAGCACCCAGAACCTAAGTTCCCGACATAGTTAGAGTGGATATAGTACCAGCCAACCCATTCAGGAATACCAACACCTGTTGAACAACCTCAGAAGACATAGGGGGAAGACCTGCACCTCCAACTGGTGCTTCCACCTCTGGTTCTGCGCCATCCTCGTCTACTACCTCAACCTTCTCAATGGGATCTGGGGGTGGGGGAGGTGTTTCTGGCCTCTGGTCAGATGCCACCTTTTCTCTACCCCTGGCGGGTGTTGCTCTCTTCCTTCCCCTACCCCTACCTCGCCTATGAATTACCAGTACCGCAGCTGGAGTTGCTGCCCTCGCTCTATTTTGTCTAATATTCACTATCTACGAACAAAAGAATGAACGAGGTCATATACTAATTTAGATCGCGATATACCAATTGGAATCAAGTTATAGCACGAAGGAAGAAAGAAGAGATAGTTTCCTAAAGTCCTGTAGCCTCTCGAAGAAAAGTACAGACATCTGTGTACTATTTTGCAAGACTCTACTAGACCCATTTTAGTACGACGAGATCTATAAACCTAGGGCTCTGATACTATCTTTGTCATGACCTAAACCACTATGAGTGGCACCCACACTAAGCCCCCGGTGGGAGAACCAATTAACCAACCAACACTTAACCCAAAAACAAAACACCTAAAGCAATTTCAATAATAAATCCAAGATTCACATCTTAAAAAGCACATTAGAAAACCTACAAAAATAACCCCTAAAATCTAAAAGTCGTGTACCAAAACTCTAATCATGTTTGAAAGACGGGGATGCAACCCTAAATCATAAAAGTTCTAAGTTTGAACAAAGGACTAGAACTAGTAAAAGAATCCATGGTAGCCCAAAAGATGCAGCTCACCCTTGAATTCAGAAGTCTTCTGAACTACAACTGAGGTCTCGTAGCAGCTGCCAAAATATGTCTTGTACTTGACAAAAGAAGAGCAAGTGCAGTATCAGTACACAAGAACAATAGTGTACTGGTAGGATCATTGGCTAGCTCCAAAATATGAAATATGAACATACAATCATAAATTAGTAAAATAGGACAACATGTAAAAATCAAGTCAAGTAAACATAAGCAAGAATCCCAGTCATCAACCTGACTTAACCACCATATAATACATTTCCAAAAACCTACAAATAATAGATCATATACGATTTTGTCACATCATTCAAGTAATCCAAACCACCCAAGGATCCCTACGACATCATCTATAGTGTTCAACATGCAATCCCAGTTTACACAAGAAACCACCTTAGCACTCAAATGCACCAACTCAGCCACTCATGGACCAACATGTAGTAATAACATCACAACAGATAAGCCCGGTTCACTCATGAAACAAACACACACAATACCAAACTAACCTGTACCAGGCATAGTACTTGAACCAACCATAGTAGAATATGTACCAAGCATGGTACCCGAGCCAACTGATGAATAAACCAGTACCAGGCTTGGTACCCAAGCTAACCAATGATCTATACTAGGCGTAGTACTCGAGCCAATAAAAAAATCAGAGATATCATAATAATAACAACCACAATGAATACTATACCACATTTGTACAACCAACAAGCATTTAAAATAGGTTCATTGCATGAAATTGACACTTAAGATATTATTTAACATCCATTCCCTTTTTCCTAAACACATATTGTGCAAGTAATACTACTGAGATATTTATTTTGCACACATAATGCAATTGGGTTACAAATAACTATCACCTACCTCAATCCAAGCCTGAATTCTCTATTGGACCCGAGCTTTCTCATTTCTTGCAACTTTAGCTTGATTGTGGTCTAAGAATAAGAATGTAAGCACATAATCAACCAAAATGACCTATAATATCACAAATTACAACTTAATCCCAAACCCCAAGGCTAATTTTATAATCATCTCACCCATCCCAGGGACTTCCCACCAATAATTCATTTATAACTACCAATTCTATGGTTATACTAACGAACTATGTTAATGTAAAGGTGAAAAAGCAACTTTAATTCATAATCCCAAGGTTTTTTTATACCTTATTATCCCTTTTACACCAGAAATTCTATCGTAGGTCAAGATAAACCTTCCCAAGGCCTGTAACTAATGATTCTAAGTCATAAGAATTTAAGTACTAGCTTACAGAGATAAAATACTTACCTTAATAAAGAATTTTGATGGAAAATCAATGGAGTTTGCCCAAAATCTCCATAGCCCTCCCCAAAATGTTCTTGTGAAATAATGAATATTTTTAAGGAAGTTTTTGCATTTACAATGATTAACTTTGCTAAAGCAGTCCAATCCCGCTATAGCGGCACCGCTATATCAAAAGTCTCCCGCTAGAGCAGAGTTGACCGATCGACTCTGACTTCTGCTATAGCATAAATTTTTCTTCTATAGAGGCATCACCGTAGTAGCCTGTCACCCGCTATAGTAAGTGTGACAGAACAAAAACTCATAAATCCTTCCACTTTTGCCTATTTCACAATACACCCTCAAACCATGATATCTCGAACCAATCCCTTTACGTCAAGTTTGATATTGAGAATTCTACTCACCTGAATTTATTTATGAAAAGTCCTAAGGACTCTTTAACACCTTAGCTAATAGAAAAATAAGCTATAACTTAATTATTTCACCTAATCCTTCCCCATATTATCCTAGACTTCACCTTGCTCAGATTTTATCCAAGACTAGCCTAGCCCAAAATTTTCAACTTCCAAACTCAAAAGATTTTTAACCTGATTTCTTGCGTGAATATATCATCC
The DNA here is from genome assembly GCA_003996215.1 of Jaltomata sinuosa. Taxonomy (NCBI): domain Eukaryota; kingdom Viridiplantae; phylum Streptophyta; class Magnoliopsida; order Solanales; family Solanaceae; genus Jaltomata; species Jaltomata sinuosa. The sequence continues at coordinate 544,681 of QJPP01001358.1, read as the reverse complement.
ATAATGATAGGAAGGGGCATTATAGACTCTCTTTCAAAGTTTTATATGTTAGTTACTTGTATGAGGAGTAATGGGGAGATGGGGGTCCTGCATAGATAAAATGACGAGCATCTATGCTAGTACTAGTGTTTCCAAAAGGGTTAAAATGAATTATTTATTTGATTGGGCTGTCTCCTCTTGTTTTAATTATTGGATTATATTGTGAAAAGTAGATTAGTGATTCTATCAGACTTATTGGTTGTTGATATCGATTGTGCTTCCCCTTATAGGCGTGATTGGAATAAATTAGTTGAGGTTGATGATATTTAGGCTTGTAGCCAGTGTTTTTATGTTGAGTATGGACTTGTGTTCCCGGATTGAGATATTTGTGCCCGTCTTATCATTGTGAATTGCATATACTCACTCATATTCATATTATAGTATTGTTAAAGAGATATTTTCGAGAATGATACTTTGAAATGACTTGCATACCCAATGAAAAATGATTCTGGGTAAATTTTATTGACTTTTTACTTGCATGACTGATGTAAAATTATTGTGGTGGCTTGATGAAAAATGGTTTCAGGCAGATTCATGATTTTCATGCTCAATGAAAAACTATTTCAGATGGGTATATGGACCTTGTGATTCTCTCATGGGTTCCAGCTAGCTATACAGGGCAACATGAGTATAATGTATCATATTACATTCATCTCATCATTTCTATTAATTGTCTTCTTGTGGTAGTTTACTATGATTGGTGAGTTGTTGTTGTTGTCTTGGAATAAGAATTTATGGACTTAAACAGTGTTAACTGCCCTATTGTTGTTGGTATATGCTAGCCTAGGTATGGACTTCCTATTTGCAGGTGTTCGAGGATTGTAGTTATAGTAGTGGTCCAGATGATTCTCACCATCACTTTTAACTAGGGTCATTCAACAATGCTGCTGAGTACACGTGATTTGGTATTCACACTTGTTTATTTCTGCACCTTATGTGCAGGTGTGGAGCCTATTATCCTTGAATGCTGAGTTTGATTCTGTGTTTGGGTGTTCATCGAGATTTAGAGGTAGTGACTGATTGACCAATGCATACCGGATCTTCTCTATTCTATTACGATAGTCTTTCCTTATTTTAAGATACATTAAACTCGTTTTTGTATTTATTCTATCACTAGAGGCATGTACTTTTGGCTTTCAGATTTTTGGGTGGTGTTTGTTGGAATTTGTTCTCCTTTATCGAGTTATTTATGTGATTCAGTTTTGAGACTTATCATTATCTTACTTCTTTTGCATATTCACTTGATTAATACTGTTTGAATGTTGGGTTGGCTTACATATCTTGGGAGGTGAGATATGTGTTATCAGGACTTGAGTTTTGGATTGTTCCATATTGGTATCATAGCACTAGGTTCATTGGTCTCACAAGTACAATTTGAGTCTAGTAGAGTCTTATGGATCGGTGCTGAGATGTCCATTATCTATCTTTGAGAGGCTACTAGACTTTAGGAAATTTCCTTTCTTCTTTCTTATCGTGCGAAGATTGGAGTCACTTGTTACTAATATCTTTGTTTCATTCACTTATAGATGGTGAGGACTCATGCTATTGCAAAGAGAGGTCAGGAGCCCATTCTAGCACTCGTGCCTGCTGCCTATGCCAAGATTCATATACGAGGAAGAAGACGTGGTAGGGGTCGTGGCTGAGGTCATGCTAGGGGTAAAACTCAGACATCTGTTCATGTTCCATCTAGGGAAAAGTCTCTTGAGGGTGAGTATGTTCTTGAGAATGATCAAGTTCCAATTGAGGAGGTGATCCCAAATCAGGCTCCACCCGAGTTTGTGTAATGACCCGTTCCATTGTTATTAATAGGTCATGATAAAAATGATCAAACTAATAATTTTGGGTATTATAAAAATTATGGAATTTATTTTTTTGGAGATTGGATAAATAAAGCATGAACATAAAATATGACGGGGGTAAGATGCTTGCCACAATGAAGAAGGTCTCGTCGCAATGGTCCGTCATAATGAGGCGGTCCTCATTGCGATGAAGGCATGGGGCAGAATTTTGAATTAACCTGTTCAACCTTTAAACTCTTTTCCAAGAGTAGGCCTTGTGCTAAAAATGTCCCAACACTCTCCTAACCCTAGAAAAGTAAGAAAAGAGAGGTAAAGCTCTCTGACAAAGGGGTAGATCCTTCTCCTCCTCGCGATGACTCTTCCTTTGAATTCCTGGGATGAGAATGACATGCAAGATACACGTAACTTGGTAGTTGCTCAGCATTCGAAGTAGGTTATATTTAAATAATAGCAAGACTTGATTAGTAAGCATAATTTTAGTATAGAAATTGATAGAGACAGCATGCTTAGGCCTACAGGAATGGGGTTTGGAAGATTATAGATGAATTTAGTTGACAAACTTGAGGCATGTAATTAGTTATGTATGTTATAAGCTATTCGTGTAAATGATGCGTAAGATATATGAATCGTGGCTTAGACCTTGTGCATGATAACTAGATGAGGCTTGAACTGTAGAAGAAATTAGAGTATAAAGCAATAAATTACTAGAACCAATCCTAACTTAATTGTGATGATTGGATGACTATGTGAAATTGTTGTGGCCTTGTGGTGTTAGTTTAGAAAGTCTTAGCAAATCAGTCTAATAGATAAGCTCTGGATTAGGGAATAAAATGATGCCTAATAAGAACTACCTAATGAAGGGATTGGTACTTATGGGAATTGATTGTTGTTTAAGAGTAAGACGAATTATGATCTTATACCCTGGCAAGGAATTCTACTTCGTGCAATAGTTAGGCTTGTGGGGTGAACTGCTAGACCTGAGTAAGGGGTTGAGACCTGTTGTGCAGTGAATGAGTTAGGTGAGGCTTGCATTCCTAGCACTTAGTTGGAGTTGAGACTTGTCTTATTACATGATATGTGGTGGAGTTATGTAACTTGTGATTAGTCTTCGGGCATGACTAAATTGTATGTGCTTTTCTATCATGCTTCTATGAATAGGCTAGATGAAAAGGAAGTGATTTCACGACTCAACTACCGGGCCGTGCGGGCACCTACTCTAAGCACCTAGATAGGAGAACTCTTACCACCCGATCCAACAGGTAATGCAGAAATAAATAGTAAAGCATAAGAAATAGCCTTTTTAATACTGGAAAAAACATTTATAAACTTTAGTACAATAAAATCCTTTACAAAACTTGAACACAACCCTTCCTAGGAACTAGTCTAAATAGGTACAAGAGCTCTAAGAAGAAATGCAAGTAAAATAAGACACAACTCCCACCATAGGAAAGAGAGGAGTAGAAGCTGCTGGAGATCACCATCGTTTTTACCTAGAAACATCACTGACCCTGCAACTAGACTATACCAAAAGGTATAGCAAGAGTAGTATCAATACAAACAATATGTACTGGTAGGCATCATCGGTCAACTCGAATCCACCACATAATATCATGCAGAAATCCAAAAGAAACATACAATATGAAGTTACCAAATCCAGTTCCTTATCAACCACCTTTACTACCACGATATAACATCTATGAACCTATATGTTCTATCCCAAGCCTTCCTACCCCGTTCCGCTGCCAACTCTACCCCTTGGATCCCTTCCACCATTCTATCCTGGTCATAAAAAAATGGTCACACATAACACTAGGACTTACCAAGTCATACTTAACACTAGGACTTCCCAAGTCACCCATCTTACTAACCACTATAGGCACCTCAGTGGTTCCAGTCTCAATAATCAAGTCTACTATCCACCCATGTTAGCCAGTTGAGAGACAACCTACAAAACCTTGATTTACCACCCTGAATCAAATTAAGATCCTAAGTCAACCACCTTGACCCTTAGCCTTTAGCCAAACAATAGACTACCTGTGAGTTCTGCATATTCAACCTCCTAGGTTCCTTACCCTTGACATCCCGCCATTTCAGGCACTCATAGAATACTAGCCTTGTTTTACTAACCCAGTCAAACCTAACTTTCTAGGAACCTTAGCTCCTCTAAGCTCATCCATCTTGGACCTATCAAAGAATACGCCTCACAACTTTTAGTCCTATTCCAAACTAGCCCAGACATCATCGCTAGTCGGCCTATCTTTCTTGTCGAATTGGAAATTTCAAATGTATGACATTAATCGAATATTACCAGATAATATAAAATAACCCAGTCCATATAACTATCAATAAGACCCCCAGTCTTCAATCATACTCAATAATCATATAAGTCATGCCTAACTATGCAAGTAACCAAACCAAATATAATTGTGTCACAGCTTGCAAGCTACCCAGACCATCCAAGAATCCTTAGGACATTATCTATTCCATTTAACATGCAACCTCGGTTTACAGACAAAACCACCTTAACACTTAAACACACCAACGCGGCTCCTCAAGGACCAATATGTATGTCAAGTAATACTAAATCTCGGCCCTCTCAAGAACTAACATGTAATAAATATCACTAATAGATAAACTCAGTTCACTCAAGGAACCAACACACATATAGCAATCAATCCGGTACCAGGCGTGGTACTCAAGCCAACCATAAAGAACCTGTGCCAGGCATGGTACCTGAGCCAACTATTATAGAACCTGTACCAGGCGTGGTACCCGAGCTAACCATTATAGAACCTGTACCAGGAGTGGTCCTCGAGCCAACCATTATAGAACCTGCACCAGGCGTGGTACCTGAGTGAACCATTATAGAACCTGTACTAGGCGTGGTACCCGATCCAACCGATATATGTATCCCATACTAGGCGTGGTACCTGAGCCAACCGAATGTCACACACAATCCAACAATCAATAATAATGAACACAACCACACTTGTAATCCAACAAGTAAATAAGATAAGTTCATTTCACATGATTGACAAATGGATATACTAGCCATTCATCAATTAATTCCTTAAACCATGCAATGTGCAGACAATACTAAGCAACAGTTACCAGGTACACATATCGCAAATGGAAAGAAACAACCATCACCTACCACAATAGACACGGTTCATTATTCTAACCTTGATAACCTATTCGAAGACCAACCCCTGGATTATTCAACCAACCACATGCACTCATTTGCTTCTAATCCTAGACCTCTTTAGAAGAGTACACACATTGTAGGAAATTCATCCCCAACATTAATAATTCTGGAACTTCCTTGCTCACCCCAATTCCATTATTTAGATCACTCCTGAGAACTCGCTACAACCTAGCAATCCATTCACACATAAACATTATCGGTTCCTTAAACCCACCCGAGAATCTAGTCTCCCCAGGATGTAGAATCATAATATCAATAATAAGACACGAATTGGAAACACATTATTCATGACACAATAACTCCACCCCATTCAACCAAACAACCTATAAATTAATCCTCCAGACTCCGTGCCCGAAGTCCTAGGCATAAATTCTCCTGTCATTCTAAAATAATAATATAAAATGAATTACAAGTCTAAGTCTACTCAGTTAAACCTAGCTTACCTGGACGCCAATCATCTACTAAAGAAGTCTGAATAAGAACTTCTGGCTCCATGGAGGCGAATCCTGACGGAAAGTGGACCTGGAATCCATGGGTTTTACCCCATTCGAGCGGGAATCCTTTCTCTTCATTGCTCCCAGGTTTGGAGCAGCCTAGGAGGGTTTTTAGAGTAACCCTCACTTGTTTGAAACTAAAGACGAGAGAATAAAATTATAAAACCCATTTCTAGGCTTTTTGGTCCCGTCATTCCGCTATAGCGAACCAATTCTGCTATAGCGGTAGTTGCCCGCTATAGCAGAATTGGTCCGCTATAGCGGGGTTGACCACCTTGACTTCTACTATAGCGAGAATTTCTTTGCTGTAGCGGTTATTACCGTGGCACAGTGTCAATTGCTATAGCGGTTGACACAGAATAAAACCTTAGGAAATCCCCTAAAATTTCTTATTTTACAACACACTTTAAATCTTGACGTTCCAAACTAACCCTTTTACGTCAACTTTGATATCGGGAGTCTTAATCACCCAAATTCACTTCCGAAAAGTCATACGGACTCCCTGACGCCTTATCTAATGGAAAAACTAGCTCAACCTTAGACATTTTACCCAATCCTTTCTCGGATTTCCCTAGACCTTACCTCGCTTAGAATTCATTCGAGACTAGCCTAGCTCAAAATTTTTAACTCCCCAACCTAGAAGTTTTCTAACTCATTTCTTTGCATGAATAGCTCACTCATAATGAGGTGCCTTTTAATAACGACTGAACAGGTCATTACAAGTGATGCGTGAGGTGAGTTGGCTAAGTGTAACTGTGTCTTGGACATTGTACATACATGAATATATCATCATGAAGTATAGGTCTGAGAGCCTGGTCATATAGATATTGATATTGATACAATTGTTATGGATAGGATACCATACCAGTATGGTACATGGACACATCGGGTCCCCTCAGGTCATGGATAGTGAGAAGAAATAATACCCATAGCATGTGTGTACACACTCTTGCATATATCAATGCATGTGGCATTGCATTTATCATTTGTATGCTTCATTGTGTTATTTCCCGGTGAGTTGTTGTGAGATGGTGTGTTGATTATAAATAAGGTCTAGAGGTACTAGTCATATTGACAAGCGATAGGTGAACTTGGTTCTCATGTTTGATGCATTCTTGTATATGCCTATAGAACCTTAATGAATTATGTGTAGTTGATAAACCAGTGGTTGACTAAATTGAATAAATTATGTGTGTTGGTATGTCTTGATATCGGTTAAGTCTCATAGCTTCTGAGTAACAGTTATTAGTAGTTATACTGAGTGGACCCGTATGAGAATGAACATCTTGTCTACAAATACTTTGCGAGTCAAATATCTGAGTGAGAGGTATGTCATGATTAGACTTAGTAGTTGCTGGGAGAACTTGGATAGTGGGTAATGCCTTACCACTAAGCCTAGATGTGTAAGCAAGCTAGACGGGAATAAAGAAGAAGATAGGATGAACTAAAAAAATGCTCCTTCGCTGGATTAAATATTAGGGATAAGTGAGAGGCAATTGAATATGGACAATTGTATGAATTACTCTATTATATGTTAAGGTGGAAGTATCCGTTTTAATATCGATTCTATATATGGTTTATGTGAACTAATCTCAGTCGGTCGATGATACCTACCAGTACGTGTGGTTGTACTGCTGCTACTCTTGCTACACCTTCTTGGTGTAGATGTGTGACATGTTGGATGAAGTTCGTGCATGGATTGAAGAGTCCCCATCAGCAACTTCCGTTCTCTAATCTTCTGAAAGGGAGTTGTGTCTTTTATATTGTCATTATGTTTTCCTTTAGTGGCTTTTGTACAAGCTTAGACTAGATCTTGAGATGATAGTAGTGTTTTTTATAGTTAATGTAACACCCCAGGTGTTTAACGTTATTTTTCATCCCGTGTCAACGGCTTATAAGCTTAAATTTGAGAGTTTATTTAACATCGCGCGTATTAGAAAATATTTGATTCAAAATTAGAATTTGATAAAAAGTTTTATTTTAATGTGTTCCTAAAACATTTTGAATATTTATGAAAAATTCTTTAGTTACAATATACTTGTGTACGTATTAATTTTATAAAAGTTTTATAAGTTATTGATATTATAACGGAGTTAGTACGTGTAGTTATGTTGAAAAAATTATTATATGTGGTAGATTTTATTTAAAATATTTTTTATTAATTTTGACATATTTAAAATATTATATGTATTTTTTCACAAACCTACGCAATATTCGAGTACATACTAATGAGATAATGTTATTTTCGATGAATCACCTTCACTTTCACGTGAACGTGGAGAGAGTGGACAACAACTAGAGCTGTCAATACGGGTTGGCCCAGCCCATCCTGACTTTGAAATTTGACGAGCCAGGTCGGGCTAGCCCATTAAAATGATGAGCTCGAAAACAGCAAGCCCAACCCATCATTCTGTGGGCTACGGGCCTCGACGGGCCAACTCATTTTTTTAAATAATATTATTTTTATTATTTTTTAAATTTAAATTTAAATTATCAATAACATAAATATTTATAAGACAGTATTACATAATATTACTACTTGCTAATTAAGTTCAAGTTCACAAAAAAATAATCATAATAATCTGTGAAACTACATAAGTTTTGACATGATATTGTTCGAATCTTACATATTTTATATTAATAATTAATATTTAAATATTTATGATGGTTTAAGTAGACTTTGAGTTTGGACTCATCTTGTTCTTTTTAGTACTTTATTTTATTTTTATTTAGCCCACGGGCCGACCCAACCCATATTGCTAAAACCCTACGGGCCAGCGGGCTTATCCGGGTCGAGCTAAAAAACCCTATTCTTAAATGGGCTGCAAAAATCTTAGTCCAACCCTATCAAATTACAAATTGGGCCGAGCCAGCCCAACGTGCCTAGCCCATATTGACGACTCTAACAACAACAAAGTGATTTAGTGTGTTGGCATATGTTACATCATTTTTTAAAGCTAACCACCATATATATATTACTATCTAATAAGAATCAATAAGCAGGCAGCATGGAGGTCAACATGCCTGCTTCTGCTGCCTGCTTATTTATTTATGGGTCCGATCTTCGTTTTAATTTATTTGTCTTTTTTAAAAATCTATTATATGTTTAAAAAATACGCAAAAAGATAAATCACAATAACTAACAATTTTAAAATATTTGAAAAACATAAAAAAATTGATTGACTCTCGAAATTTTATCAGTGCCACATAAATTGAGATAAAAGAATTAACATATATTATTTTAAAATGATGTAAAAAGTGTTATAAATTATAATAATTAATAATTTAAAATATTTAAAAAGACATAAAAAATTTAATTGACTCCAAATTTTGTCAATGTCACATAAATTGAAGTAGAGAGAGTAACATATATTATTTAAAAATTACGTAGAAATTACTGTAAATCACAATAACTAACAACTTAAAATATCTAAAAACTATATAAACAAATTGGAGTGACTCTCCAAATTCCATCATTGCCACATAAATTGGGACAGAGAGAGTAACATATATTATTTGAAAATTTTGTAAAAGAAAGTATTATAATTCACAATAATTAACAGCTTAAGATATTTAAAAATCATAAAAAAAATTAATCGACTCTCTAAATTTAATGTGTTACATAAATTGGGACAGAGAAAGTAGCATATATTGGGCCCATGCATAGTACGAGCGATCGATAACTAGTTACTATCTAATAAGGGAGAATAAGTAAGCAGCAGGGCGTCAACATGCCTGCTTCTGCTGCCTGCTTATTAATTTGTGGGTTCAATCTTCGTTTTAATTTGTTTTTCTTTTTTTAAATCTATTATATATTTAAAAAAATACGCAAAAAGATAAATCACAATAACTAACAATTTTACTATATAAGAAGAGGGAATAAGCAAGCAGCACGACGTCAACGTGCCTACTTCTGCTTGCTTATTCATTTGTGGCCCCGATCTTTGTTTTAATTTATTTATATTTTTTAAATCTATTATATATTTAAAAATACGCAAAAAAAGATAAATTATAATAATTAACAATTTAAAACACATAAAAAAATTAATTAACTCTCAAAATTCTATCAGTGTCAACACTTCCACAAACAAACTACCAAATGCATCCAACAAAGCCATAACAATGCCACGCCGGAACAACAACGACGGGCTCACCAACAACCAAACAACTTCCCTCCACCAGCTTTGGAATATTCAATGGAACTCCGGGATCAAAACTTTTCGAACTACCAAAACAACTCAAGCAACATTCCCCAATTTCTCCCAAACCAGCCTTATCAACTCTCTTACTACTCGATTTCGGAAGAGCATCTGAACCAATCTTCAATTCTTCCAACCATGAACACTATGAATGGACAAAACCTCATTCATGCCATTCCGCTGGAAAGTTAGCCACCAATGGAAACAATGCTAGAACTAATCCAAAGCTACCAAAACCTAGTGTTGGCTCATCTAGTTCAAAACCAACATCTAATGGATGTGGGAAGGATAACATGATTCAGATGCAAGTTCAATCCATGATGCCAAATCCAATGAACTCAAACTTGCCCTCATTCGCACAAATGAACTGTGACGACTTATCGCTTTCACAACTTCTCGAGGTACTGAACCCAGTGGAAACAAGATCCCAGGAACAAGTTGTTCCTCAAATGCAGGAGCCATTACCACCATTGTACCATTCACTCTCACCACCGAATGACCAAGAGCCGGAGGTGGAACTCCAAAATATCCAAGATCAGGTATTGATTTTGCTTATTTTGGAGGACACTCTAACGTTCACTTTTCTACCAAATACAGAAGAAAGGATACTGGTGAAAATTCTTCCACCTCTACCCAAAGATATATGTCAATATCAATTTTGATGAATCACCTCCACTTCCATGTGGAAGTGAGAGTGGACAACAACAAAGTGATTTAGTGTGTTGGCATATGTTACATCAATTTTTAAAGCTAATCACCATATATATACACACACATATAAGAGGGAGTTTCACCTGCTCAAGCAGGCACGAGGTCAACGTGCCTGCTGCAGCAGGTTAGGGCATTTTGGTCATATTTCGTTAATTTTTTCGTTTTAATCTGTTTGTCTTATTTTTTTAATTTATTATAAATTTGAATATTACATAAAAAGATAAATCACAATAATTAACAATTTAAAATATTTGAAAAATATAAAAAAGTTGATTAACTATGAAAATTCTATCAGTGCCACATAAACTAAAACAAAGGACGCAACATATATTATTTTAAAATAACATAAAAAGTACTATAAATCACAATAATTAATATTTTAAAATATTTTAAAAAATATAAAAAACTTAGTTGACTCTCCAAATTCTATCAATGACACATAAATTGGAGTAGAAAGAATAGCATATATTATTTGAAAATTATATGGGAAGTACTATAAATCACAATAATTAACAACTTAAAATATTTAAAAGACATTAAAATTTAGTTGACTCTCAAAATTTTATCAATGTCACATAAATTGGAAAATAAAAAAATATTATAAATCACAATAATTAACAACTTCAAATATTTATTAGTTGATTTTGAAATTGTATCTATGTCACATAAATTGGAACAGAGGGAGTAGCATATATTATTTAAAAAATACGTAAAAAGTATTATAAACCACAATAGTTAACAACTTAAAATATGTAAAAATAATATAAAATTCGATTGACTATCTAAATTCTATGTGTCACATAAATTTAGATAAAAAATAATATATTGAGCCCGTGCTTTATATCTAGTTATATACATATATATGACCTTTATGTATTATGCTCCAGCAAAAGCATTTCATTTATTTTTACTTAGAAAAGTCAAAGTGTATTAATTTTTGCATATATGAAACTCCAAAATACCATATTTGTTCATTTCATTTTCATGACACCAAGAATTCATAGCAGTAGCTATATATGAAATACGTAGTTATACACGTTATGAGGATTGTTGTGAGGAAATCATTTTTTCATTATATTCGATCATCGAAAGAAAGTCGGTTATCTACATCAAGTTATTCAAGCTCCGTTTCAAGGTATGTATAGGCTATTCTTTTCTTTTTTGGCATAATTTTTTAAGATTTGAAGTCTTCATGTCTAGCGTGCTATCGAAGAGTCGGTTTTTAGATATGTTTAAATTATTATTGGTATTATTCTTGTTAAGAACTCATATTTGGTGATGTCGGTATCGTGTTAAGATGAATGTAAGAGATGGTGTATATATGATTGTGATTATTGGATTACAATTATTGTTGAGTTAATCGTGGTATTGTGGTTGTGGTACGGAGGAGGTACATTGGTTCTTGGGTACTTGGGGGCTGCCTTAAAATCTTCTATTGTATTGTATTGTATTGTATTGTATTGTATTATATTGTATTGTGTGTTTCATATTTTATCATGTTTTATTGTATTTTTTGATTGTGGTTGCCTAGAGGGCTCACGAAAGCATGAGACCTGTCTACATGGTTGAGCTCGTGGCTTTGCAAGGACCTATAAGGCGTGAGATCTATCCGCATGGTTGAGCACATGAAATTATGAGAATCTGTAAGACGTGAGTATTCTTTCGTATGGTCTCACTTCTGTATTTCTCTCCCATAAGGCGTGAGTTTGTTTTGCAAGTTGAGCCTCTGTATTGTGTTATTCACCTTGTATTGCATTTCTATGTTAAGACTGATCTGTTTTAATATCGATTCTATATATGATTTATGTGAACTAATCTCAGTCGACCGATGATACCTACCAGTATGTGTCGTTGTACTGATGCTACTCTTGCTACACCTTCTTGGTGTAGATGTGTGATAGGTTAGCTGAAGTTCGTACTTGGATTGAAGAGCCTCCATTAGAAACTTTTATTCTCTACTCTTCTGGTAGGAGTTGTGTATTTTACATTGTCATCATGTTTTCCTTTAGTGGCTCTTGTACAGGCCTAGACTAGATCTTGGGATGATAATAGTGTTTTGTATAGTTAATAACTAATGTGTATTAAATTGACACGTGTTTTATTGAGATTACTGCAGTTATCTTATTTATCAATACTCTTGAAACTGTTTAATAGACCTTTGCATACAAATGTTTGGGGTGGTTTAAGGTTATCCTACCTGGATATGTTAGTGTAGGTGCCCACATGATCCCTCCATAACCGAGGTCATGACAGTTTGTAGTTGCTCCAGTACTTTAGGATGCCTTGATTCATGTGTTGGGTTTGTTAGAGGGTATCGCTCAGACTAGTGGTATAGTTGGTACTCTCGGAGGTTCACAGGCTAGAGTTGAGGCTTAGACCCCAGATCAACAGCTTATCCTAGTCTTTCATGGATTGGCGAGCCAACTAGCTGCTGTATCAACTAGATTTGATGGTATGCCTTTGTCGGGTGCAAGAGCCACTAAAGTGGTTAGGCCAGTGATGTTTGATGAGGAGCTGAGGAGATTTGAGAGGTTCAGGAAGATGGATCCACCTCAATTTTAGGGTGGCCAGAGTGAGGATTCCTATGAGTTTTTTGTGAGTTATAATTAATGAGAGAATTTAGAGTGTGGGATTGGTACAGTCTCACAGGGTTGATTATACATCACTATAGATGCGTGGCCACGCCAAGCAGTGGTGGTGTTCCTATGTTGACTTTAGACCAGCAGGATCTCCTTCTATGACTTGGGAGTTGTTTATACAGGCTTTCTTTGATCGGTTTGTTCCTCCTAGCTTGAGGAAAGAGTGTAGGCATCAGTTTGAGCACTTGACTCGGGATGAGATCTCGATAATTAAGTATGAGTCTCAATTCTATGCATTATCTTGCCATGCTTTGGTGATTTTACTGGATGAGACCAAGAGGATTTGCAGATTCGTGAGAGGTCTTACCTTCAAGATTCAAGAGGCAGTGTTTTTTACAACTCAGTCAGGAGATACTCTCGCATTTCTAGTCAGTTCAATGGAACCTCATTCGGAGGTAGGGATTCTTTCAAGAGAGGCTTTCGTCTTCAACATAGTAGGCAGTTCATGCAACTCTTCAGGCGTCCGATGGAGGGTATTCCGAATAAGACTCTTTCAGCTCATGGTAGACTTCTCATGGTTATTCTAGAGGTTCTCAGGCTGTAGTGGCTATTCTGGTTATTCAAGGCCTTCTTAGCAGATGATGGTTCCCAGGTCTTGTTATAAGTGTGATAGTCTAGAGCATCTTAAGAGGGATTTTCCATGACTTAGAGGTAGGGTTCAACAACAGAGTTCTTAGGCACCAGTTAGGGCAGTATCACCCCTAGCTAGGGGTTGGGGTGGATCTCAGGCAGGTAGAGGGAAACCACCAACTGGTCGAGGAGGTGGTAGATTAGCTTACAACAAAGAGGATACAACCGTCAGTGTTATGATTTTTTGGGTAGACCTGAGGCTGAGTCATCTAATGCAGTTATCACAGGTATCATCTCAGTATGCCATCGACCTACTTTAGTATTATTTGATCATGGATCTACTTTCTCCTATGTGTCTGCATACTTTGCAGCGGGTCTTGATATGATGTGTGAGTCTCTTGTTGTGCCTATTTGTGTTGCTATCCTGTAGGTGATTCTTTAGTAGTTGATCAGGTGTACCAATACTGTGTTGTGACTCTTTTGGGATATAATACTTGGATAGACTTGATTATTCTTGATATGGTAAATATTGATGTGATTTTGAGCATGAATTGGATTTCTCTGTATCATGGTATTATTGATTGTAGTGACAAGACGGTGACATTAGTGATGCCAGGTATACCAAGGTTAGAGTGGAAGGGTATCCGAAAGTTCGTATCCTAAGAGGGTGATTTCTTTCCTTAAGGCTCAACATTTGGTTGAGAAGGGGTTCGATACTAGAAATAATATGCCTCTTTTGGAGTCAGTGAGAGTTGTTATGTAGTTTCAGGATATGTTCCCTACAAATTTACCAAGTGTTCCTCATGATAGAGATATTGATTTGGAACTGAGTAGAAAGCCCATTTATATCCCTCCTTATAGGATAGCTCTGGAAGATTTGAAGGACTGGAAGATTTGAAGGACTAGTTACAGGATCTGTTGGGTATAGGATTTATTAGGACCAGTGCTTTTCCTATGGGTGCTCCTGAGTTGCTTGTGAAGAAAAAAGATGAGTCTATGCGGATGTGTATTAATTATCGTCAGTTGAATAAGGTGAACATCAAGAACAAGTATCCTCTTCCATGCATAAATGATTTGTTTGATCAGCTTCAAGGTACTTTGGTGTTTGCAAAGATTCACTTGAGGTCAGGGTACCACCAGTTAAGGATTACGGCTTTAGATATCCCTAATACGACTTTCCAGACTCGATATGGTTATTTTGTGTTTTTCGTTATATCCTTTGGGTTGACTAACACCCCGATGACATTTATAGAGTTAATGAAGGGATTGTTTTGACTTTATCTTAATTCTTTCATGATTGTGTTCATTGATGATATCTTGGTGTATTCCAAGAGTGAGGTAGATCATGTGAAGTATTTGAGTATTGTGCTCCAGAGACTGAGGGATGAGAAGTTGTATGCTAAGTTCTCAAAATGCATATTTTGGCTTAGTTACATGGCATTCTTGGGGCATGTTATGACCAAGGATGGTATTATGGTCGATCTGTCCAAGGTTGAGGCGGTTCGAGATTGGGCCAGGCCTACCTCACCTACCGAGACTCAGATTTTTATGGGTTTGGATGCATATTATAGATGGTTTGTGCAGGAGTTCTCTTCTATTGCAGCTCCATTGACCAAATTAACTCAGAAGAATGTTGCTTTTTAGTGGAATTATGAGTGCGAGGCAAGCTTAAAAAAGTTCAAGGCTTTATTGACTTCAGCACCTATCTTGACCTTACTTGTGGAAGGTAAAAGTTTTACTATATATTGTGATGTTTTGAGAGTTGGTCTTGGTGGTGTTTTGATGCAGAAAGGGAAGGTTATAGCCTATGCTTCGAGGAAGTTGAAAGCTTATGAGAAGAACTACCCTACTCATGATTTGGAGTTATTGGCGGTAGTATTTGTTTTGAAGTTATGGCGACTTTACTTGTATGGAGTTTGTTGTAAGGTGTTCACTGATCAATTGCAGCCTTCAGTATATTTTCAGCCAAAAAAACTTGAATTTGAGACAACACAAGTGGTTGGAGTTGTTGAAGGACTATGACATGACCATTCTCTATCACCCAAGCAAGGTCAATGTAGTGGCAGATGCCTTGAGTAGGAAGGCATTGAGTATGGGTAGTCTTGCCTTGTTGATGGAGGAGGAGCAACCTGTAGCTATAGATGACCAGAGTTTGGCTAATAGCTTTGTGAGGCTTGATATTTTCGAGCCTGGTAAAGTTCTTTCTTGTGTAGAGGCACGATCCTTAGTGTTGGAGCATATTAAGGATAGGCAGTTTGAGGATGGAAAGTTATGTATTATCTGGGATAGGGTGTTGAAGGGTGAAGCTAAGGAAGCGATTCTTGATTTGGAGGGTGTTTTGAGGATCAATGGTCTGTTTTGCATTCCTAGGGTTGGTGATTTGACTAGATTGATCATGGAGGAGGCTCAAAGTTTGAGGTATTCTATTTATTCGGGTGCAACCAAGATGTATCATGACCTGAGGCAACATTATTGATGGTGTAAGATGAAGAGGGACATCGTGGAGTTTGAGGCTAAGTGTTTAAATTGCCAACAAGTGAAGTATAAGCACCATAGTTCAGGTGGTATGACTCAGAGGACGCCTATACCTGAGTGAAAGTGGGAACATATCATTAAAGACTTCGTGGTTGGGTTGCCTCCTACTTTGGAGAAGTTTGACTCTGTTTTGGTGATCATGGATAGGTTGACCAAATATGCTCATTTTGTACTGGTGAATACTAATTACAATGTAGAAAGGCTAGCTAAGATCTACTGTCACGACCCAGACCGCCGCGAGTGGAACCCACCCAACCCCCAGGCGAGGGAACCATCAACGACCCAGAACTTAACCATTCTAACAGCTCAAAACCAGTGTGCAATAAGTAAAACTAGCAATAATCAATCAAATCAACACTAATATAACTAAACCTACGAAAATCCCTCCCTAGGACCTGAAATTCATCGTACCAAAACACTACGAAAAATCTAGAATACAGGGATGCAACCCCAATGTAGCAGAGTTTAAACCCGAAACAAGTGGGATACAACTAGTATGAAGAAACCAAGGCATCTCGATTGAAACAGCTCACCCTTGATGTCTTGATATGTTAATTAGGCCTATAGGTAAGGTCGTGCGTCAACCGCCGAAAGATTGCATGTTCTCACAAAAAGAAACGCAAGTGCAGAATCATTACACAACCACCGTGTACTGGTAGGATCATCAGCTAGTTCCAAATAAGCAATATATGGACAGTACAATAGTCAAGTAGAAGTATAGGAAACATGTAAACAAGCCAACAGGTATCCCTAGACTACAAGTCTCTTCCTAGATTGTCCCCACATGTACCCCACTTTCACCACCCTGATCAACAACCAATAATAACCAACAAATATGCTGATTTTCATAGCCTGGACCCACCCTGGGATCCCCCTAAACAACACCTAAGTGGTAAACATGTACTCGGTTTACACCAAGGCCAAACTCACAGACCAATAATAATAACCCGGCCTCTCAAGGACCTTATGCAATATCACAAATCATAAACACAGTCCGGTCCACTCATGGAACCAAAATCAAATGCACAATACAAATAAATAAATCCGTACCAGGCGTGGTACCTAAGACAACCAGTTAGTATCCCATACCAGGTGTGGTACCCGAGCCAACCGTTTGTTATCCCGTACCAGGCGTGGTACCCGAGCCAACCAAATGTCACACAAATCTACAGTCACAAATAATGAACAATCAAACTTGTAAACCAACAAGCAATAACATCCAGTTCATTTCACAAGACTGATAACAGGACCCTTAGACATTCCTAAATCATTCCCTAAGCATGCAACTCATACAACACCTAGAAAAAAGTACACAAACATACAATGCATACAGGAATCAATAACCATCACCTACCTCAAATTATTCCAAGCTCTACTGAACCGGAGCTTTCCCCTTTTCAGGATCCCTTGCTTGTTCTTGGTCTAGAAACAAACGCACAAGAACTATAGCCAATTAACTGGCCTAAATTACTCGGATTATGAAAAATCCCAATCCCCAGGCCAAACCATGATCATTCCACCTCTTTCCCGGGATTTCCTACCATTTTTAACAGATAAATTTACAAAATTAAGGTCACATGACCATAATCCAATGAAATAACATTACCCAAGAACTTATACACCTTGGGAATTCCCCTTTTCCCTGAATTTTACTATCCTAGGTCATCCCAAACCTTTCCCCAAGTCTACTCCTAGCAATTCTACAGCGTAGGAAATATAGTACGAAGTTTAGGGACTAGAAATCTTACCTTTAGGATGAAAAATGGTGTAAAACTGATGAAAATTGCCCAAAATCTCCCTCTTCTTCTCCCAAAACGTCTTTGTTGAAAATTGACTATTTTGGGAAAGTTTCTGCATGAAAATGGAGTCGACCGCTATAGAAGAGGCTGACCGACATTGACTTCCGTTGTAGCGGTATTTTCTCCGCTATAGTGGAAGTTGCTATGGCGGTGTGTCAACTGCTACGGTGGTTGACACGACAGAAAGTCGTAAAGTCCCTCAAATTTCCCTATTTTACAATACACTTATTTTCCCGACATCCTGGAACAACCCCTTCACATCAACTTCAATATCGAGAGTTTTACTTACCCGAATTCGATTCTGAAAAGTCCCCCGGACTCCTTTATGTCTTATATAAATGGAAAACTAGCTCAAATTAAAACACATAACCCAATCCTTACCTGGATTTCCCTAGACCATACCTCGTTCTAAAACCGGTCAAGACTAGCCTAGCCCAGAATTTCAAACTCCCAAACCCGGAGTTTTCTAACTCTAAAAATTGGCACAAATGGTTTACCCATAACGATGGACCCGGTCATTACTATAGATACCAATTTACCCATCGTTCATCCCCTAATGATCAAACCCAAAAGTACAGAAAGTAAAGAGCAAAAAGAGTAGTACATGTATCCTAAAACAAGTTAGGGTACTTCTCCCGCATATCTTTCTCAGTTTCCCAAGTGGATTCCTCAATCGGACGATGCTTCTATTTAACCTTTACCATATTGATCACCTTTGTCCTCAATTTCTGGATATCCTGATCAAGAATCAAAATCGGTTCCTCTTTATAGCAAAGATCCTTATCAAATAACACCTCATCCCACTTGATGATGTAGTCCCCATCCCCATGGTATCGCTTAAGAATAGATACATGGTGGCAGTGCTAATCTATAAGCTACTGGCCCTACGATCTCAAGAACTTCAAACAGTCTGATGAACCGAGGGCTGAGCTTGCCATTCTTGCCGAAATGCATAACTCCCTTCATTGGTGACACTTTCAATAGCACCTGTTCACCAACCTGGAAATCCATGTCCCTTACCTTGCGATCCACATATTCTTTCTGCCTGCTTTGGGCAGCTAGCAATTTGGTCTGAATGCCTCTTACCTTTTCTTGTGTTTCCCTTACCAAGTCCACACCCAAAGGCTTTACATTGCCTTTCTCAAACCACCCTATAGGTGATCTACAACCCCTCCCATATAGGGCCTCGAATGGTGCCATGTCTATACTAGAGTGGTAGCTATTGTTATTGTATAAGAACTCGCACAATAGTAGAAACTGGTCCTAATGACCCCAGAAGTCAATCACACATGCTCTCAGCATGTCCTCCAATACCTGAATCGTCATCTCTAACTGACCATCAGTCTGAGGATGGAAGGCTGTACTAAAAGTGAGTTGTGTACCTAACTCTTCATGTAACTTACCCCAAAACTTAGAGGTAAACTGCGTACCCCTGTCTAAAATGATGGACAGTGGTACCCTATGCAATTTCATGATTTCTTTCACATAAATCTTAGCCAATTATTGAGAATTATAATCCACCCTGACCGGAATGAAATGAGCTGACTTGGTCAGCCTGTTGACAATGACCCAAATAGAGTCATACTTCCCCAAAGTCTTGGGAAGACCCACCACGAAGTCCATGGCTATCCTTTCTCACTTTTACTCTGGGATGGGCATCCTCTATAGTAGTTTTGTAGGTCTTCGGTGCTCATATTTTACCTGCTGGCAATTTTGACATTTGGACACAAACTTAGCTGTGTCCCTTTTTGTCTTGGGCCACCAGTAAAACTGCCTCAAATCCCTGTACATCTTGGTTACACCCGGATGAATCAAATACTGTGAGCCATGAGCCTCTGCTAACACTTTCTGAATGATTTCATCAACTCGAGGAACACAAATCCTTCCTTTGAAATTTAACACGCCACCAGAATCCAACGTGGCATCCCCGGACTCTCTGGATATTGCCTTGCTCCAAAGCCTGCTCAACTGCGAATCCTGAAACTGTTTGGTCTTTATCTCTTCTATGAATGTGGATTTGACCTCAATATCGGCCAATACTCCACCCTTTTTTGAGATACCCAAGTACATGAACCTAGATTCCAAGGCCTGAATCTCCCTTGCCAGTGGTCTCTTGGACACCCCCAAACAAGCCAAACTACCCATGCTAACTGCCTTCCAGCTTAATGTGTTTGCCACTATATTAGCCTTACCCGGATGGTACTGAATGGTCACATCATAGTCCTTTAACAACTCCATCCACCTTCTCTACCTCATATTTAATTCCTTCTGAGTGAAAACATGTTGCAGACTATGATGATCAGTGAACACCTCACACGTAACACCATAGAGATAGTGTCTCCAAATATTGAGTGCAAACACCACTGCTGCCAACTCTAAAACGTGGGTTGGGTAATTCCTCTCATGAACTTTTAGCTACCTGGATGCATAGGATGTCACATTTCTGTCCTGCATTAACACAACACCTAAACCCAAATGTGAAGCAGCACAATAAACAATAAAGTCCTTACCTTCAACCGGCAAAGACAAAATAGGAGCCATGGTCAGAAGTGTCTTGAGCTTTTAAAAGCTCTCCTCGCACTTGTCGGACCACACAAATGGTACCTCTTTCTGAGTTAGCCTTGTCAAGTGAGTAGCAATAAATGCAAATTCCTTGACAAACCTACATAGTAGCCTGCGAGTCAAACAAAACTCCTTACTTCAGTCACAGAGCTAGGCCGTACCCAACTCTTGACTTCCTCAATCTTCTGGGTATCCACCATCACCCCCTTTTTTGACACCATATGCCCTAAGAATGCGACCGAAGTCAACCAAAATTCACACTTGGAGAACTTAGCATAAAGTTTCTGGCGCCTCTATAATTCCAACACAATACGGAGATGTCTAGCATGCTCCTCCCTACTCTTGGAGTAGATCAAAATATAGTCAATAAAAGCGATGACAAACGAATCCATATAAGCTTTAAACACCACATTCATCAAACTCATGAATGATGTCGGCGCATTCGAAAAATAGTCTTAGGAATGTCCTCGGGCCTAATCTTCAACTGATGATACCCTGACCTCAAGTCAATTTTTGAGAACACAGATGCACCTTGTAACTGGTCAAACAGATCATCTATACGGGGTAAAGGGTACTTATTCCAGATGGTCACCTTATTCAATTGACTATAATCTATGCACATCCGCATACTACCATTTTTTTTCTTCACAAACAAGATCGGAGCACCCCAAGATAAAGTACTAAGATGGATAAATCCCTTATCTAGGAGTTCCTAAAGATGAGTCTTAAGTTCCCTTAACTCTTTCGGAGCCATACGATATGGAGGAATGGAAATTGGGCGAGTGTCCGGCTCCAAGTCAATACAAAAATCAATATCCCTATTCAGAGGCATACTAGGCAAATTCACTGGGAACACCTTTCGAAACTCTGAAACAACTGGAACTGACTCAATAGATGGGACTCCATAATTTCATCCCGGAGATGAGCCAAAAAGGCTAGACACCCTCTCCCCACTAGCTTCCTATCCCGAACAAATGATATTATCTTGTCCAGCTTAGGCATGTACACACCTTCCCACTCTAGCCTATCCTTACCCGAAATATCTAGAGCCACAATCTTGGTGTTACAATTCAACACGGAAGGATAATAGGGTAACCAGGTCATGCCTAAAATGACATCGAAGTCTACCATATCCATAATTACCAAGTCTACCCAAGTATGCAACCCCACAAATACAACAGAATAATTATGATAAACATGAGTCACAATCATAGACTCTTTAATCAGGGTGGAAACATGGATAGGGGAATCAAGGATATCACAAATAAAATCCAGACCCAAAGCAAAATTCACAGACACACATGAATATGTAGAACCTGGGTCAAAAAGCACAGAAGCCATCCTATCACAGGCTAGAATGGTACTTGTGATTACCGCGTCTGATGCCTCAGCCTCGGACATTCCTGGAAACGCATAACACTGAGCCTGGTCATCAATCTGAGCTACTTCCTTGGCTAGTTGCGCCACACCCCTGCCTGCATCATTCTTCCCTCTATCTCCCCGGCCTCCCTGAAAGTTACCTCGCCCACCCTGTGGACGACCTCTAGCATAGCCACCTCTACATGCCGGGACCACGGCCTTATATTGTTGTTGAACCTGATTACCAGTCTACCTGTGTCATGACCCAACCTACCAGGCTGTGCGGGCGCCTATTCTATGCACCTAGATAGACAAACCCTTACCACCCGCCCAACTGGTAAAAATGCGGAAAAACTCAAGTAAAATCATAAACCTTCATTTTTGATACATGAAAACCTTTACAACCTTTTATTCAGGAAAACTCCTTTATGAAGAAATACAATACAAACTGTTTTACAACTTTAAAACACCCTCCCTAGGACCTAGTCTAAACAGGTCCAAGAGCTACTACAGGATTTATACAGAAAATATAAAAGAGACACAACTCCCATCATGGAGTTGAAGGACAGAAGCTGCTGGAGATCACCATCGTCATGTACCTATGAAACATCACCAACTCTGCAACCAGACTATACCCAAAGAGGTATAACAAGAGTAGAGTCAGTACAAGCACACGTACTGGTAGGCATCATCGGTCAACCCAAATACACACGTACCATCATATCAGAAAATAGGGAAAAACATGAACATAAACAATATAGATCCATCCTTCACCGTTCACTTTTTCCAGGTCCGATCTTCTACTCACACCCCTTAACTCAACCCTTTCTATTCCTTTCGCTGCCAACTCTCTCATCCTCAAAACTTTCCAGTCACGCTAAGCCTAGACTTCCCTAGTCACACTAGCCTTAGACTTCCTAAGTCACCTTCACCTTAAACCCAATCACTAAATCTAACCTTGACTGCCTCTCTGTTATACTAGTCAACTCCCCGATGACTATGCATCCAGAATCGACCCCATCCTTGCCAATCCAAACCCACTACCCTCAGGGTATTGCTCAAGAGTATTTGAGCCCCACCAAGGTCCCTAGACAATTCCCCTAAGGTGACAGTACCAGCTAGTAATGCAAGGCCAGACCTGCAATTGTTCCTCTAGCTTATCAACCACATGAGATTCACCTTTATATATGTGACCAACAATCAATGACGCAAGAAACATTCCTTTGTTATACATCCCGGACCCTCCCTGGACCCCCCCCCCAAAAAAAAATAACACCTAAGTGTGTTAAACATGCAACCCGGTCTACACTAAGACCAACTCATAGATCAATAATAATAACTCGACCTCTCAAGGACCATAAGAAATTGTCACAATTCAATAGCACAACTCGGTCCACTCATGGAACCAATATCAAAATGCAATAATGCAATAAAGTAAACCTGTACCAGGCGTGGTACCTGAGCCAACCGTTAGTATTATCTCGTACCAGGCGTGGTACTCGAGCCAACCATTAGTATTATCCCATACCAGGCATTGTACCCGAGCCAACCATTAGTATTATCCCATACTAGGCGTGGTACCCGAACCAACCGAATGTCACATAAATCCATAGTCATAAACAATGAACAATCAATACTTGTAAACCAATAAGCAATAACACCTAGTTCATTTCACAAGACTAAAAATAGGACTTTTGGACATTCTTAAATCATTCCCTAAGCAATACAAACCATACAAATACTTAGACCCAAGTACACAAACACACAATGCATACAAAAATCCATAACCATTACTTACCCTTATCCTAGGTACATCGACTCAATTCTTATCCGTCCGAAGACTAAATCCCGTCCCCCTTTTTATTTAACACATCTTAATAACTACATTGATTATGAACCTTTCCAAAGTTAGTTACAAAATAGGCAATCCACCCCTTAACCTTGGTGATTTATCCACTCTTTATTATTCTACTCATACACCTAAACTTTATTTAGGAATTTCCCTATTCCCGTTACCCATTTAGTTACCCCAAGCATTTCCCACTTCCCAAACCTTTACGACATCCTAGTCCCTGGAATCCTATCATTCTCCCATGTCAAGACAACATGCACAACTAACAATTACATATTAGCAACTCACAATCTTAACAAAACAATTCCTAGTCCACACCTAACCAATATCGAATTTTCCAGACTCCGTGTCCGGAGGCCTAATCATGGAATCTCCTCTTCAACTATACAATAGTACAAATGTAAACAGGTCTATCTACTAAAGTGAAAACCTAGCCAACCTGGACGCCAAGCAGCTGCAAGGATGCGTATCAGGCTTCGTGAAGCGTTCCTGGCTGAACGATAGTTCTGGAATCCACTTTTCCGCGTCACTTCAACCATAATCCCTCCTTCCCATGGTTTTCAAATCTTGAAGAATCATAAAAGGGTTTTTGGAGAAACCCTCATATCTTTCCCAACTAAGGAGGAGAAATCTTTTATTAAAAACCCATTCTGAGGCTACTGCCTCCCGTCATTCCTCTATAGCGGATGACCTTCTGCCATAGCGGTTCCGCTATATTGGATAAAATACTGCCATAGTAGAGTGACGTCAGCCCGAATGATTTCCAAAAGTCTGAAATTTTCTATCACATTGCCCCACTTAATACCAAACATATTTTTATTCATTTTCAAAATTTCATGATGTCGGGGTTCTTGAAATAATGATGGATTCGATCGTTACAATAGATACCAATTTACCCATCGTTCATCCCTGAATGATCCCAAAATCAAGAAAATGAAATATACTAGCCTGGACCCTCACTGTCCCAGATGACCGTGTAACTTATGAACCTACACGAATTACCAACCTTTCCTCGATTAGTCGAACCAATTTTAAAGGAAATTAGATGATCCCACTCTCTCAGAGAATTTTGAATTACCCGTGAAAATTTACACGTGACCTTCCCAAGTACCCTAGGAATTCGGGGTGTCGGATAATGTCGGAGCAAAAGAATTTGAAAATACCTGGGAGAAACTTTCCTTTCCAAAATGGATTTCAGTCCTCTATAGCGGATATAATTCTGCCATAGCGCTTCTGATGTAGCGGACTGTCAACCGCTATAGCGGTTGACAGCAAGTTGAAATAGGGGGAAACGGATTCCACCCCTCATTCTCCCCATGTTCCTTCCAAAAATACCACATTCTCTCTCAATCACCCCACTCCCAACATCAAAAGTTTTAGGTAAGACTCATTTCTACTTGTTTCTTTACTCTCTTGAACGAATTTAGACATAATTTTGGTAGAAAATAAAGATTTGGGGTATGCATTGTAGTGAGTTTTGAACTTGAACCTTAGGTTGGATTATTGTTGAATTCCCAAAGTATAGGTGCTTCCCTTACATTTACAATGCCTACAAGTCATTATGGGTATAAGAATTACACTATTTTTGGCCAAAAAGGGGCCAAAAATGGGGTGGGAGGTGAAGGATTGTTCTTGAACAAAAGTTGTGATTTGGATGGAATTTAGGGGTTATAATTCCCAAATTTTTGTAGAAAATAGTAATAGAATACTTTAGGAGCATTGATCTGAACTTGTATTGTTAGAAATGGAGGTTTGAGTCAAGGGGCGCCATTGTTGCCCCCCTTGAAGCTTCAGGGATGATGAATACCTCTATAGTGATTGGGCTCCACTATTGCGGTTCTGCTACGACAGATATTTTCCCGCTATGGCGGTTCCGCTATGGTGGATGATCGTCCGCTATAGCGGAAGGCCATGAACCAGTAGCTTCCCAAGCTGATACTTAGAAAAAAATTCCCTCTTTTTCTAAATCCCTTATGCCTTATCGAGTTCTAATCCAGTTTTCTTGCTACATTACAGGTTATATTTCCAATGGCTAAAGGACAACAACTGCCCGTGTATTCCTACGAGCGATTCCCCGATGAAGCTAGCTGGGAGAGGTTCCTGGATTACCGGAGACTGGGCTTTTGCTATGAGAGAGGGTGCAAGATGACAGGTGTGAATGGAAAATAAGCCGCCTTCCACTGCAGAGTTCGAGAGTTTGGTTGGGAGCCCTTGCTAGTAGCTTCTCCTCCCGCACAGACAGGCTGGGTACGGGAGTTCTATACCATACTTCCTACTGTCCTTTGGGATGATCCCAACCCCACCATCTAAATCTGAGGGGTGGATGTATCCGTGGACAGTTAGACTATCAATGGGGTGCTAGGAGTGCCTCACCTCTCCAATGATGCATACGAGGCCAAGTCTAGACTTTGGGACATGACATGGTTAAGAGATACTTTGGTAGATGCAGAGTTCAGAGATCAGGTCTACTCGCCCAACCCCGAGGGCATCACTAGTGCTTACTTCTGTGCCAATGCTAGGAGGTGGTTAAACTTGGTATCCCAGACAATCTGCTCATCGAGAAACAAGACTGATGTGACATATGCCCGGTCCCTGGTGATTGCTTGTGTCATGCAGGGCATTATCATGAATGTGGGGGAACAAATCATCTCTGAGTGAAAGGAATTCTACTGGGGTCATAGGAAGGGCCCCTACCTTCCGGGCTTGGTGTCTCAATTGTGCATGCGGGTTGGAGTGCCTGAGGACCATAGTGACTTGGAGGTGGCTATGGACGACCTCTTGCACCCTGTCTGGGTGAAGGTAGTCTCCAAGAAGAAGAGAAAGGTGGACAAAGCAGGGAGCAGTCAGCCGGTCAAGGAGGCCGACAATGATAATGATGATGTCACCCCTGCCCCTTCCCAGCCTCAGCCCCCGATCACTAGCACCCAGCTAGAGGAGAACCTGGCTGCGGTTAGTAGGTTTATGGAAAGCACTGTTGCTGCTGAAGGTACAGCCCTACCCCTACTGCTCAGGACCTTGTTGCACTCCAAAGGGAGTTAGCGGAGGAGAAGAAGAAAAGGCGCTCCCGGGACCGCATGTCTGCCCGGATGTGGAAGACCATCAAGGTCATGTTCTCTTGCGCTTCCCCAGGTCAGGAGCTACCCACACTGGAGCCCGTGAACAGGCAGAAGTTTCCCTTCTTGAGCAATGATGAGGCTTAGGACCTCTCCCCCCATTTATTATACAATCTTACTGCTTTTTGGGATTTGCCCCCGTTTGGGGCTTGTGTTAGATAATATTCCACTTTCCTTTCCCCCTTTGATTCTCGCACATGGATGATTGTTTTAGATAATTTCCCTTATATGCATACTATGTTAGCTAAATCATTGATTTCCTTGTTTTACATAGCAATTTGCAGCTTAGTTTCTTCTTTTAAATAGTCCCGGGAATGAATGAGAAACATGGGAAAACATGGTGAGGTTTATGCCTCACGCCCTTCCGCTATGGCGGTTGTCACTCTTCCATAGCAGTACCACCATAGCGGTAAAAATCCCACTATAGCGGGATCACCGTAGTGGTGCAGTTCCACTATGACAGTCTCGATGGTAACAACCTAGAAATTTGAAATTTCTAGCAAGTGTATCCTTCCCCCTTCCCGATTATCATTGTCTAGTCCCGTCGATCCTGCCATGGTCTTAGACTACCCGAAGATCATTCCTAGCAATGCACATATTGACACTCAGCATCATAAAATCACCAATCACAAGAGATTTACAAAGGACAATCGTTCCCAATAATACCTCCTTCACTTTGTTGAGATACCAATTGGGATCGAGAGATATTGGATTCAACCCATACAAGCAAGTAAACAACCCGTATGAAAGGAATGAAGAAGATAGATGTTTCCTAGAATATTTCATAGTTTCTCAAAGATTAGATGTGGACGTCAACACACCAATCCATAGGACTCTATTCGACATTTTGCTCTTATACTGGGAGACCGACAACCTAGGCTCTGATACCATCTGTCACGACCCAACCTACCAGGCCGTGCAGGTGCCTACTCTATGCACCTAGATAGACAAATCTTTACCACCCGTCCAACAGGTAAAAATATGGAAAAACTCAAGTAAAATCATAAACCTTCAATTCTGATACATGAAAACCTTTACAACCTTTTATTCAGGAAAACTCTTTTATGAAGATATACAATACAAACTGTTTTACAACTTTAAAACACCCTCCCTAGGACCTAGTCTAAACAGGTACAAGAGCTACTACAAGATTTATGCAGAAAATGTAAAAGAGACACAACTCCCATTATGGAATCGAAGGACAGAAGCTGCTGGAGATCACCATCGTCATGTACCTATGAAACATCACCAACCCAGCAACCAGACTATACCCAAAAAGGTATAGCAAGAGTAGAGCCAGGACAACCACACATACTGGTAGGCATCATCAGTCGACCCGAATCCACACGTACCATCATATAGGAAAATAGGGAAAAACATGAACATAAACAATATAGCTTCATCCTTCACCATTAACTTTTTCCAGGCCCGATCTCAACCGATCATCTACTCATATCCCTTACCTCAACCCTTTTTATTCCTTCTGCTGCGAACTCCCTCACCCTCAAAACTTTTGAGTCACGCTAAGCCTAAACACCCCCAGTAATACTAACCTTAGACTTTCCAAGTTACCTGAACCTTAAACCCGATCATTAAATCCAACCTTGACTGCCTCTCCATTATCCTAGTCAACTCCCCCATGACTATGCATCCAGAAACGACCCCATCCTTTCCAATCCATACCCACTACCCTCAGGGTACTGCTCAAGAGTATCAGAGCCCCACCAGGGTCCCTAGACAATTTCCCAAGGTGACAGTACCAGCTAGTAATGCAATGCCAGACCTGCAGTTGTTCCCCTAGCTTATCAACAAAATGAGATTCACCTTTATAACTGTGACCAACAATCAATGACACAAGAAACATTCGTTTGTTATACAGCTCGGATCCTCCCTAGGATCCCCCTAAATAACACTTAAGTGTTAAACATGTAACCCCATCTAAACTAAGACCAACTCACAGATCAATAATAATAACCCTGCCTCTCAAGGACAATAAGAAATTGTCACATTTCAACAGCACAACCCAGTCCACTCATGGAACCAATATCAAAATGCAACAGCGCAATAAAGTAAACTTGTACCAGGCGTGGTACCCGAGCCAACCGTTAGTATTATCCCATACCAGGTATGGTACCCTAGATAACCGTTAGTATTATCTCGTACCAGGAATGGTACCCGAGCCAACCATTAGTATTATCCTATACCAGGCGTGGTACCCGAGCCAACCGAATGTCACATAAATCCACAGTCACAAACAATGAACAATCAACACTTGTAAACCAACAAGCAATAACACCTAGTTCATTTCACAAGACTTAAAACAGGACTTTTGGACATTCTTAAATCATTCCCTAAGCAATACAAACCATATAAATACTTAGACCCAAGTACACAAACACACAATGCATACAGGAATTCATAACCATCACCTACCCTGATCCCGAGTATATCGACTCAATTCTTATCCGTTTGAAGACTAAATCTCGTCCCCCTTTTTATTCAACACATCTTAATAACTACATTGATTACGAATCTTGCCGAAGTTAGTTACAAAATGGGCAAGCCACCCCTTAACCTTGGTGATTTAACCACTCCTTATTATTCCACTCATACGCTCGAACCTTATTTAGGAATTTTCCCATTCCCGTTACCCATTTAGTTACCCCAAGCATTTCCCACTTCTAGAATCTTTTCGACATCCCAGTCCCTGGAATCCTATCATTCTCCAATATCCAGACAACATGCACAACCAACATTTGCATATTAGCCACTCACAATCTTAACCAAATAATTCCTAGTCCACATAACCAATAACGAATCCACCAGACTCCGTGCCTGGAGGCCTAATCATGGAATATCCTCTTCAACTATACAATAGTACAAATATAAACAGGTCTATCTACTCAAGTGAAAACCTATCCTACCTGGACGCCAAACAGCTGCAAGGATGCGTATCTAGCTTCGTGAAGGCATTCCTGGCTAAACGATGGTTCTGGAATCCGCTTTTTTGTGTTCCTTCAACCATAATCCCTCCTCCCCATGGTTCCCAAGTCTTGGAGCATCATATGAGGGTTTTTGGAGAAACCCTCATATCTTTCCCAACTAAGGAGGAGAAATCTTTTATTAAAAACCCGTTCTGAGGATACTGTCTCCCGTCATTCCGCTATAGCAGATGGCCTTCTGCCATAGAGGTTCTGCTATAGCAGATAAAATACCACTATAGTGGAGTGACCTCAGCCCGAATGGTTTCCAAAAATTTGAAATTTTTCATCACGTCACCCCACTTAATACCAAAAATATTTTGATTCATTTTCAAAATTTCATGACGTTGGGGTTCTTAAAATAATGATAAATCCGGTTGTTATAGCCAGTGAGGGCACTCCCTCTTAAAGTGGCCCAGATCACCACAACGGAAACAATCACGATCAAGTGTCGTCCTGCTGGCAGATGTGTAAGAAACTCCCTGGCCTCTAGGAGCTGAAAACTGTTGATTAGCTCCCGGACGACCACCTGTAGCAGCTGTCAGAGCTGGCTGAATAGGACAGGCTGAGTATACCTGCTGATTGTGGCCCCTGAAGTACAAGCCACTAAAGTTTCCATCATTCTAGGGCTTCTTGGCTAACACTTTAGCATGCCTCATTTGCTTGACCCCTTCTAACTTCTTAACATAATCCATTACCTCATTGAATCCCTTCCCTGCTGAATTCATGTGCACAGATAATACTTGCAAATCAGTGTTCAAGACCTTCACAAATATTTGGATCCTCTCCTCCATAGACCCCAACAATTGCGTAGCAAAATGAGACAAGGCATGAAACTTTTCCTTATAAGTAGAGACCGACATGCTACCCTATTCCAGATTCAAGAACTCATCCTTTTACCTATCCCTCAAAGTACATGGTACATACTTCTCCAAGATGAGATCATGAAACTCCTCCCAAGTTAATGGAGGCAAGGTCGATGGTCGACATTCCACCTGAGACCTCCACCATTGCTTAGCATCACCCTGCAGCTGAAATGTGATGAACTCAACCCCATGATATCACACGATACCCAGCTTGTGTAACCTTTCATAGCAATCCAAGATGAACTCATAAGCATCTTCCTTATCAGTACCCTGAAAAGGATGAGGTTTCAGTTTGAGGAACTTTTTCAGCATCTCATGTTCATTACCTGTCATTACCAGGCCTAGCATTGGCCTGAAGAAGTCACCAGTTCCTGAAGCTACATCCATCCTAGGAGCCATAGTAACTTCTGGTTGAGTGCCCAGAGCCTAATCTGCAACACCCGCGGGGGTGGCTCTGGCACCAACCAAATCACTCAGGAAGTTCCAAACCTGCTGAAACGCTTTGGGTGTCATAGGGGGAAGGCATGTATCTCCAGTCGGTGTTGCCTCCTCCTGTGCCCCTCCATCCTTAACAACAACTTCCACTTCTTTGACAATCTGTTCCTGAGGTCAGGCAGGGGTTGCTTCTCGCTCTCCTATCGCCGCTTGAGCTCCACCCTTGGAGGGTGTGGCTCTGCCCTGACCTCTACCCCTACTCCTACCTCTACCTCTGACCACCAGACCTGCGGCTGGGACCGCAGGCCTTGCTCCATTGTTCCTTATGTTAACCATATATGGACAGAAGAGTGAAAGAGTCATATACCAATTTGTATCGCCAGATACCAATTGGAATCAAGTTATAGCACGAAGGAAGAAAAAAGAGATAGTTTTCCTAAAGTCCTATAGCCTCCCAAAGAAAAGTACAGACGTCTCCGCACCATTCTACAAGACTCTACTAGACCTGCTTTGGTACGACGAGATCAACAAACCTAGGGCTCTGATATCATATTCATCACAACCCAGACCGCCGCGAGTGGCACCCAACCCTCGGGTGAGCGAACCATCAACGACCCAGAACTTAACCATTCTAACAGCTCAAAACCAGTGTGCAATAAGTAAAACTAGGAATAATCAATCAAACCAACACTAATATAACTAAACCTACGGAAATCCCTCTCTAGGACTTGAAATTCATCGTACCAAAATACTACCAAAAATCTAGAATACAGGGATGTAACCCCAATGTAAATAAGCAGAGTTTAAGCCTGAAATAAGTAGGATACAACTAGTATGAAGAAACCAAGGCATATCGATCGAAATAGCTCACCCTTGATGTCTTGATGTGTTAATTAGGCCTATAGGTGAGGTTGTGCGTCAACCACTGGAAGATTGCTTGTACTCACAAAAAGAAACGTAAGTACAGAATCAGTACACAACCACTGTGTACTGGTAGGATCATCATCCAGTTCTAAATAAGCAATATATGAATAGTACAATAGTCAAGTAGAAGTATAGGAAATATGTAAACAAGCCAACAGGTATCCCTAGACTACAAGTCTCTTCCTAGCTTGTCCCCACATGTACCCCACTTTCACCACCCTAATCAACAACCAACAATAACCAATAAATATGCCATTTTTCATAGCCCGGACCCACCCTGAGATCCCCCTAAACAACACCTAAGTGGTAAACATGCAACCCGGTCTACACCAAGACCAAACTCACAGACCAATAATAATAACCCGACCTCTCAAGGACCACATACAATATCACAAATCATAAACACAGTCTGGTCCACTCATGGAACCAAAATCCAATGCATAATACAAATAAGTAAATCCGTACTAGGCGTGGTACCTAAGACAACCAGTTAGTATCCCATACCAGGTGTGGTACCCGAGCCAACCATTTGTTATCCCGTACCAGGCGTGGTACCCGAGCCAACCAAATGTCACACAAATCTACAGTCACAAATAATGAACAATCAAACTTGTAAACCAACAAGCAATAACATCCAGTTCATTTCACAAGACTGATAACAGGACCCTTAGACATTCCTAAATCATTCCCTAAGCATGCAACTCATACAACACCTAGAAAAAAGTCCACAAACATACAATGCATACAGGAATCAATAACCATCACCTACCTCAAATTATTCTAAGCTCTACTGAACCGGAGCTTTCCCCTTTTCAGGATCCCTTGCTTGTTCTTGGTCTAGAAACAAACGCACAAGAACTATAGCCAATTAACTGGCCTAAATTACTCGGATTATGAAAAATCCCAATCCCCAAGCCAAACCATGATCATTCCACCTCTTTCCCGGGATTTCCTACCATTTTTAACAGATAAATTTACAAAATTAAGGTCACATGACCATAATCCAATGAAATAACATTACCCAAGAACTTATACACCTTGGGAATTCCCCTTTTCCCTGAATTTTACTATCCTAGGTCATCCCAAACCTTTCCCCAAGTCTACTCCTAGCAATTCTACAGCGTAGGAAATATAGTACAAAGGTTGCGGAGTAGAAATCTTACCTTTAGGATGAAAAATGGTGTAAAAGTGATGGAAATCGCCCAAATTTTCCTCTTCTTCTCCCAAAACGTCATTGTTGAAAACTGACTATTTTGGGGAAGTTTTTGCTTTAAATCCCATCATGCTCCACTATAGCAGTCCGCTCCTCTGTAGCGGTACCGCCATAGTAGAGTCGACCACTATGGCGGAGACTGACCAACGTTGACTTCTGCTGTAGCAGTATTTTCTCTGCTACAGCAAAGGTTGCAATGGCGGTGTGTCAACTGCTACGGTAGTTGACACAGGATAAAAAGTTGTAAAGTTCCTCAAATTTCCCCATTTTACAACACACTTATTTTTCCAACGTCCCAGAATAACCCCTTCATATCAACTTCGATATCAGGATCTCTACTTACCCGAATTTGATTTCGAAAAGTTCCCCAGACACCTTTATGTCTTAGCTAAATGGAAATTAGCTATAATCAAAATACTTGACCCAATCCTTACTCAGATTACCCTAGATCATACCTCACTCCAAAATTGACCGAGAATAGCCTAGCTCAAAATTTCAAACACCCAAACCTGGAGTTTTCTAACTCTAAAAATTGGCATGAATGGTTTACCATAATGATAGACCCGGTCATTACATCTACATACGAGAGATAGTTTGGTTGTACGTGTGCCTATTTCCATTATTTCAGATAGAGGTACTCAGTTTGCATCGTACTTCTGGTATTCTATGCAATGTTAGTTGGTCACTCAATTGGTGAGTATAACTTTTCACCCGTAGACAAATAGTCAGTTAGAGCAGATTATTTAGGTTTTAGAGGATATACTTCTCGCTTGTGTGATTGATTTTGGTGGTCGTTTGGGACTAGTTCTTGGCTTTGATGGAGTTTGCCTACAACAACAGTTACCATTCCAGCATTCAGATGGCATCATTTGAGGCTTTGTATGGGAGGAAGTTTAGATATATGATTGGTTGGTTTGATTCTTTTGGGGTTAAGCCTTGGGGTACAGGTTTGTTGCAAGATTCGATGGATAGTGAAGTTGATTCAAGATCGGTTCTTGACAACCTAGGGTAGACAGAAGAGTTATGTTGATAGGAGGGTTCGCAGCCTAGAGTTCATGGTTGGTGAGCGAGTCTTGTTGAAGGTATCAACTCTGAAGGGTGTGATGAGGCTTAGGAAGAAGGGAAAGTGATGTTAGGCCAAAATTAGTGATATTATGTTATAGATTGCCTCATATTTCACTTGTTTTAAGACGCTTTTGAGCTTACTTTATATGAAATATGCTTAAATATCTTGTCTTGATGTGTAGGTTCAAAAGTAAATGATTTTACATAGATTTGGAGCATATTAGAGTGATTATGGAGCTTTAAAGTCTGAGTATGAGTTGAGGATGATGATCCAGAGTATGTCCATGGGTAGGAGATCAAGAAGGGAGCTTAACGGAGGAGAAATAATGAAAAAGGTAAAAACAACAGAAGGGCCATGGGCTCCCCCGTAGTGCAATGCCCTAGTGTGCATGAGTGGACTGCTTAAAAGCACTACGGTAAAGCAGTTGGCAAAATCTTTCCTAGTTTGGTTGGGTTAGGCCAATTTCATCCAAATCTAACCCGGAAGCCTCCTAAATCCTATAAATACTAGTTTTCTTCAGATTTTTAAGAGAAAAGATAGAACATCGATAGAAGAGCATAGAAGAATAGAGAGGGGTGATTTTGGGGGAGAAAACACAATAGGATGGAGATCCAAGGGTTTCTACCTAGGTTTTTATTTTCCTTGTGTTTTGTATGATTGAATCTTTGCTTATTCATGTATTGTTGCATTTGTAATCAGTTTATGAGTAGCTAAACTCATAGTATATAGGGTTGTGGATGAATATGAACGTTGTTGTTTGAATGTTAAGTTAGTTTAATTGAATTTCCACTATTGAGTTTCTTATCTTTTCTTGCTCTTAATTACTTGATTCTCTGGCCAATTATTGAGTACTATCTATGGTTCTTAAGTTGGACTAGGAATAAGGAACTTATGTTCGAAATAAGAAACGGTAGAGCTTGATCCTGGAACCCTTCTGGGGGAAACAATTCACTAACGTGGATAGGAATATACCAGTTAGTCTTTCTTAGTTAATATGGAAGATTTATCATATGCACTTTACTATCGATCGATGACCATAGGAATATAGGTGTTAGGAATAGTCGAGTAGGCGTAGATAGTTTGAAAAGACGCTTAACATCGTGAATATCAATCCACAACTAGTAACTCAGGAAATCAGTCAAGCTAGTCAACTGATAACTCAATTGGATTATTCTAAGTCTGCAACCCTAGATCACTAATCATCTCTGAAATCACAAAATAACTTAAAATCATCTCAAGTATTAGAATTATAGTAATTAGTAGTTAATACTCTAAACTAAACAACTCTCTTGTTTACATCACTAAATAGTTAGAATAGGAATTCATTATAGTTATCAATTCATCAATTCTCTGTGGGATCAAAATCTGGACTTACAAATTCTAGATTACTTGTCAGACTGTGTGCACTTGCATGTGCAAAAGGATGCCACAAGTTTTTGGCGTTGTTGACAAAGAATTGTTAGAGATTGATATTCTATTTTGAGTTTTTATTAAATCTGTTCAATTTTTACTTTCAGTTGTAGTTTTGTCACATTACATGTTTTACGTAGTGTAAGCCAAATACCCAAAGTCAAGGCAGTCCATTGATTCCATTTGATCCTAAAATTGAAAGAACTGTGTGAATATTCAAAATTATGGGTGGCTAAATCAACCAAAACTTGAATCTTGATGGAGTCCAACAGCCTGTTGGGGCACAGGGACACAGACCCGTGATCAACTTTGCTAGGACAATTTGTGAGAATGTCTCTAAGACAATAGTTAAGTCAGCAATTACAGGTAACTTTGAACTGAAAGAAGGAATGGTATGGCTAGTGCATATCATTTGCAAATTTTTTAGTAAACCACAAAAAGATCTACACAAACACTTGACAGAATTTATGGAGCTGAGTGATAACTTTCACTATCAAAACATGTCAGATGAGTACATAAAGTTTACTTTGTTCCCTTTTTCACTTATTGGGGAAGCAAATCAATGGTTGCAAAATGAACCAGCAGGTTTAATCACTACTCGGGATGGATTGTCAGAGAAGTTCATAAATCGATTGTTCTCTTCGAGAAGAACTAAAGAGTTAAAAGGAAGAATATCTGGTTTTGTGCAGAAAGATACTGAATCATTGCCATAGGCATGGGAAAGGTATATGTGTTATCCCAGAGATTTCCCTCATCATCAGCAGCCTATGGAGATCATTGGGCACAATTTCATTGAAGGACTGATACCAGACTCCAAGCCACTTTTAGATGCTACAGCTCGAGGGCAAATATTTTCCAAGAGTTATGATCAAATAGAAGCGTTGCCCAACCTTATGTCTATAGGTGATAGAGACTATCAAGAATTGAGTAAAGTGTTTTCCTCAATTTCACATAAAGAGCCAGGAAAGCTAGAGTTAGATGATGTAACAATCATAAGAGCTTAAATTGGGCAGCTTACCAGCTTAGTGAAGAAGTGTCTGACAACCCAAAGCTCAAGTCAAGTTTAGCAAGTTCAAGCAGCCACTATTATGTGTGATCTATGTGATGAAAACCACACCTATTCTGGTTTTCCTCAAAACCCAGAATCTATATTCTATGTGGGGCAATAGAATTGTGGAATGGGTTATCAAGGTAATGGCTATGAGTAGAACTACAGAAATCACTCAAATCTTTTTTGGGGAGGTAATCAGAAGCATCCATTCACGAAAGCACAATCTCAAGTAAGTAGTTCACTTGAAAAGACATTTAAACAGTTTGTAGCTTAAACAAAACAATATGAGCAAGCACAGCGGATGATTAATGAAGAACATAAAAAAAATTATGCTAAGGTGCAAATAAAATTAGGTCAATTAGCTGCAGCATTCCATGTGAGACCTCAAGGGGAATTACCTAGTGATACAGAGAAAAATTCAAAGGACACGGTTAATGCAGTCACCTTGAGAAGCAGAAAAAATTAGAAGTAGAACCTCAAAGATATAGGAGATAGAATAAAGAGTTAAAGTCTACACCAGAGAAAGAGATTGAGGAAATTGAAAAATCGATTAAAGAGTTAACAGACAATACACCACCACTGTTCTCGCAGAGACTTGAGAAATAGAAAGCAGACAAGGCTTGTTCGAAATTTCTAGGCATATTGAAGTAGGTACATGTGAATATTTTATTGGTGGAATTGTTGCAAGATGTACCAAAATACGCCAAGCACTTGAGAAGTATAGTTGCAACCAAGAAGTACCTCACAGAGTTTGAGATAGTTCCACTCACTAAAGAGTGTAGTTTGAGAATCAGAAACAAACTTCCTCCAAAGTTGAAAGATCCAAGCAGCTTCACTATTCCTATAAGTATTAGAGACAGACACGTGGGAATGGAACTTTGTGATCTAAGTTCCAACATAAATTTTATTCCCACTTTAGTTTTCAAGACTTTAGGACTTGGTGAACCAAGGCCTATCACAGTTACATTGCAGTTGGCAGATTATTCTTTAACCTATCCTGATAGAATCATTGAAGTTGTGTTACTAAAGGTGGGACCATTTATTCTGCATGTGGACTTCATTATTCCTAATTATAATACTGACAAAGATGTACTCATCATTGTAGAGGTTTCTTGGCTATAGATGATGCAGTAATAAGGGTTAATTCTGGAAATTTCTCTATGATGGTGGAGGAAACTAAAGCCGCATTTAACATATTGAGGGCAAATCATTTGCATGCATATTATGAGGAGCTCAAAGTCATCAATTTGGGTCCTCCAATATTAGTTATGGTCTCATTCTAATTGAAATAAGCCATTTAGGGGTCTTCAAAGATTGAATCTGATAGAGAAGGATATTGTGACTATAGAAGATGAGATTGAAAGAGACATTGAGGACAAAGGTCTATTCCAAAATGGTTAGGAGAGAGATCCCATCTTGCACTTACAAACTTCTTGGATGTGTGCGAAAAGTATGACAAGGTCTTAGATGATGAGATGAAGTTATATTGGTTTCCTCGCTCTCTTGTGGGAAAAGTAAGAGAATGGTATATGAATACTTCACCGGAGTTAGTAGCGACACGACTAGCTTTAGTATATATGTTCATCCATGAGTTGAGTCCACATGCCAGAGAGCACAAGTAGTGAACAAGATTGTGAATTTTGAACAAGAGGAGAAAGAGTTACTCTCTGACTATTGGGCAAGGTTCAACCATCCTATAACCTATCCTAGTTTAGGCTTATCTAAGGTAATAATGATGGACAGCTTCTACCAAGTGCTTGATGAGATCAACCAATATATAGTATATGTGGTAGTTGGTATATGGTGGGATGAGAAGTCTTCTATGGCAGCCATAAAATTGCTATAAGTATGGTTGGACAGGGACTTCCATGGAATATCGAATTTCAGAACTTAATGAGAGAGGTGAAAGAAGGAAAGGACAAAATAGAAGGTCAAGTGAGATGGGGTGGAAATGTTTATCCCGTCATTGAGATAATGGAACTTTAAAAAGTTTACGTCGAGCCACGATGTTAATCAAGGTGCTAGTTAGGAGGCAATCCAACATTTGTTATAATTATTTTACTTTTCTTTATTATATTTTTTTACAAAACATTTCTAACAATTGTCTTGAGTTTATTGTTTTTAAAGAATTCCAAGTTGTGGAGCAAGGAAAGTGGAAAGAGGCACTCAAAACAAAGGTTTGAAAAGAAAAAAAATGAAAAACTAGCGAAATTACACTAGGGGGACGCCTAGGGTACTACCAAAGGCCCTTCCGTCGTGTATTTCACTCAAAAATATTTTTTTTAATTTTTTTAAAAATATATATTTAGTATAAAGCCACTAGATTCCCCTTATTTTTTTCTACTAGTGTATTTTAAATATTTCTCTCTCTAGAACTTTAGCTACAGTCTTCATTCCTTCAAGCTTTCTTCTTCAAGATACATACTTGAATTCTCTAACTTATGAATCATGCTAAATTGTTGAATGGAGAATATGAGTTATTGATTGTTAGTGAATATATGATTGTCAGAATGGTTGTTTGTTGGTTAAATTTGGGGGTGAATAAGAATGATAAATTCCATGAAACAAAGCTTTAAAGATTCATGCACACCGGTGTTTGATAAAATGTTTGAAAGAGAAATTTATGAGAATATGTCAAAACTCTAAGTGTGGGGTGACTCAAAACCTCACTTGAAACTTAACTTAGTTACACCCACTATGAAATTTAGAATATCATGCTCTTAATTAGATATATGTCACTAACTAGATGCTAAGCTACTTATAAAAATTCACTTGGGCTTATGAATAAAACTAGCAACTTTTAGGAATTTCTATTATTTTACTTTTTAGTTTTAGGATAGATTAGAATTTTCTTGTATTATTTATGTTGCATGTTGTATATTTAACTTTTATTTTTCTATTTTAGGAAGCATGTCTTCAATGCCTAAAAGAACTACCACCAGAAAGAACAAGGCTATAACTAGTAGCCAAAACAAGGATAATAGGCCAAGAAAAGAAAAAGGGAGACAACCCCAAGCATCGGAAATTTCATATGGTTTAGAAGCGATTAATCCCTTGGGAAGACAATAGTATATTCACTTCGAAGAGTATCTGACGGCTATCCCCAAAGTGAACATCAATATAACTCCTTTACATAATAAGTTTCTATTCCTCTACGAGAACATAAGGGAAATGGGTTTGAGAAGCTTGCTAAATTCACATGGCATAGCCAACATATGAATAGTGAAAGAGATTTATACAAATTGGGACCCGGGAGTTGATTATGATTAATAATATGAAGTGAATGTAAGAGGGGTAGTTGTCACAACCCGATTTCTCGGTCATGATGGCACCTACAACCCCCTATAGGCGAACCAATCTCCGTAGCTCGAAACAGTTAGTAATGGGTTACTATCTAACAAGCAAGCGAAAGAATGATATAAATAGCGGAAGCAAAGGAAATAAATGAAGAAATAAACATCTGAAATATATATAAGCAGAAGCTAAACCAAACCCATGACCTGGTATTATAGTATAGAAGTTGGTACCAAATATACAAAGTACAAAAGATCCAAAAGAATATATACACATCTGTCTGTGAATAACAAAAGAGTACAAGATACAAAAGATGAGCTAAGAGCTAAGCCCAGTCGTCATGAGCTCACCCTCAGCCTGAGATAGTCAAAAATCATCCCGCATGTGTCTTCACGAATCAGCGGTGATGGCCCACACTAGGATCTGCACCAGGAAGATACAAAGTCTAGTATGAGCACCAATTGATAAGCAACGGGTACCCAGTAGGTATCATAGGCCGACTGAGCGCATATGAGATATAAGAGCAATAATATAGCAGAAAAGAAACAAGTAGTCACTAAAGCATTGAATAGGTACACGAAGGCTAGCACATCAGAATATAAGAAGAAACTTACCAAGATTAAGAGAGAGCAAGATTAACCACCAATAATGAACTTCCATGGCTAAGAACTGATTTGGAAAAAATTTGTAGGAGAGTTTAGAGTGAGAAATCCAAGAGGAAATGGCTAGAAAATTCGTGAAGGTGGAATTTTATAAAGGTGGTTGCAGGCTAGAGCCATCGGTGCTATAGCGCTGAAGGGCAGGCAAGCACCAAGGCGCCATCGCACTGGCAGGCAGGCACTGGCCTAGGCGCCATCGTGCAAAAGGGTAGGCGCAGGCATAGCGCGATCGCGCTGCCTGGGTGCCATCGGCGCTGAACGCCCTCTGCAACAGAAACCAGTAAAACTTAAAACTTTAATAGGGTATTCTGGGCATAATTGGAACCCGATACTCACAAACCAAATATGCCATTAGAGTAGAAATAATGTTCCGAACTCGATGGGATCAAAGATACTTCCATACGAGGTTGTTTCCGAGGAATGTTGACCCAAGTCAACACTAACTAAAATCAACAAAACATCCAAAATGAGTCCAGCTCACCCGGGACCCGAACCAACCACCTACCTATCCCAAACTCAACATTCCAGAGCTGATGGAATTATCGGATTTTGAATCTGACGCTCCGATCATCGAAAGTTGACCAAAGTCACACTTTCAACTCCAACTGGCCTAAAAATAGGAAAAGCAACACAAAACCACACTGAAAGTTCTCAAGCCTTGACTAAAGGTCCAACTAGACCAAACTCCATGTTCTGGAGCTAATAGAACTGTTGGAATTCGATTTTGAGCATGTTAGATAAGAATGTTTACTAAAGTCAATGATTTCCTAAGTTTGAGATCTAAAACAGGGAAATAACCATAAAGACCAAATGAATGGCCAGGGCACCGAACCACCAGTCCCAATAAGTCATAAATAACTTGGGGACACCTATAGGTAAGCTATAACAGTACAAAGAAATCATAAACGCCAGAATAATCGAAAGGGTCATTACATCATACACTACTAAAAAGGACTTTCATCCTCGAAAGTTAAGAACAAGAAAGTACCTGAAGGCTCAAAAAGCTTCAGATACTGAGCCCGCATCTCTCTCTCGGTCTCCCAGGTAGCCTCCTCAACTAGATGGTGCCTCCACTGAATCTTAATAACCAGAATCTCTCTAGATTTCAACCTC
This sequence comes from Jaltomata sinuosa, assembly GCA_003996215.1. Classification (NCBI taxonomy): domain Eukaryota; kingdom Viridiplantae; phylum Streptophyta; class Magnoliopsida; order Solanales; family Solanaceae; genus Jaltomata; species Jaltomata sinuosa. The sequence goes on along the minus strand of QJPP01001358.1, from coordinate 502,793 downwards.
CTAACATCTCTGTCCAAAATAGCTATAGGCTCCTCAACAAAGTCCAAACTCTCATCCAATTGAATCGAATCCCACTACAGCATATGAGACTCATCTGGAATATACCATCACAACATCGATACATAAAATACTGGGTGTATAGCTAAAAACATTGGAGGCAAAGCTAACATATAGGCAACACCACCAACTCTCTGAAGGATCTCACACGGCTTGATATACCTGGGGCTAAGCTTGACCCGCCTACCAAATCTTATCACGCCCTTCATGGGCGATACCCGGAGCAATAACAAGTCACCAAAACTAAACTCTTAGGCATGAAGTCTACAATCAACATAGCTCTTCTGCCTACTCTGGGCTGCCCAAAGTCTATCTCTAATCACTTGGACTCTGTCTAAGGAATCGAGAAGCAAGTCTGTACTCTGTGGCCTAGACTCTAAACTATCAAACCAACCCCATGGCGATCTCCACTGCCTACCATACAATGCCTTAAAAGGTGCTATGCTAATACTCGAATAGAAACTATTATTATAAGCAAACTCGGCCAAAGGAACAAACTAATCCCAAGAACTTCCAAAGTTAAGAACATAGGCCCGAAGCATGTCCTCCAGGACCTGAATAGTCCTCTCAGACTGGCCATTTGTTTAAGGGTGGAATGCAGTACTAAGTTGAACCTATGTACCCAAGTCTCGCTGAATAGCCCTCCAAAACTGAGATGTGAACTGAGTGTCGCAGTCTAAAATGATAGAACATGGGACCCCATGCAATTGAACAATCTCACGAAGGCAAATCTGAGCCAACCTCTCTGCACTGTAAGTAGAATAGACTGGCAAGAAGTGCATTGACTTAGTCAGCCTATCAATAATGACTAAAATAGAGTCAAACCCTAGAGAAGTGTGTCGCAATAGAACATTGAAGTCCATAGTAATCCCTTCCCACTTCCACTCAGGAATGGGAAGTCGTTGCATCAAACCACCAGGTCTCATGTGCTCGAACTTAACCTTCTGACAGTTCAAGCACCGAGATACAAAATCTGCTATTTCCCACTATATAACACTCCACTAGTAAACCTGTCTCAAATCTCTGTACATTTTGGCTATGCCAAGATGGATGGTATATCTAGAACAATGTGCCTCCCAAAGAATCAACTGAATCAAATCCCCAACTCTTGGAACACAAAGACAACTATCAAACCTCATAACACCATCAGAATCTAGAGTAGCCCGGCTAGCCTTACCCTGAACAACCTGATCACGAAGGTCACACAATCACTGATCCTCAAACTGACTACTTTGAATATGATCGACCAAGGTATAAAGAACCTCAATACTGGCGAAAACTCTGCTAGGATCCGACAAGTAAAGCCTAACCAAACAGTTAGCCAAGGACTGGATGTCCAAAGCCAATGGCCGCTCTGAAACTGAAAGTGAAACTAGGCTACCCATACTCACTGTCTTCCGAATCAAGGTATCCGCTACCATATTTGCCTTGCCCGAATGATACAGAATGGTGAAATCATAGTCCTTCAGTAACTCGATCCATATCCTCTGTCTAGAGTTTAGCTCTCGCTGACTAGTCATTTACTGACGACTATGTTGATTGATGAAGATCTCACAGTGAACCTCATATAACTAGTGCCTCCAAATCTTGAGCGCGAAGACTACCGTCGCTAACTCCAAGTCATGAGTAGGGTAGTTACGCTCGTAAACCTTCAGTTGTCTCGACGCATAAGCTATCACTCAACCCTGCTGCATCAATACACAATCAAGACTAACCCTTGAAGCATCACAATATACCAAGAAACTCTGACCCTCAACTGGCAAAGTCAACACTGGAGCTGAAGTCAATAAGGCCTTAAGCCTCTGAAAGTTATCCTCTCACTGATCCAACCACTGAAATGGGATATCCTTCCTAGTCATCCTATTAAAAGTTACTGCTATGAAAAAAAAACCTCGATGAACCTCCTATAGTATCCAGCCAACCCAACAAAGTTATGAACCTCAGTAGGAGTAGTAGGTCTAGGCGAATCACGAATCGCTGAAATTTTACCTGAGTCCACTCTAATCCCAACCTTAGAAACCACTTGTCCTAGGAATGCAACTGACTCAAGCCAAAACTCGTACTTTGTGAACTTGGCATAAAGCCAATGATCTCTCAAAGTCTAGAGTATAATCCTTAAGTGCTTCTCATTCTCATCTCTACTTCGCGAGTATATCAGGATGTCATCAATGAATATTATCATGAACGAGTCCAAAAATAGGCTAAGCACCCTGTACATCAAGTCCATGAAAGTTGTGGGGGCATTAGTCAACCCGAAAGACATCACCAGGAACTAATAGTGGCCATAACATGTCCTGAATGCTGTCTTAGGGATGTCCTCCACCCTAATCCTCAACTGGTGGTAGCCAGACCTTGAATCTATATTCAGAAACATGGTTGAACCCTGAAGCTGATCAAACAAGTCATATATGTGTGGCATTAGATACCTATTCTTCACAGTCACCTTATTCAGCTGCCGATAATCAATACACATCTACATCGACCCATCTTTCATATTCATAAAAAGAACTGGAGCACCCCAAGGTGACACACTCGACCTAATGAAACCCTTAGCTAACAAGTCTTGGAGTTTCTCCTTAAGCTCTCTCAACTCAGCAGGAGCCATACGGTAAGGAGAAATAGAAATAGGCCTGGTGCCTGGCTCTAACTTAATAGCAAAGTCAATATCTCTCTCAGGTGGAAGGCCTGGCAGGCCAATAGGAAACACATCTAGGAAATCTCTAACCACAGGAACTGACTCAGGGGAAGAGTGTCAGCACTAGCATCTCAGACATATGTTAGATAAGTCAAACACCCGTGAAAAATCAACTTCCTAACTTGAAGACAAGAAATGATCCCAGACGGTGCACGACCGACAGAACCCTGCCATACATCTGGGATATGCCAAGAATGGCTATGTTAACAGTCTTGGCATAGCAATCCAAAGCAACACAGTGAGGGGATAACTAGTCCATGCCCAGAATCACATCAAAGTCTTACATATAGAGAAGTATCAACTCACCCAAGTCTCCAAATCACCAATAGAAATCATACAGGACCTCATAATCCGATCCACTACTATAGAATCTCCTACTGGGTTACAACAGATACAGGCATAGATAGCGGCTCACTAGCTAACTTCAAACAAGGCACATAGTAGGTAGAAACATACGAACAAGTAGATCTAGGATTAAATAAAGCCAAAGATAACTGACGATATACAAAAATTATACATGTGATCACAGCATCCAAGGCCTCTGTCTCTGGTCTCCCAAGGACCACATAAAATTGACTACGACCACCACATGACCCACCACTATCCCAACCACCTATCCTTCCACATAGGGCACCACCACGACCCTGAACACTACCTTCTCTAGCCGGTGGCTAAACTGCACAGATAGGCTGAGCATGCTGAGTGGCTGGTTGAACTGTACCCCACTGGGGGCAATATCTAGCATAGTGCCCAATAACTTCACACTCATAACAAAGCCGTAACGGCCTACCCTGTCTGGATGAACTAGCCGCACTGGTGTATCCACTATGGCCTCATGCCCTAGAAGATGTACCTCTAAAAGTTTGACCACCATAACCTGCTAGCTACTCTAACCCTACTCAAACTAAGAACCTCCTGAAGCCTGAATCAATTCCTGAACTAGTCGACTAGACTGACCCTGGTGTTGTTGTGGCTGATAAACTCAGCCCCACTAGCCTTAACCTCTACCACTGTAATGGGAACCACTATAGATGCCCTATGATGAGGCCTCTTATCTCTGGCCCCCGAATCATGATGGTGCAAATCCTCCATCATACGAGCATGATCAGTTATATCCTGGAAGGATCGATCGCTAGCAACTAACACCTCAATTGTTTGTCTGAATTCTAACCTCAGCCCCTAAACAAACCTATGGACTCTGTCAATCTCGGTAGAGATAATCATAGCCCTAAATTGAGCAAGCTAGTAGAAGCAAGTCTCATACCTAGATACGGTAATAGAACCCTACATAAGTCTAGTGAACTACTCCTTATGGTGCTTTTTATCGCTCTGTGGCAAAAACTTGGCCATAAAGGCCTCATAGACTCTGACCATGGTAACAGAGGAGAAAAAGATGGTCTGCTAGAAACCTGGACCCTCAACCATAACTTAGTTGGGCCCTCCAGCTGATAAGTAGTGTATCCAACACCGTGAGTCTCCAACAAACCCAAATGGTGTAGCATCTCCTCACAGGTAGAGATAAAATCATATGGATTCTGACAAGGTATACCAGCAAATCTAGGTGGAGCCAATCTCAGAAATCTACCCAACGCCTTCTGCTCTGTCTTTGTCATAGCTAAGCGAGGAGCAAGAGGTTGTGTAGCAGATGGTACCAAAATAGCCTCAGAACAGGGAGCCGCAATAGCTGGTTGCATCCTGAACTTTAAACACCCAGGGCTACCCCCTGAGTGGATATCTGAGCCTCATCTGAAGGCTGACCCTCAATCATACCCAACAACTGTAGTAGTAGACCTCGAATATCTGACGAAGAAGCTGGGGATGAAGCTGGCATAGAAATTGGTGCTGGAACTAGTGGTACCTAGGTTATCCCTTGGTCCATGTGTTACTGCTCTGGAATAATCTCTGGCTCATACTCAGGCTCAACCTCCACCCTAGGAGATCTAACTGGTGTCGCTTCTCGGGCATATTCTCTAGCTCTACCTCTGTGACCTCCCCGAACCTTAGCTTGAGACGAGGGATCTGGAGATGAAGGCTCACCCCCGCCTGTTGTTGATGATCTTGTATGAACTATCTGCGAAATAATAAAATAGAATAAGTGATATTTCAGGAAATATTAAGGATAAGACGCACGATATAGAAGTAAGAAAAGAGTCATGTTTCCTAAGATGCCATTATAGCCTCTCAAAGATTGAGTACGGATGTCTCCGCCCCGATCTGCAGGACTCTACTAAATATTGGCTCCTATACCGATGACACCGGTGAACCTAGGCTCTGATACCAAGCTGTCATAACCCAATTTCTCAGTCATGATGGCACCTACAACCTCCTATAGATGAACCAATCCCCGTAGCTCAGAATGATTAGTAATGAGCTACTATCTAACAAGCAAGCATAAAAATGATATAAATAGCAGAAGAAAAGGAAATAAATGAAGAAATAAACATCTAGAATATATATAAGTGGAAGCTAAACCAAACCCACGACCTAGTATCATAGTATAGAAGCTGGTACCAAATATACAGAGTACAAAAGATCCAAAAGAATATATACACATCTGTCTCTGAATAACAAAAGAGTACAAGATACAAAAGATGAGCTAAGAGCTAAGCCCGGTCATCAAGAGCTCACCCTCAGCCTCGGATAGTCTAAAATCAGTCCACACGAGTCTCCACGAATCAGCAGCAATGGCCCAAACTAGGATCTACACCAGGAAGATGCAGAGTATAGTATGAGCACCAATTGCTGAGCGCATATAAGATATAAGAGAAATAATATAGAAGAAAAAAACAAGTAGTCACAGAAGCAACGAATAGGTACACGGAGGCTAGCACAGAAGAATATAAGAAGAAAACAACTTACTTGGCTAGCTACTAGAAATATATATCTCACAGACACAGATGAAGGAAACAAATAATGCACATCGGGTCCTTGCATTAACAATATATATAAAGAGAGTTTAAGAAGAAGGCGGTATACCGGTAACCATAGAAAGGGGAAGAAGGAAAGCAAGTAAACGAACTCATGCTTGAACCCCATTCTAACGACTACATCATGCCAATAATACAACTCAATCTCCCAAATGTAAATCATCGAATAAGAACCCGAATATAACCATAATAAGAACCAAAAATGCGATAGGATAATAATAGTCTACCTACAGTCCCAGTGGACGCCTATACACCCGAGGAACAAATACTAGTGAAGAAAAATCCTTCGGCATCCCATACTACCAGAGCATACACTTAGAAAATAACAAACAAGGGTGGAATCTCACGCATATGAATGATATAATGCAATAGTGAAAACCAGGTGGAACAGTAACCCTGTATGTACCTCGTCCGGCGCCTATAGGCCCAGCAAGAAGGATTTATGGAAGGAAACGGCCTGTATACCTCAACTACACCGTATACCCCTCCTCTGTCACACTCGGCATGTAGCCCCTGATCCATATCGGCAAGGTCCATGGAGGTCCTCGACCACATACTAAATCTCAGAATCTCAATAAAGTAGTCCAGAGTGTATCTGGATCCAAATAAGTAACCAAAGTCTCAAAATGCATGCATGGAGTTTATCCAAGTCTAAAACAGTGAATTAAGTCTCAAAAATCCCAACAAGGGTGCCCGGACATAACCGGGTCTAAAACAGTAGTAAAGCAAGTTTGATGCTCGGCCAGTCTGAGTCTAGTATCATCTCAAATCAATAGTAAAGCACATCTAGCATCACAGCTTGACAAGGTCTAGTACAAGTGTGAAAACTGTGATAAAATCATCTTTTAAGTCTTTCTTAACCCAAGAAGATCCATGAAAATCAATTCTGAACCTTTTACAACCATTTTTACCGAAAATGGGCCCTCGGGGCCATGCAAGGTTTAGAAAATCATTAATAGTCGGCCCGAAGCCAAGATAGCAGTAAAACATGTAGAAAACCTCATTATACGCATGATAATGATATGCCCAATCACAAATAGTAGCCCCACGGCTCACAATCAACCTATCGGCCCTGCACAGGCTCCAATCGCTCTACAGCAAATATAAACGGCTCTACAAATGAATAATCATTTTTGAAACTGACGGACATCCCAAATAACCCATCATCTTGGTCCAGAGTCAAAATACAAGGCTACACAGGACAGCAACGGTAATACTATCAACTACAATAAATACTACAATCAACGGAGCAAAAATAAGACGGACATGAAGGAGAGGACAAGGTCTGGGGGTGACAAGATAATAAACTCAACCCAAGGATGCTAATTAGTACAATTATAGCCTATATATGCAAAGTCTAGTATGGAGAAGACCGTAATCTACCTGTCGCCCGATGACAAGCTGCTAGAACGATGATGTCTAAGCTCAAACTACTCCGAGAAGCTCTAAACATAAATCAAACTATTATAAACATAAACTACACATTAAAATAAGACCAACGATACCCATATTGATATACTTATTGTCGGGTAAAAATCTGAGTCCAAAGCGGGCCCACAGAGCCCACAACTTGAAATGAGAAATGGAAAGATGCACGATGATCACAAGAATCCCAAGAGTGCATGCTCAAAATTTGAGCAAGATTAGCCAAGGAAAGGGGGCTCAAAATAGCCCGCAAAGAAGGAGAATTAAAGAGGGAATTTCAAGAATAAAATCAGAAAAAGAGGAAGAATTTACTTACCATGATGAGGGAAACAAACCTACGGTGTGAAATCCTCATAATTATGAACCAACAATTCCAATTGAGCATCTATAATCAAAGGAAAACCAAGATTGAGAAGAACTCATCAATGGAGGTTGCTTATGGAGAAGAAGGAAAATTTGGGAAAGAAGAGACTTACCAAGATGAAGAGGGAGCAAGATTAACTACCAATAATGAACCTCCACGGCCAAGAACTGATTTGGAAATAATTTTTAGTAAAGGGAAAGAGTTTAGAGTGAGATATCCAAGAGGAAATGGAAGGAAAAGTTGTGAAGGAGGAATTTTATAAGGCTAGTCGCAGGCTAGCGCCATTGGCGCTGGAGGAGCGCTAAATCACTGAAAGGTAGGCAGGCGCCAAGGCGCCATCGCACTGGCAGGCGCTGTCCTAGGCGCCATTACACAGAAGGGAAGGCGCAGGCATAGCACGAGTGCGCTTCCTGGGCGCCATTGGCACTGAAGGCCCTCTGCAACAGAAAACCAACAAAACTCAAAACTTTAACGGGGCATTCTGGGCACAATCGGAACCCGATACTCACAAACCAAAACATGCTATTAGAGTGGAAATGACATTCCCGACTCAATGGAATTGATGAGACTTCCATACGAGGTCATTTTGGAGGAATGTTGACCTAAGTCAACACTAACTAAAATCAACCAAATATCCAAAATGAGCCCGGCTCACTCAGGACCCAAACCAACCACCTACCTAACCCAAACTCAATATTTTGGAGCTGATGGACTTGTCGAATTTTGAATCTGATGCTACGATCATCAAAAGTTGACCAAAGTCACACTTTCAACTCTAACTGGCTTGAAAATAGAAAAAGTAACACAAAACCACATCAAAATTTCTCAGGCCTCGACTAAAGGTCCAACTAGACCAAACTCCACGTTCAAGAGCTAACGAAACTGTTGGAATTTGATTCTGAGCACGTTAGTTAAGAATATTGACTAATGTCAATGATTTCCTAAGTTTGAGCTCTAAAAAAAAAGGAAACAGTCATAAAGACCAAAAGAACGGTCAGCGCACCAAACCATCGGTTCTAGTAAGTCATAAATGACTTGGGACTGCTACAGGCAAGCTCTAATAGTACAAAGAAAGTGTAAATACGGGAGTGACCAGAAAGGTCATTACAGTAGTAATAAAGTTCTCTTACCATATGATTAATGAATATATGAAGTTTAAAGAATGCCCCTATGAGATATTTGAAGACTTTTATAGAAAGTTGGACTACAAAGAGCTTCGTGTGCAAGTGTGTGGTAGTTTTTTAGAATCTATATGGGCACGTGATGCAAATGGAAGGCATGGATCTTACCCAAGGAACGAATTGTCTTTGACATCAAAGGTATTGTTGAGGTTCATCAAAAATTGCATCACCCAACTTCCAACAATTCATATGCCCCCAAATTCAAAGTTTGCTTGATCTTTGCCCGCCGGTGGAAGAACCATCTAACTCAAACCCAACCCTTATACTTAACCAAATGTTAAAAGAGATAATGCAAAAATAAACTTGAACCAAAATGAAGTCAAAAACTGATATAAATAAGTGCGAAAAAAATCAATTGACTAAACACCACCCAAGAACTGAATGTTATCGTACAATAACTCTAATCATAAATAATGTCTAAGATATCCAAAAATCATCAAAAATAAATAAATAAATACGAGTCTCATCATCTGGAAGAAGGACAATGGACTCCAGGAATATCCACGACAGCCTGAGATGTAGTGCTCACCCTTAGATCATAGTGTCAACAACCTAGTCTAGGTAAGGTCACATCTGAGCCTTTGGAATATAGCTTGCACTCAACAAAAAAAGAGTATAGGGTAGTATCAGTATAAAACACTATGTACTGGTAGGTAACATAGGCCGACTCAGTTTAGAACACGTATATAATCAAATCAAATTACAAGTGAAGGCACTTCAACACTTAGCATATAATTTAGTCAACAGATAGTCATCTCAAGTCAAGTCAACAACAGTAATATCAAGTTCACATAAGTCACCAAACATCACCACAAGAATGTAAGAGAAACCACTTTCAATAGTTATAACACATGGAATCTATGACCATCTAACTCTCATCAATGTAACCATTACCTCTAGTCTCATCTCAGCCCACAATATCATCTCACCATGTCTGACCACGAACTAAAAGCAATAATAAAAATAGGTGTGCATACATGCTAAAGAGTCTTATTTCTGCCCAACTAGCCATGACATGAAGGGAACGCACTGAGGTCCATGTAATGTATTGACTCATGGTACCTGATCCATAACAACTAACAATATCAATCCCTACCGACTCATGGAACCTGCTCCAACTTGCAATAAAATAATATCAAGTTTGTACCAGTTCGTGGTACCCGCCCTAACTAGTCAAGTGAACCTATGGTTTCAAGTCCTACCTCTCGGAATATAACACAGTGCACTAAATCCCATGTACACTTATTTATTTCAATTCCTTAATCAATTTCATGCATACCTAAGTTAAATATTCAAGCACAACCTCATTATTTCAAACATGTTCGAAAATCAATTACAAGTCAAATAATTCAACCACATACATGAACTAAAATAAGTCTGAACTTCAATTTAAATTTTAACCTACCTCGAGTGAAGAATTATCACTCGCGAGTTACTTCACAATTGCCTTGCCCTTCCTTAACACCTTGGGTCGTTCAAGGTCGATAAACAACAATATACAAGAGTAATTAATCATTTACTCTTCAATTCAAGCCTTAGAAATTTAACCCTTAATCGAGTCCTGAAGCATTCCCCATGGGTAAATTAATTATTAACTAGCCCCTAATATTCATATAATCAATACCCAAAATATTTCTAATAAAGTTAACCCCTTTCTAGCTATTTTTATGCCTAAAGGTCTCATTTTTATGGAATTCAAGGTTCCCAAATAGTCGTAATCATGTTTACAACTTTTCGTTTCATGCTAGGAATCATAAAAGCACATCCTAGAATCAATTCTAGGTGAAATTACATCTACACATAGGGCTTTACCCAAGTTTTATGCTTTTAGGGCTCAAACTCACGAATTCTACCATTAATCTTCTATCTAAAGGTCTTACAAGGATTAATGATTGATAAATGAAGAGGTTTACAGGGTCAATTAGCTCAAACAAATAAAAACACCCTATCTCTTGGGAAAATGCATCTTGGAGCTCCAAAACTCCCTCAGAGTTTGTGGAATAATACAGAAAACTAACATAAGTGCAGGTAATCTTTTCCATCGCTCATCACGATAGGTCGCGTCTTGCTATGGAGAGTTGCTTTGGCGAGAATCAACCTGCTACATCGACTCATCACAGCGAGAGACTATCTCATCAAGATAATTTATAAATTTCAGAATGTCAGAAACTCACTCCAAACCTCTAATTTCATAACACACTTTATTTTCTAGACATTACAGATTAATCTCAATGCGGTAACTACTATAACTGGAGTTCTATGAACCCGATTTATATCTCGAAACTTCCTATGGGAACCTATAATAGTCATCTATCTATAAATGGATACTACACTATCATAAAAAGAACCAGGAGACCCCAACCATCTCTAAGGCACAAAACACTAGTTTTTTATCAAAGCTCATCCTAACCTGAGATTTTACCAACTCATTTACTACAGTATAGTTCAGTTTTACAGCTTTTCAGTATTTTAGCATGTTTACATGTTCAGTCAGTTTTGCATATACCTCATGCTTGATATATCCAAAGTACTGACGCATACTCTATATGTGTCATCCTATCATGATGCAGGTTCAGGTTCTCAGCTTCAGCCTCGTGATTAGCTCGCCCAGTGCCATATCAGTGATAGTCAGTAGTAAGTCCTCATCATCCGAGGATATATCTTTTACATGCTTTTTGAGTTAGTCAGTTTGTCTTTACTTTCAGTATTTGGAGTTAGCTGGGGGATTGTCCCAGCAACTCATCAGTGTTAGAGGCTTTCAGACATAGAGCCAGACTTAAGCTTATGTAGTTCAGTTGATTTTCAGACAGACTGTCATTTCAGATATTTTAGAATCATTATTCCTTTCATTTATGAATTATTCAGCTATGCTTCCGTTTATGTAGAATTATTTCAGTATGCTTGTGATATGTCAGATTCAGGGTTAGCTTAGGGTCACTTGTGATCCTAGGTTCCCTGTTACATCTAGGAGCTAGCCTCGAGGCATAACACATCGTTTCCCATGCCACCAAAGCAATCTTCCAGTTGTTAGTAGTACAGCACCATAGGAAGTCTCTACATACCTTGTCTACCTGTTTGAGGCAGGATGAATACTGCACCCCAAAAGTTATAAATAGAGAAGAAAACAGCTAAGATTATTTGCAAACTCCCTGCATATAAGAGTGTTCTAGAGTAACCAGTGGTCACACGACTAGTGATTTTCTCCACTAGAGAATGACAATCAACTTTGCTCTATTTATGTGGGGATAAAGGCAGACCTAAATACCTCATAGGTAATGTTCCTTTGGATAACCCAGTCAGATGAAGAAATATTTCCTCTGTGAGAGAGTCAACACCAGCACAAAAGAAACTGGACTTATCAGAGTGAGCCACCAATCCTGTAACTTCACTAAAATGGTTTAATACCTCCATCACTCTTGTGATGGATTTCTCCTGAGCCTTACAAAAGATTATTAAGTCATCAGCAAAGACTAAGTGAGTGAGTTTAGTATTTCTACACATGGGATAGAATCTAAAGTCAGGTAATTCACTCATTTTATTCAAACTTCTTGTGAGATATTCCGTTACTAGCACAAATAGCAAGAGGGACATTGGGTCACCTTGCCTTAGCCCTCTCCTCCCAGCAAAGTACCCATAACCTTCTCCATTCACCTTGACTGAAATACTATTTGAAGAAACACAAGTCATGACCAACTCTGTGAAAGAAACTGGGAAACCATACCCTTGAAGTGCTTCTTGGATAAAATCCCAACGCGCTATGTCATAAGCCTTCCTGAGATCAATCTTCATTAAGAATCTAGGTGTAGTTTTCCTCTTGTAGTGTCTAATCAGATCATGACAAATCAAGATGTTATGAATAAGTGATCTACCCTGAACAAATGTTGCCTGATTTTCAGCTACTAACCATGTCACAACTTTTTTCAGTCTTATACAAATCAACTTTGAAATGCACTTATAAAGTACATTGCAGTAGGAAATAGGCCTAAACTGTCCTGCATACTAGGGAATAGGCACCTTAGGTATTAGTGAAATCATTATGGCATTGAGTTTCTTAAGAAGTTTTCCAGTTTGAAAAACATCTAGAATAGCCTTAGATACATCCTGGCCAATGACACCATAAGTAGCTTAAACAAGTCACTACCATATCCATCTGGTCCAGGACTTCTATTCTTCCCAATAGTAAACATAGCTTGCTTCACATCCTTCTCAGTATAAGGCCTTATCAAATCCAATTGTGCAGTAATTCCAGTGTTCTCCCAAACTTCAGGAAGCTATTGAAAGCTTTAAGTCTCTGAACTTATGCCTTCCCCAAGAGCACAGTATAATAATCAACCATGATAGCAACAATGTTATCCTGATCATGCTGAACCAGTCTATGATAGCAGCAATGTCATCCTGATCATGCTGAACCAGTCCATACTTATTCTCCAACTGAGTTATTGCATGTTGTAACTTCCTATGCTTGATAACTGAGAAAAAATACTTAGTGTTGTCATTTCCCAATTTGATCTAGGTGGATTTGATCCTTTGCTGCAAGAAGATCTCTGCCATGAGGAATGTCTATATTTCATATATATGGATTTCTCCTCTTGTTACAAATCATGATCATATGGTTGCAGTTGAAGGGCTAATTAAACTCCTTCAAGTGCAATTTTGTCCTCATTTGGTTCATACACTACATTTCTGAAGTGCTGCCTGTTTAAGTTCTTGAGCTTCCCTTTTAAATCCTTGAGCTTCTTGACAACTTGAAACATTGGGCAGCCCTCTCACTCTTGGTTCTAGACACCCTCCACTATATCCAAAAAAGTAGGATGTGTAGACCAGGTGTTGCAATACGTGAAAGTCCTCATCTTGGTCTATACAATTGTTTTAAGCGCAATATGTATAGGGTTGTGGTCACTTACTCCTTCTGGCATATAGTTGAATGAATAATCAGGCATGCTGTGCAACCACTCATTGTTTACTAGGGTCCAATCAATTTTTGACCAAATCTTGTTGTCTCATTATTTATCACTCCAGGTGTACCTATTTCCCCAGTAGGGAAGCTCGATTAGGCCATACTGCACCACACACTCACTGAAATCTTCTAACTCCCCTATGGTAATAGGGTTCCCCCCAATTCTGTCATTCTGCTTAAGCATAGAGTTAAAATTCCCAGTGATCATCTAGGGTAGTTGGTTGCCTTGATGTATCATTGAGATGTAATCCCACAATGCTCTTCTCTCCTCCTTGCTATTATGACCATACACTACAGTTAACCTGAATTTAGTTTGACCACAGATGCTCAGTACCTTACATGTCACTGCTTGATCCATCTTACTCACTACCTTCATTTAGAAGAAATCAGGCCTCCAAGTAAGCCAAATCCTTCCATTATAATGGTAGTCCAAATTTATTGTGTACTCCCAACCTGGAAACATACTTTGTGCCACTCTTTAAATTCTAACAACTTTGATTTTTGTCTCAACCATGCCAACTACTCCTGCTTTAACTCTATTGCAAAGGAGCTACACCTCCTTTTGCTTATTTGGCCCATTAAGGCCTCTAACATTTCATGTTAAGAAACTATCCATCAGAGGGATGTATATCAACTCCAACCCCTTGCAATATTTGTGATGTCTCTTGAGTCAACACCTGAAACCCATTTCATGTACTCGGAGTTATACCCTTAAGTTGGAATTGTGACCTAGAAGCCTTCCTTGGGGTTAACCAAGTAGATTGGACTATTTGCACCTTACCCCCTTGACCAAGTTTCTGGGTAACCACCTCCCTTTCTACACTGTTAGTTATAACCTGCTTCCCTCCGGGAGATCCTTGTGGTATAATCACCCTTCAAACAGTCTCTGATGTTGTAGTTCTTTCATGTTCCTGTGGTGGCACTACAGGTTTGTTAACGACTTTTTTCTTTCTACAGTCTGTTTCGCCATGTCCATGTTTTGGCAGAACTTGCACAGGATGGGTCTCCACTCATACTGCACTTTCTGCTCAATCAAGTTGCCCTTTTCATTCCTGAAACACACTTTGTCAGGTAGATTTGCATCCATGCCCACCTCAATGAGCAATCTAGCAAAATTCAATCTTGTATTCTTCTCAATATTGGAATCATCCATTAATGGTTTACCCACAAGGCTCCCTATTTTACTCAGACCTTTAGCACTCCACAATTTAAAATCCAAACCAGGAAACTTTACCCAAAAAGGAACAGTGCATAGCTCTTATATAGTGAACTCCATATCTGGTGACCAAGCCTTAACAATGAAGCATTTATTATCAAAATGATATATACCCCCTTGCAGCACATCATTTAGACCAATTGCAGAGTCAAACCTTACCAACACTATCTCATTCTTCAACATGGACACCTTGTTGATACCATACTTCAGCCATATCCTCTGAATGAACCCATTGAGTACTTCAAATGGGGGGTGATCCCCAAGTAAATAACAAACAATCGAGTTCTTCCAGTAAGCTATCTTAGAGGAGATATCATCTAGATTAATTTTACAAACCGCAGAATCCCCATGCATTTTAGGCTCTATGAATTCAAGTTTAAATCCAGCATTAGCTAGTTTACCTATATCGAACTTATCCCAGATTGAGCTTCGACCCACCTGTTCGAGCTCAGATTTCTCAGCCCACGATAATTTTCTCAAACGGCTACTAGAACTTTCCCCTCTGGCAACTGTTTCCCCGCTACTTAACACTGTTCCATTGATTTCCTATTGGACTGAGGTCCCTGCTACATCAAATGCTGCTTCTTCTGTCCACAGCTTTGCCTTGGGCACTCTCTGTAGTGATATCCACCATAGTTACTAATTTTCCAAGTTTATTTGTGTTGGTAGCAGGAGATTCCTGCGAATTCGTCTTTGAAATTGCAGAGGATTGAGCTCCTCCACCCATCGTTCCTCCCTGAGTTCCTTTCTTCTTCTGGTATGCCATACTACTCGCCAATTCCAGAGCTTGTTGTGCCTTCAGGGATGGCAGATGCACTCTCTTTCCCATGGAAGGCGCACTTTAGTAAAACTGCGCCGAGAGAGACGCCATGACCTAGATTGTTTTTCATCAGTATCTGTTCTATAGGCTCGTACCACTGTATCCTTGAGTTCATCAAATTTTTGTAACTCAAAACTTTGCTAATAATTTCTGAAAAACTTTGACAGCCCTTTTGATATTAGATAAAAAAAAATATTTTTATTAAAATATTTTTAAAAAATTGATAGAGCCTTAAATCATATAATTCTAGCCATTAATTTTCTTTTACAAACTATTTCTATGATAATTTGTTGAGAAATTTAAAAAGTCAATTGTGCTGAAAGAAATAGCAACATCAAATAATTTCTGAAGAGGGTTAAATATCAAATTTTATTATATATAAAATAATTTTTAATCAAAGTAAAATTTGATAAGAAGTGAATTTCTCATTGGTTCTATATTTGCAAGTAAATCATACTACTTGTTTTTAAATTGATTGCACAATAATAAAATGAAATAAATTAATTTAGCCTTGTTTCAAACTCAACACAAATAGCAGCAGGACAAGAAATAATGCAGCAGGAGCAAGAGAAATTTGTATAGATACTAATAGAGATATTATTATAATTTTTCCTGCTTATTTGAACAATGATAATACTAATACAACTGAAATTAAGGCTGCTCTGCGGAGATTGAGATGATGCACACAATAAGCACCTTGAATTTAAATATTTAAACAGTCTTTTTTTTATCAAAATTTAAAAATATATATAAAAATAAATTGTGTCCAATAAGATTTGAAGCTACACCAAAGATTTAGAAGACCTCTTTTTTATCCATTATATAATAGACGCTTTTCATTCTGATTTTTTTTCGTATTTTTTATTTGAAAAAAAATATAACATAGATAACTTTATTTTGATAGAAGACTTTATGTTGATTATCAACATGCTTAAAGGCAAAATTCTTCTCTCTTGGCACTTGAAAAATATAATTATCAAAGATTAAAATATTGTACAAGAAATTAACTATTAATTCAACATTGTTATTGTAAAAAGCTAATCAAATTGCGAATGCTTTGATCAAATAAATCATCAATCATTGTCATAATTTTTTCACCCCAAAAAAACTCTCACAAAATGTGAGAGATTGTGTAAAATAAATCTATTACAATGCCCTTGTTAAGACTCAAAACACAAAAATCATATTTTATTATGACCTTGTTATATTTAGAAGCCCAATAAATAATTAATTGTTATAGATTGTATATCTTAAAATATGTATAGAATATTTATTGTATATTGCAATTGTGAATTAGGAGGCAAAGATATTTAATTCACCTCTTTTTAACTGGTTAGTGCTAATTTTTTGAAAAATTAATGAAAATACACTATGACTATTAAAAAATTGATCCAAAAAAAATTGCGAGCAACAAGCGACTATACGTTAGTCATTGTATTTTTTAAAATGTCAAAAAATTTAATTATGTCAATTCTTATGATTTTGATTGTTTTAAAGTATTAAATAAAATTGAATAATAATATTGAAATTTCAACGGACTCATTTATGAATTTATGAATTTATGATTTTCTGATAATGATTATAAAATATAAAGAATGTTATGGGACTATAAAACCGAGTCACATGATTCATCAAAAAAAGTGAAATATGTAGCCTAAACCAAATTATCTTGAGAGTTATGTTATATTAATCAAGAAGGTATTTTTTGAAAGTTGAGGTTAGGAGGTTAACGATAGGTTAATGTCGATCAAGTTAGTCGTAGGAGGGTCTGCCTTGAACGTCATTAGTGCTTACGCTCCGCATGTGGGTTTGGGCGAAGAGGAGAAGTCGAGCTTTTGGGAGGCTTTGGATGAGGTGGTGGTAGGTGTTCCGAATATCGAGAAGCTTTTTGTTGGAGGGAATTTTAACGGGCACATCGGATCATCCCCGGGGTTTTATGGTGATGTGCATGGTGGTTTGGTTTTGGGGAGAGAAACGAAGGAGGGACCTCTCTTTTAGATTTCGCCAGAGCTTTTGGGTTGTTGGTAGTGAATTCGAGCTTCCCGAAGAAAGAGGATCACTTGGTTACCTTTCGTAGTTCGGTGGCCAAGACGCAGATCGACTTTTTTCTCCTTAGGAAGGGTGACAGGGGCCTTTGTAAAGACTGTAAGGTGATTCCCGGGGAGAATCTCTCGACCCAACATAAGCTTTTGGTGATGGACTTGGAGATTAAGAAGGAGAGAAAGAAGAGGGGTGTGGAAGATCGTCCGAGAATTAAATGGGGGAGCTTGACTATGGCCAATGCCTTGGAGATAGGGAAGAAGTTGGATACTATAAGGGCCTGGGATAGTCGAGGGGATGCGGATAGTATGTGGGAGAAGACTTCCAATTGCATCAGGGAGACGGCTAGAGAGGTTTTAGGTGTCTCGAGAGGCCGTTCTGGCAAGCATCGAGGGGACTGGTGGTGGAATGGCAAAGTTAAGGGAAAGGTGGAGGCGAAGAAGGGCGCTTATGGGAAGTTGGTTGAGATTAAGGACGACGAGGAGAAGCGGAAGAATAAGGCAGAATATAAGATAGCTAGGAGAGAGGCCAAGTTGGCGGTTACGGCGGCTAAAACAGCATCTTTCGAAAGCTTATACGCAGCTTTGGAAAGTAAAAGTGGAGATAAGAAGTTGTATAGGCTAGCCAAGGTCAGGGAAAGGAAGGCTCGGGACCTTGACCAAGTGAAATGCATAAAGGATGAAGACGGCAAAGTGTTGGTGGATGAGGTGCTCATTAGGAGGAGATGGAAATCTTACTTCCATAAACTCTTGAACGAAGAGGGAGACGGTAGCATAGTGTTAGGGGATTTGGAGCACTCAGAAAGGCATCGCGATTATGGATATTGTAGACGTATTAAGGTCGATGAGGTTAAAGGTGCTATTCGTAGGATGCATAAGGGTAGAGCGCATGGACCAGACGAGATTCCGGTGGACTTTTGGAAGTGCACAGGCGGGGCAGGTATGGAGTGACTGACGGCGTTGTTTACCGTTATTTTCAGGAAGGCGAGGATGCCCGAAGCTTGGAGATGGAGTACTATGATTCCTTTGTACAAGAACAAGGGTTACATTTAGAATTGCAACAACTATAGGGGTATTAAGTTGTTGAGCCACACTATGAAGGTTTGGGAGAGGGTGGTGGAGTTGAGGTTAAGGAGGATCGTGACTATTTCTGAGAATCAGTTCGGATTAATGCCAGGACGCTCGACTACTGAAGCTATACATCTCATGAGGAGAATGGTGGAGCAGTATAGAGAGAGGAAGAAAGATTTGCACATGGTGTTCATTGACCTAGAAAAGACTTACGATAAAATTCCCAAAGAGGTTCTTTAGAGGTGTTTGGAGGCTAGAGGTGTCTCGATGGAGTACATTAGGCCGATTAAGGACATGTACGATGGGGTGAAGACTCGAGTTAGGACTATGGGAGGGGACTCAGAGCACTTTTCCGTGTTGATGGGATTGCACCAGGGATCGGCCCTTAGCCCATTTTTATTTGCCATAGTGATGGATGTTTTGACGCGGCAAATTCAAGGTGAGGTGCCATGGTGTATGATATTTGTTGATGATGTAGTTTTGATTGACGAGACTCATGAAGGAGTTAATGCTGAGTTGGAGGTTTGGAGAAACACCCTGGAGTCTAAAGGGTTCAAGTTGAGTAGGACCAAGACTGAATACTTGGAGTGCAAGTTCAGTGAGGCGACACCTCAGACAGACGTGGTAGTGAGGCTTGATTCTCAGGCCATCCAAAAGAGAGGTAGCTTCAAGTATCTTGGGTCTATTATCCAGGGGAATGGTGAAATCAACGAGGATGTTACCCACCGTATTGGTGCAGGATGGATGAAATGGCGGCTTGCATCTGGAGTCTTGTGCGACAAGAAGGTGCCCTCTAAATTGAAGGGTAAGTTCTACAAAGTAACGGTTAGACCGGCTATGTTGTATGGGGCGGAGTTTTGGCCCGTCAAGAACTCTCACATACAGAAGCTGAAGGTGGCTGAAATGAGGATGTTGCGTTGGATGTGTGGGTTTACTAGGAGAGATAGAGTTAGGAATGAGGTTATTCGAGACAAGGTGGGGGTCTCTTCGGTGAAAGACAAGATGCAGGAAGCGCGACTGAGATGGTTCGGGAATGTGATGAGGAGGGGCACGGAGGCCCCTGTGCGGAGGTGTGAGAGGTTGGCTCTGGATGGATTTAGACGTGATAGAGGAAGACCGAAGAAGTATTGGAGGGAGGTGATTAGGTGTGACATGGCGCAGTTACAGCTTACTGAGGAAATGACCTTAGATAGGAAGGTGTGGAGAACGCGGATTAGGGTAGAAGGTTAGTAGGAAGGGGTACACCCTTGCTGGTAGGTAGGTGTGCTAGGTGTGTAGTATCTTGGTTCTTGGAGTTTTGGTAAGGTTTGGTGTTCCAGTAGATGGATTATAGTACTATTTTATGGTAGTCCTATTCCTGTTACTTAGTTGTTGTTTTCTACTGATTGTTTCCTGTTCTTATATTATTGCCCTTTTCTATACTGTTTTCATTTTGAGCCGAGGGTCTATCGGAAACAGCCTCTCTACCTCACTTCTGAGGTAGTGATACGGACTGCGTACACTCTACCCTCTCCAGACCCCACTTTGTGGGAAAACACTGGGTATGTTGTTGTTGTTGTTGTATTTTTTAAAAGTGTCAAATGTATGAAATTATGCATGGACTTAAAATTAATCTTTCTGTTGGTTCGGGTGATTCGTTAAAATTTTCTTAATTAAAATTAATGAAATGTTAGCAAACTGACATGTCCAATCACACAACACTGTGATGATATGACTTAACCGATTGAATTGAGAGTAAACTCCATATTTACATATTATGATTAAATATTGATAATGTTAGTTACCAAATAATTTTTTACAAAAAATGGTATGTATTTAAAGAAATGAAATTATCTTCAAACTTGCATAGTATTCTTTTCATATTTTATTTGAGTTGTTTTATCCCAGTTTATGTTCTGTTGCTTCAATGCATAAGTGTACTCATGTCTTTTTTATCGAAGGCACTATATTCTGATTGTGAATACAAATACAAATACAAATACTTAGGGTAGTGTGAATTCTCTCTAAACTCGTCATGTATCTTGTCTTTTTTTATGAACCTCTCTCATATATTATTCGGGGCATATGATTGATAAATACAAATTTATATATTATTTTGAGTATTATAGTTGAAACTTTATCACCAATATTTATTTAATTTTTAAAATCATAGAGATTTCATAGACACAGTTAATTATGCCATGTTCACTTTTATCATTTCTATTGCAATCTCATATGACTTACATGTAGATAATTAGTTGTAATTATGATCTCACACTTTATAAAATATGAAATATTTTACGATTTTTTTTTTTACTTTCTCAATTATGATCAAGTCATTATGGTTGTAAGATTAGTTCACTCTAAGGCTGGCCGCCGGATCGGTTTCAATCGGTACCATTCCGGTCCATTTCGGTATCGGTATCGGTCCGTACCGGTCCGGTTCATACCGGAATGGAATGATATGGATTCTACCGGGTACCGGTTTGGAATGGTATACCCGTTTCGTGCCGGAAAATCGGTACCGGTTCATACCAGTAGCATTTCGGTTCCTGTCCGATCCGATCGTCCGGTAAAAAAAAAAATTAATTTTTATTATTGTTTTATACTTTTATAGTTTTATACTTTTATTCATTGCCTATCTTTTTTATCATTGTTTTATACTTTTAGGGAAAATGACTCAAAACACACCTAAACTATGACCGAAATTGATGTTACACACTCTAACTTTTTTGGGGTCCTATGACCCCCCTAGACTATTTTATAGCGTAATATTAAGGGTATTATCAGCTTAGTTGGACCATTAAATCACTCAAACTAAAGTGAGTGTTTACACACACTACCAAAAAGAGGAGTCAATTATCATTAATGTTAATTTATCTTCCATTAACCTTAGGATTTTCCTAAAACTCTCTAACTTTATCTTTAGAATTATTGATCAAATAACACAAATCATTCAAATTTCTTGTGATTTTTGCTTTCAATCTATTGTTTTAAAGTTGTTGCTTATATGTGTGTTCACTTGCACGTCCAGCTATGTTGATAATACCCTCAATATTACACTATTAAATAGTCCAGGAGGGTCATAGGACCCCCACAAAGTTGGAGTGTGTAACAGCAATTTCGGTCATAGTTTAGGTGTGTTTTGAACCATTTTCCCATAGTTTTATACTTTTATTAATAATTTTTAAAAACATAAACTAGTAGACTTCAAAACATAAACTTATAATTGAAAACATAAAAAAATAAAAAACTTTAAACAAACTAAAACACTTCAAATATATAACTTAAAAATATATATATAAACTTAAAACTTATAAGTTTTAACTCATAGCTTATAAATTGAAAAAATAAAAAAATAAAAAAATTACAAACTAATAAACTTCAAATATAATTTATATAAGTTATAAAATTTCAAAACTTAAACAACTTTTAAGTTATAAAAACTTTTAAGTTATAAGTTATCACTTGAATATTAAGTTTGAAATTCGAAATGTAATTCAAAAATTTAAGTTTTTTTTAAAAAAAAAATAATTAAAAAAAAAATTCATTCCGGTAACCCGGTCCGGCCCATTCCGGTCCGGTACCGGTCCATACCGGTTTATACCGGAATGGGATGGGATCCGATTTTCATACCGGTGGTACCGGTTCGGTCCATTCCGGTACGGATCACCATTCCGGTACTGGTCATACCGGTCCGGTCCAGTACCGGTCCGATACCGGTCTATTTCGGTCCGGTCATCCCATTCCGGTCCGGTAAGAAGCCTCTCACTCTATCAAGATTGAGACACATGTTATAGGTTCATTCCAATCAAAAAATTGAGGCCTGACAGATTTTTTTCCCGTATCATCCTTTTAAGTACTCTCAAATTTTATTTTACTATATATCGATAACTGCAATAATAACTTGCATTTTCGTTCTATTGATACTTTGTAGTTATTGTATATATACTAATATATATTACATAAAAATGAAGAGTATAAATTAAAATAAATAAAAACCTTAGATTAATCAGCACCAATAGTCTAGTGGTAAAATAGTATGCTTTCACGGTATAGATTTCAATTCGATTTTTGAAAGTTATCAAGATAATTGTGTAATTGACTAGAACTAAAATAAAATATTTAAATTGACGGTCTCCATCAGTTAGTTAATTTTTATTTTTTTTGAATTGTAAAAGATATTACCTTCTTTTTAATTAATTAACTAAGTGATAGACGCCATCAGAAAATTTTGACATGTCAGTCAGTTTTTTTCATCGACGTGATAATTTTTGACAAATCTCTATTCGTCAATTTTTTGTCAAATATATTGAATTATCGACGGCTCTCTGTCGATTTATTCCTTTAAAAAACGCGTATTTTTAGTAGTATAAGAAATGAAAGTTTGAACACTAATACATTTGTAGTTATATAAGGCAATGTGTAAAAGACAATATTCTTAATCATTTTGTAAATGATGCACATGTTAAAATTTTATGGAATAAATGTGATATTTTATGCTTCGAAAGCAGATAATGATAAATCATTTTTACTAAAGCAATTGATGAATTTGAAATACAAGGAGAATAATCATATTTCTGATCATATTTTAAAGATGTAGGTATTAGTTGTTTGGAATGGGTGTTTATTATACTATGTTAAATTATAGTACTCTTGAGAAACTCTATATGTTTCTTTGACCAATTCAGCTTTCAATGGTGTGATGACTACAGAATATGCCAAGATTAGTGTTCTGGATAAGAAGTTAAGAAAAAATCTCAAGCCTCTTATTTTTGTTTATCTTCAAAATTAAATGTTTTGAATACTGAAGACTCGGGTTGAAACAACTTTAAAGGAGGAAAAGACAAGATATATAAAAGTAGAAGCAAGTCAAAATTCAGATATAAAAATCTTATATGTGATTATATTGTGGTAAGAAAGAGCATATAAAAATTATATTTCAAGCTTAAGAAATAAATGAAACAAGAAAAAAAGTTATGACAATAATGATTGTGTTGCTACTGTTGTAAAAGCAATTATATCTTTATTTGTATCTTTATTTGTGACAAGTATGTCATTAATTTAGTATGAGTCCATACTTGAATGAAACAAGACTTCTTCATTTGAGTTCATAAAAGAATTCAATTGAAACACTTCTTGGTATGAGTTCATACGTAGATGTTTTGGGCTTAATGGTGATGAAATCATTATAATTGAAGTCTGATTGGAAGCAATAACCATTTGTTGTCTTTTTTGTTTAATACTCGTTAATTTTTACTTGTCACATTTAGATTTAGCACACTCATTAAGAAAATAATTATTAATGTGGCTATTTTATCACAATATCCCTATTAATTGATGTTTAGTATTTAGTCTTGAAAAATGATTTGAGGAATAAATAATTAACGCAAAGGATAAAATATGGAAAAAATGAATAGTCTTTTGTAAAAAGTGACAATTAAAAATGAAAATTTATTTTAAAAATAATTGACAAGTAAAAGTGAACAAAGAGTAGATCAATTACAAACTATACAAAACGACAAGATCTTTCCAAAAGCTGAATATTCTGCATTAGTGATTGCTCCCCTGATCACATTTACTTATTCATTATATTAAAATAGATGTTCGATTTTAGTTGTTCACTATACTAAAAAAAATTAAAAATAAAAATTCATTCTTACTTGTTTAAATTAAAATATCAAGAGATAATTTATCATTTAATTCATAATTTATCCTTATTATCGACTAGTCATTTCTCAATTCAAAAGGTGATATAGTAAAATTATCATTTTATTTATTACTCTTTAAAAAATGTGTCATGTTAAACTGAACAAGTAAAAGTGGACGGAGGAAGTATTCATTATTCATTAGGATTCTTGATTAAATGTATAAAGAAACATTATTACTCTCTCTGGTTCAATTTGTTTATCTTGTTTTGACTTGACACAAAGTTTAAGAAAGTAAAAAAATACTTTTAGATTTTACCGTCTTAAATTAAAGAAATATAAAATATACTAAAATATTATTTAATTTTGTGATCTTAAACATGTCACATGAAAAATTAGAATTAAAAAATTATCAAAATAAGAAAGAGATATATTTTTTTACAAATGGACTAAAAAGGAAGTGCGACAAATAAATTGAAATGGTGAGTAATAACTAGGGAACAGAGTAGAACAGAAACACGTTGGTTGGTTTTATTTGTGTTGATTATATCTTAAAAGTTTTGCACTCTTCGTCTGGATGCTTGATTGCATTTCCACTTGAGCATAACAAATATGGGTATTTAGCAATATGTCTTTTCAACCTCCACATGCCCAATTTGCTAATATTATAATTATAATATGTTACTTCCTTCAGTTTATATTAAGTGATTTTTTGAGATTTTTTTTATTGTTTAAAATAAGTGATTATTCAAAATTTAAGAGAATTATTGAGATTTTTTTCTATTTTTGCCCTCCTTTTTAATGAGGTTCTTGATTACTACTTTACATTTTTTAGGTGATAAATTACACTATTTGCAAAATCATATTTATGACTATCTCTATAGTTTGGAAATAATCAAAAAGGTAATAGTGAAAAGTAGTGTTTAAATTATGTCCTAAAATATTTTTCTTAAGGAATATGTATTACCTCAAAAATTCACTTAATATGAACCAAAGAGAGTATAAATTAGAGCCGATCATATATTAAATGAATATATATAAACTAGTTGAAGAATAAATAGCATAAGCCCTTGGTCTTTGACTTGTAAACAAATCATAATTTCCTTGAATATATTCCATATAATTATCCAACTTGGTGAGGGATATATCAGCAATAGTCTTATGGTTGAGAGAAGAGACGACCACTATACCGTTGACTTGCCATCTGCCTTCACTTAATGAATATGGTTGGAAGAGTTATGTACCCCAAATAAAAAAATACTCTCTCCATTTCTTTTTAGTTGTCATGATAAGATTTTACACAATCATTAAAAATATAATTTGACTCATATATTTATCTATTTATGTGTCTCTTAATTTTAGAATAATAAATGCTAAGGGCAAAGTTGAAAAGAAATAGTTGATTCTCTCTTGATTTTGTAAATTGATAAGTATTTTGAAATAACTATTTTTAGTATACGTGACAACTAAAAAAGAACGGAGGGAGTATCATATACTTCCTCTGATTCATATTAAATGGCGCATTTATTTTCATTTTGATCTAAAATAAATTATGTTTCACATAATTAAGAAGGTATTAATTGTTTTCTTTCAAAGCTACCCCTATTTATATATGTTACCAAGAAATTATATTAAATAGGTACTATTTGATTAAGGGTAAGTTAGTGAAAATACTTCTTATTTTCTAGGAGTAAGTAAATTTTCTTAAGGGGTGTGCTCAAGTTATGCTCAAGTTAAACTCATCATTTAATATGGATCAGAGGGAGTACAATTATTGTAACAACCTTCATAATCGATTTCTGATTTTTGCGTATTTTGACTGTTTTCCTCATTCTGTAGCTTCATTATGGTATTTGTGGTCTGCAGGGTGGGTGGTATGATTTTCAAGGTGGTTGGCGTAATTTGAATTATTTTGGAAGGTTGGAAAATCGAAATGCTTGACCGAAGTCAACATTTAAAGAAGATGAGCTCGGAATGAGATTATGACAGTCACATTAGCTTCGAAAGGTGATTTTAAAGTTGATAAGGCTTTAGGTTCGAGACTCGAGGCACTCGGATGAGTTTTTGGTCATTGGGTGTTTCATTCGTGAGGGTCGGGTCGGTTAGTGCATCATGATCGCGATGGCTCTTCGCGTTCACAATTTTTGTGAGCTTGAAAATAATTCAATTTTGTGAGCTTGAAAATATATACATTTGGACAATTCAAAAGAGAATTTTCAAGATTTTTTTATCGGGTATGTTTTTAAACTATTATTTACGCATTTTTCAATACTTTATTGATGATTTCATCTTTGAATCACTCTTTTAAATTGGATAAATTGGGAATTTTTGAGCTAAAGTTATGAAATTGAATTTTGATGATTTGAAGGTCGATATAAATTTGATTTTCAATAAAATTTTATATTTGAGTTTCTTACGTTATGGGTAACATGATTTTTTAAAAACATTTAATTTTTCCCTTGCAGGATCGGTGTTGTCTTTATTAACCTGGAATAGAAATATAGCAATATAGGTGTCTGCGAACTTATGTACTTATGTAAATAACGTACTTGACAAGATTGTGGTCTTTCGAATGCTTTGAGGAAAGGTAAATACATAATTTGACTTACCAGGCTTCTATTAAGGCAAGTTGAAACTCTCTTTGATTCTTTTTGAGGTGTTCGTGTATTAACTGAATATGTTGATTGGGTAAAGGGTAATGGGGTCCCGTATAAATGAGATGACGAGCATTTATACAGGTACCAGTGTCATCTTATGGATAATTGAGACTGTATCTATGCTTTTATTGATTATATGATTATGTGAGTCTGATTCTCGTGGTAGCATTATTGAAAATGCTTGTATTGCTCACTGATTTGTGCCCAAGTGATAGATAGTGAAAAATTAGCATATGAAATACTTAATTGATCATGCTTTCACCATTATCACTATATTGTTGACTATCCTGGGCCGGTTATGATTGTGATATCGAGGTCATTTTTGGCTGAGTATTTGAAATTATTTTCGAGCAAGTTTGAGGTCCTTTCGAACGAGTTTGAGGTCAATTCCGGACAGTCTGAGGTCATTTATGAACTGTATATGGACCTCGCGAGTCCCCATGAGTCTCAACTAGCTACACTATGACTCGGGATATATACAGGTCTTGGTTAGTGTATTGCATTACATTTCTATGCATCTTGGTGTTGTATTGATACGAAAGGTGAATTTGTGTTTCTGAAAGTGACTTTACTAGTTTTGTCTTGATTTGACTATGGTTAGAGATATCTGGACTTGATTTATATCTGGACCAAAAATTTTAATACCATGTTATGGTATTTGGTATGGTATATGATATACATTTTAAATTTTTTTATTTGATATAATATTTGGTATTTATAAAAAATATGCTAAAATATCAAAGACCATACCGAAGTATATAGTTACAGAAGTAATTTATATATATTAAAATATTAATAAATATACAACCTAGTAGTAGTATAAAACTAAAAGGTTAGACGTTAGAACTTTGATTACTCTATCTTGATTGAAATGTCTTATTTATGTAATTGATTAACAAAAGGAGTTGTTTGTACTTTATTTTAATGTATATTTATTCATGTGTAATGTGATAGTATGATACAAAAAAAAATTGATGATCGTGGTGTTTGGACTAGCTTTCGCGCACCTCGACTAAATTCACAGGATACATGCCACCTCCCACCAGTAACAGGTAGCAGGTAACTCTGTCCACTGATACGCCCAAATTACAACTCCAATTACGAAGCGTAAGCGGTCGTCATCAAATATAGAACCCAACTAAGGTTGGGGTCGATCCCACAGGGAATAAGGTGCAAATTAAATCGATAGTGAATTAAATGACTAGTAGTCGATAGTTTTCGGTAAATTGGGGGGTGTTGAGTGAACAATATTTAACCAAAGCAAATAATAATGTGCGATTAATAATCAATATGAGAGTGAACTAGGGAAGTGTTCACCATGGCGTCGTAACAATTTCGATTCTAAGCTTAACCGGGTTCTTTCTTTATGTATGTCACGATGTGATTGAAGTAATGGTATCATCTAAACGTTTCTCAACCAAATAGACGAATTTACTTTTCAACTCTCTCGAACTTGAAAAGGTGTGCTTTTTATATTTTAATCCTAAACATCAAGTAGATTAATCTAGTTACAACATTAATCGTAAGACGAGAGTTAGTAGTCTCGAATCCTCGTCGTTAATCAAGTTTCCCGGTTTTAATCTCTTTACTCAAGCAAATTTAAACCTAGGCATGTTCTAATATTTGCAACCACTAGAAAACGTTAAGCATGAATGATTAACAACGTGACAATCATATATGTTGAACCCGTCGCTACCCGGAATCTATATCGCTACTTTAGCCATGGCTCCCACAACCCTAGTTGTGGGAGTTTTAGTTAATCATGCTAGAAGAAGAAGAGAAGAAATTCATATTCATAATAAGGAGAAGAGATTCTTACAATATAATGAAAACAATCTTCAAGTATCCAAGAACAAGAAAAACCAAGATCCCAAGAACAAATCAAGACACGAATTCAAGAAGAAGAAAACGTGTTGTTGCTCTCAAAACCGACTAAAAAACTCTTGGGTAATGAACTTGTAATGAATAATATCTAAAATAAACCTAACATAGGGTATTTATAGGAGTCCAGGAAGTAAACCCAAAAACGTTCGGAATCCGCGTCGCGCGTACGCCTCAACTTGACGGGCTGGGTGACGGACCGTCACATGCTTGACGGACCGTCACAGTGGCCGTCGCCACTAGGCAGTGTGCTGCCTCAACTTGACGGTCTACTTGACGGACCGTCAAGTGTGTGACGGCCCGTCATGGTGGGCGTCACCACTAGGCAGTGTGCTGCTCGACTTGACGGTCTTCTTGACGGACCGTCACATGGGTGACGGCTCGTCATGGTGGCCGTCACTTTTAACCAGTGGCGCTCTTTTGATCGTATTTCCTTCCTTTTCTACGTTTTTCGCTATTTCCTGCAATTCCAACATAAAAGCATCAAAAACGACGACTGTTGCTTGAAAACTCACGATTATTCTTAGTTAAAGGAGTCAAATGTGCCGTAGAATGGCGGCACATCATCCACCAAGGCTAGAACAGATGAAAAGAATCACCAAGTATTTTTTATCTCTGCTGGGATTTGAATCTGAGACCTCAGGCCTCAAGGCTCTTTAACCCACTTCATTGACCACTAGGCCACACCCTTGGGTGCATGTTAGTATGATACAATTGAGACTTGAAGTTGAACAAACTATGATTACTGATTTACAATATCGCAAACTACTGAAATCGAACTTAAAAATAACGGACCATACCGAATTACTTTGATATGGTAATGATATACTATTTTTAAAAATCAAATATTAGAATTTACATATCAAAATTTTAAATATCGTACCATATCATACTAGGCTCATCCTTAGATAGGGGTGGATAGTGCAAAGCGGCAGATTGGGGATGCATTGGTGTATTTTTGTTGATTTGAAAAATGTTTCCCCTCAAAAAAAAAAAAAAAATTCTCTTATTTATAGAAGTGAATATTTATATGGATATCTATATTTTATCCATATTTTTAGGAAAAAAGATATGGGTTGGTCAATAAGAAAAATAATGGCCCAAGTTTGACCCATATACCATTAAATATATTTTAGGCTCAAAATAACGACAATTTATAGTCAAACTCACTCTCTCATACACCTTCTCCCCCCCCCCCCCCTCTGTAGCTATATTTTTTTTTGCTACTCTTTTCCGCTACTCTTTTTTTAAAAAAAAAATTGTTCCTCTAATTGCTTTTCTCTTTTTTTAACAATCAAATATAATTTTTTAGCATTTCTTATTTTTCCCGCAATATGATAAAGATAGTTAAGGATGAAGAATCCATTTTGCTTCCCCTTTTCAATTTCTTTCTCAATAATTGGAGAAATAAAGGTTGTATAGGATGTGTATAGAAATTGTATAATTGTTTTATAGAATATGTATATGTGTAAGATTTCTATAGAAACTATATAATTGTTGGGTAGAATATGTATTTGTATAAGATTTCTATAGAAACTGTATAATTATTGTATAGAATATGTATCTATATTAGATTTATATAGAAACTGTATAATTATTGTATATAATATGTATCTGTATAGGGTTGTATAAATATTATATCATTATTGTATAAAATATACGGAGAAGGGTCTAAAATGCCCCTGGACTATGAGATTCGGTACAATATTGCCCTCCATCCACCTTTCGGGCCAAAAATACTCTCGACGTTAATCTTTTGTACCAAAAATATCCTTATTTCTAACAGTTCACACTCATAAAGTGGATGAAGGGTAATATTGTGCTAAATCTCATTGGACATTTTAGGCCCTTCTCGATTAAAATAATTTGAAATCACTTAATATATGGTGGCCTCATATGATTGACCTAATTTTGAGTTCGATAGTAAATTAAAAATAAATAAAAAGTTAGTCTCACT
Organism: Jaltomata sinuosa; assembly: GCA_003996215.1. Classification (NCBI taxonomy): domain Eukaryota; kingdom Viridiplantae; phylum Streptophyta; class Magnoliopsida; order Solanales; family Solanaceae; genus Jaltomata; species Jaltomata sinuosa. Next base: position 471,919 of record QJPP01001358.1, on the reverse strand, counting down.
TTCTGCACTCATCTAAACCCCCCCCCCCCCACCCTCCCACTTTTCCTCTCTTCCACTTTTTTTTCTTTCTAGATCTTGCTCATCATTCTAAATTTAATTTTTTTTCATTTAAAACAAAATAGGAAAAAAAAGTAATATAACGACGACATTCATATAGAAACAATTAGTTCAATAAAAGATTATTTAATTAAGCAACTAAGTACGTATATTGCATTTTCTTTTGTGTATACACGAACTTCAAAATAAAATAAAAAAAGAAAATAATTTTTTCCTCCTATACCACCTTTTCCCCCTCCCCCGGCATAATAATTATACAAATTAATAGAATATGAATATATAAGTCATTTCAAGTTTGGGTGCCTGATATCGTAATTAGGAAGAGATTAAAAAAATAGTAAAAAAAATAAAGAAATGAACAATACAAAATTGGGTAATTAATAGAAAATTAATATCTTTTAGATGATCAATCAGACGGGGTGAGTATGAAATTTAGTTCAATCCCGAATAATGAGTTGGGTTCTAACAAATTATGGGTTGATCTAAAATAGGTCAATAGAAAGATATCATGCAATTAATAATTTTTTAATATTATTTTCAGACAGATCAGATCAAAATATGGATCACGGGTGATTTTTATTTATTTATTTGAGAAGAGTTTAAATTTGACCAATTAGATTAGGCCACGAATAAATAAAATTTAATTAGTTTACTTTAAAGGAACCATTAGGGGAAAAAAGGCAGATTTGTTCCAAAAGGACAATATCAAGAGTATGTTTGGACCGAAAGGTTAACGTCGATGGTATTTTTGGCCCTGAAGGTGGACGGAGGACTATATTATACCAAATCTCATAATTTAAGGGCATTTTAGACCCTTCTCCGTAAAATATATCTACTACGAGTGCATATATATATAAAGAATATATCATTATTGTATAAAATATACCTATCACGAGTAGAAATGTATAGAAAAAGTATCATTATTGTATAAAATTGTATATAATGGGCATTGTGTATATTATTGTATAAAAAACATATATATAAAGTGCATAATAAATATATATATTCTATATTCTATAATATATATTGTGTAATTAGTGTATATATATATATATATATATAGATATATAGATATAAATATAGATATAGATATAGATATAGATATAGATATATAATTAGTAGGTATAGATTGTACATTGAGTATATATTAATTATAAATACACAAATTACACAAAAAAATAAGCGCTCCATCATACTGGAGGAAAAATACGAAAGATTATAAAATTGTATTTGATTGTTAAAAAACAAGAGCAACAATTAGAAGATCAAAAAAAAAAAATTAAAAACAAAGGAAGAAAAAAGAACAAAACTAACAGAAAGAAGACTAGCAAAAATGGTCAAAAAAAGGCTGCAACAATGGTAAATCAATATCCTTGGCCTTTTGGTTGGCAATATTTTACCCTGAATGGCCATTTTTGTCCATCCCCATATTTTTATGAGTTAAAAATAGATTGATGTTCATATTTACCCAATTAAAATATAAATGATTCAATTCATTGAAATGCGAACTAAATGAACTAACTTTATAAATATAGACTAAAATTTTCAGCTCCGATGTATAACTTTTGAGACAGGTGAATGATATGAGGTTTATGTGTACGCCTCCAGCGAAACAGCCTGCAAAAGGAGTTGGAAGTAGTACTTTTTCTTCTCGTGTTCTTGCATTTCTATGCACCCTTGAATTGAATACACTATCATTTAGCAGAGTGCATTAGAAATCTAATGCATATATTAGTTTTGATGTATTATTAGTATCTTGTTTGATACAATTTTCCAATTAATGTACACAAGCATTAGTTAAATATGGATTTTCTAATACCATGGATTTCCATGTTTTAATAATGCAATGGGTTCCAATGCATGCATTAGCATGATTAAAGATACAATTGCCCCTCAAAACCTTTTCCACACCCTTTTCACCATATTTATGGAGGGTATTTTTGTAAACAATTTTTTTAGAAATTATGCAATATATGTTATTTTTAATACATCAAACCAAATACTGCATAAGAAAAATCTCAGCATAACTAATACCAGCAACACTAATGCAAGTATTACTAATACACCATATTCTGTACTATCATTATACACCCTACCAAACAATCCCATTATTATTGCATCATGTAAAGAATATACAAGTTTGGAACAAAACATCAGCAGTTACATTTATCCAAGCTACAACAGGCCGACCACAGAATGGTATAACATAGAAAACTAAATTACAGAGTACCAAATGCAATCTCAAATTACAAAACAAGGCAAGATGCAATGAATTACTGCTATTTGGTGTCGAATAGATCAGTCCAAGAGGCGTGAGACCATTGCGCTGCTGGATTCAGGTCCATGATTGTTTACACTAGGGATGATGTCAACAGGAGATACAAACTTAACAAAATCTTTGAGTTCTGAAAAGCTGCTATGTTCGCTGTATGGTACTTCATACCTGAGACCAAAACAAAATGATGTTTTCATCAACCACTTGTTGCTAAATCAGAAATGTATATTGGTTCAGGAGTTGAATTCCATCCATTGATCTAGTACCTTGACTCAGTTATATTTACATATGTAGCTAGTTTGACTCATAAACACAGTTATAAAGTAGATAATGACCTGATGATAGTACCCTGCTGCCACCTGCTTCCAGTTGACTTCTTCTTTCCTTTACCAAATGACCAACCAGTTGGAGAGAAAGCAACTATAAGACTGTACCGACCCTGAAGTGGTAACAAAATGTGACATATCACTCAAATTTAGATCAATAAACAAATGCTTTTGCATATGGTGGTGCAAAAACCTATTGGTGGGGAGTTCTAAGTAAGATGCAATTGGATAAGGCATATTCTACCAAAGGGTAGTAGTCAACACTTTTCCTGAGGTAAATGACGAAGCTAGAGTATATTTAATGAGCAGCCAGGAAATTCAGTTCTGGTAGAAAAATGACGTTAGTACACACAAACTTTCCCAAGAAATACTCCATCTTAATGTTGTGTCGCATTCTAAGGAAAAGAAAGTAAGAACCTCCAAGTGAAATGCCAAATCAATAACTTATACTCCTTCCTATTTACTTAATTGACTAATATAATATATTAGTGATGACCATAGAGAAAATTGAATAGTGGTTGGAAAGAAACTAAACACCACATCAAAGTTAGAACGTTTGTAGTTTAATAAATATAAATTCTTGAAAGTTGTATAAGTTGGGAAGAAATAGAATTTTTGAAACGGAAAAAGTGTCGTATAAATTAAAAAAAGGGGAGTAACCATAAAGGAAAAACATATCTGTAAGTGCACTATAAAGGACAAAACATGTATGTCATATACTTACGTGCAAGGGATGAAGGTATAGAGTAATGAGGAGACGAAATTAAACACAAATACTGAAAAACATAGAGAATGGCTGAAGGGTTTGAATGAGCCCAACCAAGAAGCATAGAGGTGCGCCAACGAATGAATTAAGCTCTAGATTTTGAGCAAATTTTTGGCTAGATAACTCTCTTAGGTCTTGCCGAGAAAGCACCTAATTGATGTCAACAAAACTGAAAAATTTGTAGTCTATTACAACGAGTACGTTGGACTAAAGAAAACTTCTAAGCCTCCAATCAGTATAAGATGATGATATTCACTAGATTGAGATACTGATTAACTATGGACCTCAAATCAACACCAACTTTTTTCCATCTCCAAGATACTTATACCCCATTTGGCCATGAAAACCAAATACAAATTGGAGTTGGAGTTGGAGTTGTGTTTGACCATGAATATAAATTGGAGTTATTTTTGACTTGTTGTGAGAGAAGTGGGAGTGAAAACAAGTTTTTCTTGTTTATCAAATTCCGGAATTCAACTTCAAGTTAAATTCCGGAATTTTCCAAATTTTTATGGCCAAACACCATTTCAGGAATTCAACTCCGGAAAAACGTAAAAAAATTCCATGGCCAAACGCCCACTTAAAACATCAGACTGAGGCTGCATCAGAATTTAAATCATCAGAAAACACTAGGACGTCAAGAAACTTACCGCATACTGATTTGAAACATATTTCAACCTTTTGAAGCTAGCCAGTGTCCACATAGGCACGACATGAATTTGGCTTTCCTGCTCATTTAATGTGAAAAACTGCATTTCTTCTCGAGTAAAACCCAGACACTCCAAAATGCTTAGCTTTGATGCAGTGACATAGACTTTCTTCTGCAGAGCACGAGCAACCTCAACAAACAGCCTCTCTTTTCCTGAATCAATAAGGGCAGAAACCATGAGAAATTGCCTTTTGATGAAAGCACTAAGCATAAGATACTAGGTACCTTTTGAGCTTTTGGCCACAATATTACCAAGAAACTTAAAAAGTCAGAGATGAAGTCTACCTATAGTATAGCTACCAATGAGAAACAAGGTCTTCGAGTTGAAAGTTTCAGCTTGTATTGATTCAATAACAAATTGAATAACAGCCTCCTGTTTGGGAAAGTCATACTGCAAGGCAAGCAAACTCTTACAACATCTGAAGTATTAATGGAAACAGCTGATGACATACTGAAATGTATTCAACTGTATATACAAGATTTTTCCTATTTCGTATCTTCTGGGTGTATGGATTAGCCTTGTATGTTTCCTGTCTTTTTGAAAGTATTGAATAAATAAATTGTATTTGCTACTTCTTATAATTGATGTATAACAAAGTCAATCATTGTTTCCTATATATATATATATATATTATTTCTTATTGTTATGTCAGATGTAAGGAGAAAATCTCAATATTAGCTAACATACATGTGACATAAATCACACTAGAGCATTTCTTCAAAGTGTTTGCTTCTATGGCCAGGGCATGACACCCAAATTATATAAACATATATTGAGTTTAGAACCTAAAATATAGACCAAGCACATAATTGTTGGTAGGTTATTTGACTTCATGGCCAAGAATGAATTAACAATCTAAATACCTGAGGGTCACAGTATGTAGTATCTAGGATGAGACTGTGGACACCACAAGTCTGCAAGATTGCATTCCTTGTCATTTCTTCACAAAATCGGAAATCCCCCGTGTGCAGGACAGCCTATTGCATTACACAAACAAGGCATCCATCACAAGAGCAATCAAAACAGAACTCAGAAAAAGCACAGGGTAAACCAATTTGTACCACACCTTACCATTGGGTGGCTCAAAAAGGATTATTAGGGAACCCGGGCAATGGTTTGCATCAAAGCATGTGACATCAATCCCTGCAATGTTGATCTTCTGGTTGATGGGTAAAACTTGTATCATGTCCCATGGGATTCCGATCTTCAGATTAACAAGCTTTGCCGTAATTGAGGAACAATAAATTTTTCCATGACAGAAGGACTTAGTGAGGCCTTGATAATCTACAGAGATATAAGATAACAAAATTCAAAGCTGGATTAAGCTAACTGCTGATCACATAATCGTCAAACTAGATTATCATATACACCTATAAGGATGCGTTTAACAATTCTCAATGAACGCCATGCCAGCAAGGCAGCAACCAATCAAGTAGGACTTAGGGCTGATTAATATCTACATGACGATATCCACATTACAAATATGTAACATCCTTAGAAACCTCTTCTTACTAAAAGATACAAAAAGTTATCAATTGACTATCATGATAAAGGAGGAGATTCTATGCAAAAAGGAGGATACAAAAGTAATTCAATTTTTAAAGAAATACTCCACAAATTTATATGTGGTGACCAACTGGCCATTGAGAATACCAGCATTTATTTTAGTCCAGCATGTCCTATAACATGAACATGGAGAATAAGCTTAAACGAAAATGAAGATAACGCAACCTTGACAGCTTCATTTTATTGACAAAGTGCATGAAAGCAAATGTGCTTCTTTGTAATTGTTAAACATGTAATTACTCAATCAACTGATAGTGTACCTCAAAACTTCTGCATGCAAATATATGAAAGCTCTAAGTCTCATTAGAGGGTCAAAGTCAAACCAATTCCTGCCTCCCTCTCATTTTTGTTGTAGTTTGACTTAACATGGTTATTAGGATTAGAGTCAAAAATGTTAATTATTTAGCAATTGTTGCAGGAAGGAAAAAGAAAGGATTTTGGGTATTTGGAGTGCAGAGAAGTTTTATCATAGAGAATCAGAAAAGGTTCCACAACTTTTTTGAACAAATACAAAATATATTTACGCCTTCTTCTAAAGTGAACACGATTTTGGAAATATCCCTACAAGCAGAGTTAAAAGGAGACTGCCTTGCGAGCTAAAGCTATTTTCTCTGTTTCTATTTGTGCTGATTCAGCTACAAGCATTTGAAAATATGGTTACCAGAAAAGGTCTTACGATCTAAATGGAAGTGGCTGAGGAACCAATGAGAACAATCTCTTCTCAAGTACTTGAAAGCATCCTGCAATGACGTAAACAAGATATTTTTAGCAATTTATATCAGAAGAGGGGTATAAAGAATAACTAGTTTGTATCTTAGCAGTTGGAAAAAAGCCTGGTACTTGTTTGTCAACAACAACAACATACTCAGTGTAATCCCACAAGTGGGGTCATAGTGCAATAATGTTCGTTAACAATAATCCAATGTGACAAGCATTAAGACGCAGGAAATCATACAACTAGTTAAACCACTAATACAGTATATAATACACATTGGCAATGCTTTGAACCAGCACCTGTAGTTTCCATTGTGGGAAATCCAACAAATACTATGGAGAGCTTCCAGTAATATATGTGCATTTTCAGCATCCAATTTAATTGTGGTAAAACAGATGATGTTGATTAGTAAATTATGCAACTTCTCCAAGAACTGAGATCATACAAAAGCCCATGTAATTAGGTTATGTATTTAGGGTATTTACCAGTCGAAATGGTGTTCCTGGTACAGAACACCACACGGGAATATCTTTAGATTTTGCACTCTTGGCTGGATTTTTCTTCTGAATTCTCTTATGGGAAGCACTTGAACAAGTTCTTCCGACCTCCATTTGTGCCCTATCAGTAGCACAAACTTTCTTTCTTTCCGAAACAGGACAAATAAAATAATCTGTTATCAACTTGCTTGGTTTAGTACCAGCATCAACAGGTACAATTTTTGTAACATCTTGTCGAGCTACTTTTTCCTCAGCAGTTTCCTTTCTTAGCTCCAAAATAGAGTTAATGATCTTTTTCCTAGGACCAAGGGCAGTGACACCAATGCTAGATAAATCCTGCAATGGAACTTGAAATAGTGGAATTAGTTGGGGAAAGGTACAACTAAAGCTTAGTAGTTTGAGAACCAAGAGAAATAAACAGCTTTAATAATTTGTCACCGAATCACGTAAATAAGATAACAGTGGAAATAACAAACACAACTCAGCAAAGCCTCCCTTCACAACTCCAACTTGGAAAGGATTGAGTTTGAGGAAAGGTAAAATGGGCTTATTACTTCTGCAGAGAAATCACCATGAGAAGTATATTCACTTAATGCATGGTAGAGAAAGAAGTCTTGCTTTATAGGGTACGTGAATTTGTCAGGTTCATTTTCCTCTGGGGAAGAAAATTCAAGTCTTACTTTTACTTTGATCTTCTTGGCTTGAACCTAAAGTAAATTCTATTTGGGGGCAAGAATTTAAAGAGAGGCTCAAGCTGTACTCGAACAATAATAACCGGAGAATTGTCACTTTAGTTATTATTTAAATGATTCTTCAAGACTACTCTTGTTTCCAGTTCTCACTGTTGCAACCTTGTTCTGAACCCCCAACGGACAACTCCAAATAAGGAATTTGTATTTCAAAACTTGTAATGGTAGGGCGGGGACCTCCAATAAAATAAGTAATGAGAAGAAACGAAGAATGAGATTGATAGTTAGGTTATAGATTCTTTTATGTGTCTTTCGGTGCACTCAATGGAGGGAACGATGCACCATTTCCTAGAAGGGAAAATATAATGAGAATCCTTGAGGCCATGAGCTCACCCTGCCCCTGAACATCCCACCTTTGGTGCTATATAGTCAATTAGCAAAATAATGGCCCTTCACATATTACTAGGGACATAAATGCATCAGATTGGTTTGAGTTCTAATACGCTCTGTGCACTTAAATCCTAAAAAAGCAAAACCCTTCATTACAGTTGCATAAGAGTTGCGCATAATCACTCTCACAGGAACAAGCGCACTTCCGGAAGCAAAGAATTCCACAAGTAACAGCCAAAAAATCATACATCCTATACTTCCTTCTATGTTCCCTTTTATTATCAGAAATCTCCAAGGAGAATATCGACAAAACTAGTGCGACTAGAAATATCGTTACTTTTATGTGCACAAAGATGTTAGCAATGAAGAACAATAAGCAAACCTCTTCTGTCAAGGATTTTAAAGTGTCCCAATCAATCTCCTCCCGAACAAAGATTTCTTCATATTTAGCAAGTCCAAGATTTCGTAACCATTCAACAACAGGTGACACGTGGACAACCTCTTTATGAGATTGACATGGGGAATCATTGAGCACTTGCCCAGGACACTGAAAATATACATCATTATTGGCAGCAACCACCTGCAAGATGATAAACAAATTCGAATTGAGGTAAACCAAATTTAACTTGCCATGTCTTTTTTAAAATCAGGAAACAAGGGTAACTTCTCTGATGAACTATAACAGCATCAGTGTCTCCAAGCACACTTGAATTTGAAACATGATAAATGGAAATGTAACTGAAACCATGACATGGGAATACATTATGTTTTAAGGTGTTGAACTAGGCCCAATTCAGTAACAAAGATCATGTCTTATCTGTGTTTTCCATATAAATGCTCTGGTGGTTATGTTTGACTTGGAAACTCAGGTTTATTACCACCAGTCCTAAAAGTATGATTGAACAAAGTTTTGCTAATTTGGGCATACGCAACTTGGAAAGGTCCAACCCAAGAAATCATGCAGCTGGCAACTGAGAGTAACAGAACACAATTTCCAATTTCTGAAGCATTTCCAAAAACAAGAATATAATACCACCATTTAGAAAAGAGCATTTTAAAGCTCATCTCAGAGGAAGGAGCAGTATAATACACATACAGGCATGCAGCAGGGAACACTTGCAGACTTGGAATTGCAATCATGTGGCATTGAAAATTACACATATTCATTTTCCATACCATGATTATGAATATTCCTTATATGGAATAGCTATATATTTTTGCTCAAAGCAATTCAAAGGATTCTATGTTATTTTACTTTTCAATAGTAACCAAAACAACAAAATGTAGAACAGATGTTCACTAATTTGCTAGATATATGTTAAACAGTATTACAGTACTTTAATAGTTGCAATGTGGCATATTGGGCTTTCCACAGCATAACCCTTTGCGTATTATTAACTTCAAATGCTTGTTTGACATTTTTGTTTCTTCCTTAATTTCTATATAAGTGTTTGTTGATACGCAATAAAAATGCCAGCAGCTTGGTAAAACTATCAAAGAAAAGAGCAGGGGGGAAAGAAAGAAAATCAAAAGAACTAGCTAGGGTTACTAAAAGAACTACAGAGTCATCCCCAAGGGCCTTGGTATAGTGGTAGGAACACAGCACATGATTTGTGTGTTACGCGCACATCACGAGTTCAGGCCCTACCGCTGACAAAAGCCTAGTATTTAAGTCGAGAAAGGGTAGAGGGGCAGCCCATTATCCACCGAGCTTCAAACAGTGTGCAAGCTGGCCCCCGGGGATTTCTCAGTTATCAAAAACTAAAAACAGGATCCTTAATTAGAGATCTTCCAAACTAAAAGATGTGTATTTTAAAGACGAGCAACTTATCCTGTACAGGGCGATGAACACTCTCCCTTAAAGGTTGATACGTATATCTCTTTTTCCAAAGCTGTCAATCAGACAATGGAGTTGCACTTCAACCTCTGTTCCAGCCACCTTTAGGTTGAAAGACAGTGACTACATGCTGATAAACATTCCTCAAAGGAATGAGGCATCTTTAACCCATATATTATCTATCTCCATTTGATGGTGCATCCTTTTACTTGATTACTTTGTCGATGAAATTCCATAACTCTTGACAGCAATGTACCATGTTCACATCATTTTCATACCTTTTAAAGATGCATCTCTTACCGTACTTTTCTCCCACCAAGTGTTGGATCTATATCTGAATCAACATCTTCCTAAGGAACTCAGGGTCACGATGGTGCTAAAGGAGATACCTATGACAAAAGGATGCATCGCGTTTCCTTCTAATCGAGGCATATCTTGCCGAAACTACTTAGACATTGGTGTTCCTTTCTACTATGTAATAAAGATTTTTATCTTATACATCTGTGGTATCTTTGCTCAAAACCTTAACTCTGACTAGTGCCACTATAGCACATTGCTTAAGAAGCATTCACTATTCTTCAACTTCCATAATCTTAATTCTCTAAGGAACTTCTGGATTGAGACCAACCAAATATAAAAGTAACATCTTACAATTTTTAGTAGTAGTCAATTCTAAATTTTTAACTATGTCCCAAAGAAACAAAGTAAAAGTTTCCAAGATATATATGTAGCCTAACCAGTGTCGTGGTCAAAAGTTTTGTCCAATAAATGCCTTTTAACCAATATCACAGAGACACTAGTTGGCAAGAAATTTAGCTAACAAGAAAGAAATATGTTCAGTTGCAATCTTTAACCCACATATATTATCTCTGACCTCTTCTTTGATGAATCTTTCATTCTTTTTGTTACATTCAATATGTGTTGAACCCAATTTACCTTGGTATGCGCCCTAACGTATACTCTAAGGGATGGCCTGGTTCACATATTAATTATGCAAGAATTATAGTGCAAGGATTGTTTATGTTGTGATGAATAATAAAGGAATTGTTATACGGTGATTTATAACCAAGAGATCTGATATACATGAATTACTTACTCTAAAGAAATTTGTCTTTAAATGGTCTAATATACATATTTTAGTTCCACATTTTATTCTGCATAAGATAATACATAGATTCTCGTATAACATAATGTTGGTATTATCTACTATAGTAAACCAGACACTATATTAGTTATGTGGCGATAGTTTTTTCTTATGCATCAACAAATATTGTATTATCCTATAAGGGATTTCTGCTAGAATTAGTTATTCCTAATCCATCAAACAAACGACCCCTAATAGTAAGATTACATGTTTCACTATTAATCTCCTCTATTTTGTGATAGTACTCCCATTTTCATCTATCAAAATTAGCTGACCAACTATTTCAAGGTTCAAAATAGCAATCTGGTAGTTCAAAGTATAGCAGCAGAGAGAAACAATATCACCATTTAACATGCCTACTTCCTCGATCAACAAGTTGGGCGCGGACATTTCCTTTATCATCACCTCAATAAGGGAGGTGCACTGGTCCTTAAAATCAGTATATCATATAATATTGGCAACATTATAGTGATTAAGAAGTGCTCATGTCAATAGAAAACATTTGGAAAAAGCTTCCAGGACTCCATAAACTGATGTTTCTCAGCTACATTCCATACAATAAGAAACAGATACTAGGCAAGAGAATCTTACATCAGTTGGAGTCTCCTCTTTGTCAAGACACTCATTAGTGTGAACCTGTCGCATTTCACCACTCAAATCTGAAATATCTGCTCCACAAAGCGGACAACAAATGAGGCCATATTCTTCATCTAAGCCCATACACTCTTCTTGGCCATGCAAATCAGCAGTCAAAGAATCACCATCTACTTCATCCTCCTCACCACATAAGTTGAGCAGCAAATCAAGCTCGGAGCACTCCTTCGACTCCTCCTCCTTCCTCTCTTGGAACCCACCATTTGAATTGAGCAACCTGGCCTCTATCGACTTAAACAAGTAACCCCTCTTTAATTCTTCCTCATTAGTCGTTCTTTGATCCCCAGAACAACAATCTATAGTTGATTCTATGCTATCCAATCCATGACACAATTCCAAATCCTCAAAATTAGACTCCGATTTCTGCTGAATATGAATGAGGCTCTTTCCATTTTCGTCAGATTTTTCAACAACAACAGAGGCAAGACAGTCCTTCTCGGCACTTACAGGCTGTTGTTTCGGCTTCTTGTTAGGACGAGAACTATCCAATCCATGACCCAAATCCAAATCCTCAGTAAACTTTCCAACAACAACAAAGTTCTCCTTACCCCCGTGTGGTGAATGCTGTTTTGGCTTCTTGGAAGTACGTGGAGTGGCACTATTACAAGGTTCGAGAGGCTTACGGGAAGCAATTTTTGAGGTGGGTTTTGGCAAAGGGAGCTGAGAAGGAGATGGATCTTGAAAATCGTCGTCGTCTGTGAGAGCTGAGGAGAAGGATTGGGATTTGAAATGTGATTGTGAAGGAAGAAGAAGGGTTTTGTTTAGGGTTTTGGGGTTGGAAGAGCCGGCCATTGATGGGAGGAAGAGAGGCAGTAAGGTGAGTGGTGCATTCAAATTTGGATGAAGACGTGGAGGGAACCGCCAAAATTTAATCTTCATTGTTCACACTAGTGGTGGGCGTTTTGGTTCAAATTTTGATTTGGTTCAAATTTTGATTTGGTTCTTCAATTTTTTATTTTGAAAAGTGTCTACTTGCAAGGAATCAAACTAATTCGGTAAATTTTTTAACTTCGATTCGATTTAATTCAGAATTTTTAAAACACTTTTTCAATGTAAATGAGATAAATGAGGGCCAAATTATCAAAGTACTTTCAGACCAAACTACTTATTTTTCTGGGAAAAAAAATATTTCCACAGAAATATTAATCTCCTTCCTACCAAACACACCCTCGTGTCTAATCACTACTATATATAAGTGTGAAGAAGCAGGTACGTCTTCGTTGACGTGTTTGCTTCTTGTCATTCTTCTATATAGTAATGGCATTTTTGTCATTTTTACGTACTTTTATCATTTTAATTAGTTTATTTTATTTTATTTAATCGATTATATATTTAAAAATTACGTAAAAAAATATTATAAATTACAGTAATTTAGAACTTAAAATATTTAGAATACATTAAAAATTTGGATGAGTCTCAAAATTCTATCAGTGCCACATAAATTGGAACAGATGAAGTAACATATATTATTTAAAAATAACGTAAAAAGTATTATAAATCACAATAATACAATAAAATCACATTTAGAGATTAAATCCTCACATTTACATAAAATCACCCGGACTCTCATGGGCCATATGCAGAATTCACAATTCAAAAATACAACCCGGTCCACTCATAGAACCATCGAAAGAATACAACAATGCAATTGAAATAACCCGTACCAGGCTTGGTACCCGAGCCAACCATTAAGAATTCTCATACCAGACGTGGTACCCGAGCCAACCGTTAGTATACCCGTACCAGGCGTGGTACCCGAGCCAACAGTTAGTAATTCTTGTACCAGGCGTGGTACCCGAGTCAACCGAATGTCATAACAAGTCCAATCAATCACAACCAATGAACAAACATACTTGTAAAACCAACAAGCAAACAAAAGAAGTTCATTCCACAAGATTGACTATCGGACAACTAGACATTCACGATTCATTCCCTAAACATGCAACTCATACACTACTATGAAATAGTACGTGAACACATAATGCATATTAGAAATCAATAATCATCACCTACCTCAAATTACTCAAAGCTCTATTGAACCGGAGCTTTCCCCTTCTCCGGATCCCTTACTTGTTCTTGGTCTAGAAACAATTATACAAGAACTATAGTCAATTCACATGGCCTACTAGTTACTCGGATTATGCAAAATCTCAAACCCCAGGACAACTATGATCATCCCACCCTTTTCCCGGACTTCCCACCATTAATTCATCTATTTCTACCATTTTTATGGATACATTTAGAGAATTAAGGTCACATGATCATAATCTAATAAAATTAACAACACCCAAGAACTTCTACACCCTAGAATCCCCTTTTTCCCCGGTTCTATCATCCTAGGTCATTCTAAACCTTTTCCCAAGTCCACCCCTAGCAGTTCTATAGCGTAGGAAGGATAGTAAGGAGTTTGGGGAGTAGAATTCTTACCTTTAGGACGAAAAATGGTGGAAAACTGATTAGGTTCACCCAAAATCGTCTTGCCCTTCTCCCAAAACGTTCTTGATGAAAACTGAACGTTTTGGGGAAGTTTTATGCATTAAATCCTGACTAGACCGCTATAGCGGTCCACACTCCGATATAGCAGTACCGTCGTAGAGGAACCATCCGCTATAGCGTGCTGACCGACGTTGACTTCCGCTATAGCGGCATTTTCTCTGTTATATCGGAGGTTGCTACAGCGGTGTGTCAACCGCCCACACAGGATAAAAAGTCATAAAGTCCCCCAAAAATGTCCATTTTACAACACACCTTGAATCCCCGACGTCCCGGAACAACCCCTTCACGTCAACCTCAATACCGAGAGTTCTACTTACCCGAATTCATTTTCGAAAAGTCCCTCGGACTTCTATATGTCTTAGCTACAAAGAAAACTAGCTCAAATCAAAATACGTTACCCAATCCTTACCCGGATTTTTCTAGATCACACCTCACTCCAAAATCGGCTGAGACTAGCCTAGCCCAAAATTTTCAACTCCCAAACCCCAAAGTTTTCTGACTAAAAAATTGACACGAAAAGTTTACCCATAACGATGAACCCGATCGTTACAACTAAGCTATAGTACATGTACACATATTGCATATTGGAAATATCAATAACCATCACCTACCTCGAATTACTCGCAAGCTTTATTGAACCGGAGGCTTTCTGTTTCCCGAAGCTCTTGCTTGTTCTTGGTCTAAAAACAAACATACAATAACTACAATCAACTGGCCTAAAATACCCAAATTATACAAAATCCCCATTCCCCAAGTCAAACTATGATCATTCCACCCATTCTCGGGCTTTTTCACCATCAATTCACCCAGTGCTACCATTTTTATGGATAAATTTAGAGAATTATGGCTAAATGATCATAACCCATCAAGAATAATCAAAACCCAAGAGCTTCTAAGCCCTAGAATCCCCTCTTTCTCCAGATTCTAACATTCTTAGGTCATTTCAAACCCTTCCCCAAGTCCTCAACTATCAATTCTATGATGTATGAAAGATAATACGAAGTTAGGGGAGTAGAATTCTTACTTTTGGGATGAAAAACGATGCAAAACGGAGTAAAATTGCCTAGAATCGCGCTTCCCTTCTCCAAAACATAGTTGAGAAAAAACTGAAGCTTTTGGGAAAATTTCTACATTAAATCCTGACTCAGTCCGCTATAGCGGTCCGTACACCGCTATAACGCTCCCGCTATAGCAAAATCGACCGTTATAGCGGTGCTGACCAAAATTAACTTCTGCTATAACGGATATAATTCCACTATAGCGGTCACTGCTATGGCGCAGTGACAACGCTCGTCACGGGCAAAAAGTCAGAAAATCCTAGAAAAGTGTCCATTTTACAACACATCTTAAATTCCCGATATTTTGGAATAACTCTTTCACATCAACCTCGATACCGGGAGTTCTACTCACCTGAATTGACTTCCAAAAAGTCCCCCGGACTCCTCTATGTCTTAGCTAACGGAAAAACTAGCTCACTATAAGACACATTACCCAATCCTCACTTGGATTGCCCTAGACCATACCTTGCTCAGAATTCATCCGAGACTAGCCTAGCCCAAAAAATTTCAACTTCCAAACCCGAAAGTTTTCCAAATCAAAACTTGGCACGAAAAGCTTACTCGTAACGATGGATCCGGTGATTACACTTGCAAAATTCTTATTCCAGAATTACATTATAGTAATTGTTCATACCACTTCTCATGCCCAAATAAAATGGCAGATAAGTGAATTTTGATATTCATTTTTCACAACTTTACATAAGGAAAACAACTCCATCCTTTTCCACTTCGAATTTGATCCTAAAAAATTCTTTCTCATTCCGAATAGCTGCGATGATTGAACATATTATTATTTGGTACATGTATCATCCAAAACCCACTATGATCTCATCTTGAAGATGACAAAGCAATTCATTTTTGTCAATATCCAAAAAAAAAGCAACACTAATCTCATTTTGTCAATACTTCCACTTTAGTTGAGAGAGCATTCACTGGAGTAGTGAATATGGTGTGAAAATCTCATTGATACCACCATCATTTTTTTCCAGTAACTTTGCAATTTTATTAAATATAATCTCATGTTGGTCTCCGTCCATGCTTTAAACATTATTCGTACAGGTTTTGCACTGAAGATGGAAAATTATGGATTACCATTGAAGATGCCAAAAACTCTATCCATCTTTGTCAGTATAAACTTTTCCCGGAAGAGTTCACTTTAGAAATTGATATAAGTCCACCCTTTATGTATAATCTCCGCAAACAGAACACAGAAAAAAGTAAAATTAAATTTATTAAGATGGTTGGTATCCTGTGTTCAAATTAGTAAACCAGGAAATCAAAATAAACTGGAAAACAGAAAAGTAAAAACTCTAAATAAAATATCTGAGTCCATAATTTTGTTATGTGTCCTTAAGAAATTTAATCCCCTCATTGTACCCGAGGTTAAGAATTACTTCTTCCCAAGATAAAACAGATATGCCTGTCGCTGGAGTAGCGGTACCTCAAACGCCAATGACTTTGTCGAACTCAACGAACGACAACAAATCACACATGACTCTATAATTCCTTATTTATTTACTTTTCCGCAAAATATAACTATTCATGGCATCTTCCGCCTCTCTTGACAAAATATTAGATTGTATTAGGGGTAAAAAGGCGATTACGCAAGTATTTGTGGTCGTTCTTAATAAACAACACAATTTTCAAAATAGATGAGTGAAGTAGTTGACCCGCGGTCGGTTAACGGTCACTTGTTGTTTTAGCCCTGGTTGTCCGCCCGGATTTCCGGTCAATTTTGAAACCTATTCTAGAAATGCAGGATAGAACGAAACTAAATCCCAAAATAGACATTAGCTTAGGACGTCTTAATATCCAAGGGATATTAAGTCCATTAGTGGACCACCAAAATATGTCAACGGATTTCTGACCCAACGACATAGCATCCAACTATGTGCTGTTTGAAAGACGTATGTGTAGTAACTGGACTATTGTCCCAAGGTGGGGCCTAACGGGTTGTCTTGTTTTGTAGATGTCGAGATTTCTCAAGTTCGACGTGAGGAAAGAAGCCCCCCTGCTCCTCCAACTATGGTGGATAAATTTGAGCCCGAACCATCAAAAGACAGTCCGTCAGTCATGGGCTATTTGCCAAGCTTGTTGAACATGGAAGCATGCCGGAACTGATAGAGGTTCTGACCGGATATTGGGATAGCGAAAAAATGGTGTTTCATTTTGGAATAATGGAAATGAATCTGACAATAGAAGAACTCAGGGATTGCATAGAAACCACGAGAATGGCCAAGGAAAGAAGGTTAAGACCTCAACAAGGCATCTTGATACCAGATAAGCCTACCCCAACAAAAAATACCAAGTATCTCCACCTCCGTGAAAATCAATGCCTATGGATAACAGGACCAAGTATCTCTTTCCAGCTACTTTATAACCGCTTTGGGACCATGGAGGGATTCACCAAATACCAAAATGAATTCTATATATTTCTGGAGTGGGATAAGACCCGAGCTTTGGCGTTAGCTATAGCACTCTTGGGTATCATGTTATTCTTGTTAAATGAGCATCTTTTCATCAACACCCGGATAGTAATGGTGGCCCATACTATGTTTCATGGCCTATCTGAAGGAGAAATTATTAGTTACTTCCCGTTAGTCCCGGTTATTCTATCCGACATCTACCAGGCTTTGGGAAGATGCAAAAATGGCCACAGCTACTTCCAGGGGTGTAACCTGCTTCTGCAACATTGGATTCTCAAACATTTGGTCAAGGTCAAGGGGAGCCTGGAAATCCCCAAGCCATATGGGCTCGATAACTTGGTGATATTGATGGAAGTGCTCCATCGCAGAGGCACTAGAAATAGTACCAAGGTAGGGTGGACCCAAGCTTTTTGTGAACTTGGAGAAGATAATGTTCAAATGATGTTCGACGACTTTCACTCAACAGAAGTAGTCGTGAGATGTCATGAGTTAGCTTTCCTCTCCCTCCCAGGAATTCAAGGAATTCGGCCCTATGCTTCTCAAAGGGTCCTTAGACAATTTGGAAGGGTCCAAATCAAGCTAGCAACTATTCATATGGGTTGCTACATCATCGACTACAATGAGGATGAAAAAGTCCCGAAGGCTGGGAAAATTTGCCATAACTGGAAGGCACTCGTGAAAATGGGTCCGCAGACATTGGCCCCAGACAGGTTCAATCCTGGATACGTGGATGGATACAAAAAGTGGGTAAAGGCAGACATTGAAGGGATAGCTATATCAGAGCCACAGGTCGATTCTAGACCCAATGTTCGTCTACAGTTGTTGACTCTCCAAGAGGAAATGGCTAAGAGAGAATGGGAATTTCTTATGAAACAAGAAAAAGACCAGCGCACCATAGCAAGTTTGACTCAGGAACTCAAAGACATGAGAATAGGAATAGCCCAGCTTGATTCCAAAATGACCAAGAAAGCCTTGGAAACCAGGGCGTTGCCTATGCATGAAAAAGTGGTAAAACTTCAGAGAGACATGTGGTTAAGCCAATTTGAACTCAGGAGCGTTGTCGGAGCATCCAAGAGAAGCAGAACCTAGGATGGACCTTCTACATCATACTTTTAGTACCTTCGCCCCTGCGCGGGTTTGATTTCTATGTATGTTTTTACTTTCCCTAAATTTCCCCTGCGTGGGCATGGCTTTATGCATTTATCCCTTCCCTTAAAATGTATCCCCTTTCGGCCAGCATTTGTATCCCTTCAAAAGGGAGGTTTTCCATGTATATATGCTATTTTTGAGGCAATAGAATGGTTTAAATATGATACATACGTCTTTCAAATCCGCTAGGCCCGCCTTTGGCATAAAAAGGTCACCCAGTTAAGACGCAATATTTATTGTGATATTATTATGATATAAACTGCTTTATGTGCTATGTGTGTTGCTTGAATCAAGGAAAATTAGTCCACTCCATGACAAAATTTTCTAGAACACCATAGGCAAAATATAAAGCCCACTATGCAAAGTCCGACCAAATTACTCCTTGAGTCCCTCAGTTTCTCCAGAAAATCCAAACCTCACTCAACTATACCTAAAGAAACTTCTTTCCTATCCAATAGGAAGTGGACTAGCTATGGATGTTGAGGAAGCCAGACTCAGGAGATTGGAAGAAATCAATACGAGGATTGCCGAGGTAGAGAAACAGACTAGGGAGGTGGAATGACTCACCAAAGCTGAATTGGCCAAGTCTGTGAAACTGGACGAAGAAATAGCCATCACAGAAGAGCAAATGGCTAAAGTCGACGAGATGTTAGCACAAGTCAGAATTGCAAAAGAAATCGAGGAGGTCCAGAGAAAAAGTCGGGAGGTTGACCGACTAACTGAGAAAGCTTTAGCCAAGACAAGGGAAGTTGAAGAACATACTGCTAGAGCTAAAGCTAGAATTATTGTGCTAGACCACATATTGGGAAAGCCAAAAGCAGTCCCAAAGAGAGACTTTGTCCGAGAGATCAAACAACTGATTCTGTATTTCGAAACTGCTGCAAAAATGATTGGGAAGATGGAAAAAGGAAAAGGTAAAATGTTTGAAGAACCCAAAGAAGAGGTTCTCGAGCCAGTGGAATTACCTATAACTCTGGAAGAACTCATAGAAGAAATGAAGAGTTGGTTTGAGACTAAGGATACGGTCTTCTAGCCATCTAGGTTCAGGAAGGGTGATGAGCAGATTGTCTTAAAAGCTCACTCTAGGAATTTTCTGACGGATTCTGAGGTTGTGGAAGTCTCAACCATTTACCAGATCTTGCAAGCCATGGGTACTTTGCACCCGGACGAGATTCAGGGGCCCTAGTGCAATCTAAAAGACGAACACAATGAATGTGCCTACCATACTTTACAGAAGGGGCGCACCACTGATGAATGTGAGGTTTTGAGCACTAAGGTCCACAAAATGATCAACAATGGACAAATTGCTCATCTGTTTAGGTCCCACGCCATGCTGGCATATGACCAAGTCAAACCTGGAATGCCTATCACTGATGATGTTCTTATCCATCACTTAGACTTCACTACCTTCAAAGACAGTTACAAGGATGTCTACTTCAAGCTAGTTCAAGCTAAGATCCTCTATCCTGCAGAGAGAAAGTAGAGAAGAGGGCCCACTAAGTGGAAAAGGATGATGACATCTGTCTTTACCATGATGGAATGAAAGGTCACCATATCTAGAAGTGTCGTGCCCTCCGCTTTGGCCTGTAGCATCTGATTTGCATTGGGAAGTTCAACCTCCAGTTCGCGCCACACCACCCTTGAAGACTGAAGATCAAGAAGATCGAGACCCTCCACAATCTAAAGAAGCTTTAAAAGTAGCAAAGCGTTGTAGTTATTTCCTTTTGTCATTTTTTACTTTTTCCTTTGTAATCAAAAGATAGTGGAAGAAATGAAATGAAATAAAAGTATATCCTTTTTACCCATTCGAACTAAGTAGGGCCTGAATTCTCCTTCATGAGATACGTAGGCAGCCTTCAAGGCCTGACCCCTATCCTTAAGAAATTTTCATTTCTCCACTTCGACAGAGATGCCGAAGAGTGCAGAAGATACATCAAGTGCTACAAGACAAGTATCAGAAGATGAAGACTCGACAAGTCAACTTTCCTGATAGAATCTACCTACCCAAAATCGATGGGCAAAATTCTGTCTGTCGAACCCTCGAGTCAACAACCCCGTGGATTAATTTGCCTTGATAAAAAGCAACTTTTTGTGTTTAATGCAATTTTTACGTGTTTATTTTCAGTCATATATCTTGTATTGTCTATCACTAACAGGATCTAACATATGGGCCTTTGAGTTGTCTTACTTCAACAGGTAACAGAAATTGATCTGTGTTGACAAAACTGGTTGAACATCCCTACTTCACCCGTTCAAAGGCACAAATATATTCTCCCTCTAACTCTCGCTTTTCTAAGGGCAAAATGACTGATAGTGAAGAAGAGAATGCTTTGGCCGTGAGAGACAATGTTATCACTGAACAGAGCAAAATAATTGCCGAACTGGCAAGGAAGCTAGAGAAGATGAAAGAAGAGGTACAAAAAGTCAAGGATATGGCAAGCTTGGCTATTGCCGCTAACACCCCAACCCTGGGTAACTCCCAAACCCTCTCCAAATCCCTCCGCTCAATTCCCCATTAATCGAAAACCATCCAAGGGATATCTCTCCTGCCTCAGCATCTAGACCTTTCAACGAACCTCTCACCAATAACCCTCCACCTATAGAATCCTCGTACCAAATCCATACTCCTCCTGTCCAGCACACTAACCAGAGCAACAACCCAAGTGCCTACAATCCACAAAACCTCCCTCCAAGTTACCAAAATAAGCCACCAAACACCTACAACTCCCAGAATAACCATTCTAATATCACTAACCCACACAACTATACGCCCACATACCCAAATGTCATTCCACATATCCAGCCTCCTCCTATCCAGAACATGCCACCTGCCACTTTTCACGCTATGGTAGAATCATACACTGCCCTCCCAGAAAGCCCCGAGTTTAACCACTGCAAGGAGAAAGAGAAAGAGTTGAGGGCCACAGAGAAGAAGCATGATTATAACATGGCACAAATGAAAGAGGAGATAGCCAGGATCAAGGAGTTTCGAGGCTTGTCCTATGAAAAGGGCTATGACTACGATAATCTCTGTATCCATACGGAGATGGACCTGCCAGACGGATTCAAGATTCCCAAGTTTAAGACCTTCAATGGTGTTGGGAATCCCGAGGATCATTTGAGAAGCTATTGCAACCAAACGGTCGACGCAAGGAAGACTGACGCCCTATTGATGAGGCTGTTCAGCCGAAGTTTGAGCGGAGAGGCTTTAGAATGTTTCACCTCTCAGGAATTGAAAAAATGGTCTAGATGGAGTGATTTGGCCTGAGACTTTGCTCAAAGGTTCGCCTATAATGTGGAAGTTATCTTGGATCGATACTCTTTAGGTCGTATCATGCAGAAATCAAATGAGGACTTCCGAGATTACTCCTATCGATGGAGAAAGGAGGCAACGAGAGTTTGACCTCCTATGACCGAAGAGGATATAAGCGCGATATTTATGCGCTCTCAAGAGTCAGAGTTCTTCGACAAAATGATATCAGCGATTAAAGAAAAATTTGCCGACCTAGTTAAGATTGGTGAAATTGTCGAAAAGGGTCTTTGTAGTAGCAAGATTACCAAAGCCTCGGCATCCTCAAGATCGGCAGTGTCACGACCCAACCCATCGTGAGTGGTACCCACCCAACCCCCGGATGAGCGAACCAATAGAGTTCAACTCTTTGCCTAGACTAACAACCTAAAACCAGCAACATAAAGTAAACTAGCAATCAAAATAAGCAAAAACTATAGCATAATCATTAACCTGCGGAAAATCTCACCTAGGAACTGGAAGTCGTTGTACCAAACATCAACACCAATATCTAGAATACGGGGATGCAACCCCAAAAGAAAATACGATGTAGTTTTAAGTCCGAAACAAGTGGACTGAAATTATAAAGATAACCCAAGGTAGCTTGAATCAAGCAGCTCACCCTTGAAAGTCAGGAATCGTCGGCGCTAAAGGTGAGGTCGCGTCTCAGCCGCTGGAAGATTTCCTGTACTCACCAAAAGACAAGCAAGTGTAGTATCAGTACACCACCACTGTGTACTGGTAGGATCATCAGCCAGTTTTCAAATAAACAGTGTATAACAATACAACAATATCAAGTATAAGGAATGAAAAACATGCATAAATAACCACAGACACACTTAGACTACCAGTCTCTACTTAGCCTGTTCCTGCATGAATCCACCACCTAACTCTAAGCCACAACTATATACCATTAACTATACCTTTTCATCTAGCCCGGACCCACCCTGGGATCCCCTCTAGAATACACATATGTACCTTGAATCAACCCAGCCTAAACCAACACCAACACAATAGTTAGCCAGAATTTCCCTGGCCTCTCAAGGACCACCAAACCAATAACGCATTTCAATAAGCAGCCCGGTCCACTCACAGAACCAATATCAATCAATGCAACACAATAATAACAATGCAATGATGCAAAAAAAGTAAACCGTACCAGGTGTGGTACCCATTCCAACTATTTGTTATACCCATACCAGGCGTGGTACCCGTGCCAACCATTTGTTATACCCATACCAGGTGTGGTACTCGAGCCAACCGAATGTCAATAATCCACAGTCAAATGCATGAACACACAACTTGTAAACCAACAAGCAAATACCGTTCAAATCACAGATTGTAAAACAAGAACCTTAGATATCCTACGCAACTTATCTAAGCAATGTAATTCATACAATCACTTTGATATGAGTACAATAATATACAACATTCACCAAAATCGTAAGCCATCACCTACCTCAAAATGATCCAAGCTCTATTCGACCCGAGCTTTCCCGTGTTCTGGATTTCTCTCTCGTTCTTGGTCTAAAAACAACATACAATATATACAATTAACACACAAGGCTTGCACATTACCCGTATTATACAAAATCCCCAAACCCCAGGCCACCCATGATCATCCCACCCTTTTCCCGGGCTTTCCCACCATTAATTCTCCTAAATCTATCATTTTTATGGATAAAACAGAGAATTTAACAACCTATGATCATTTTAACATACTTTTATCTACACCCAAGAACGTACATGCTTGGAATCCCCTTTCTTCCCCAAATTCTACCATTCCTAGATTATTCCAACCTCCCCCAAGTTCTCTCCTAGCAATTCTACCGCATAGGAAATGTATTATAAAGATTGGGGAACAAGAACCTTACCTTAGAGAAGAATTTCAACGGAAAAAGGAAGAAAAATGCCTGGAATCGCCTAGCCCTTCTCCCAAAATGAATTGTAGAAAACTGAATTATTTTGGGGAAGTCTCTGCATTAAAAACCCATCGGCCCGCTATAGCGGACGACCTCCGCTATATCGGTCGTAAGTGGGTGTTGACCTCTTTGACCACCGCTATAGCGGTATTTTCCATCGCTATAGTAGAGGTTGCTACGATAGATCATTGCGCTCGTCACGGACAGAATATCCGGAAATCTCCCAGTTTTGTCCATTTTACAACACACTTGCTTTCCCCCATGCCCTGAAACAATCCCTTCACGTCAAATGTGATTCCGGGAGTTCTACTTACCCAAATTCGATTCCAAAAAGTCCCTCGACTCCTCTATGTCTTGGCTACATGGAAAACTAGCTCAAAATAATACACATAAACCAATCCTTACTCAGATTTTCCTAGACTCTACCTCACTCCAAAATCGGCCGAGGCTAGCCTAGCCAAGAATTTCAAACTCCCAAATCTGGAGTTTTCTAACTCTAAAACTTGGCACGATTGGACTACCCATAACGACAGACACGGTCATTACAACAGATACCAATTTATCCATCGTTAATCCCCGAACGATCAAACCCGCAATTACGGAAATAAAAGGAAGGAAGTGTAGTACCTGAATCCTCAAATAGTTGAGGGTACTTGTCCCGCATGTCCTTCTCGATTTCCCAAGTGGCTTCCTCAACCGGACGATGCTTCCACTGAACCTTCACCATATCAATCACCTTTGTACTCAACCTCTGGATATCCCGAGCAAGAATCAAAACAGGTTCCTCCTCATAATGAAGATCCTTATCGAAAAGTACCTCATCCCACTTGATGATGTAATCCTCATCCCCATGGTATCGCTTAAGCATGGATACATGGAATACTTAATGTATGCCAGACAAACTAGGTGGCAGTGCTAACCTGTAAGCCACAGGCCCCACAATTTCAATAACTTCAAACAGACCGATGAATCGAGGGCTAAGCTTGCCCTTCTTACCAAACTGCATAACCCCTTTCATTGGTGACACCTTCAACAATACCTGTTCACCAGCCTGAAAATCCATGTCCCAGACCTTGCAGTCTGCATACTCCTTCTGCCTGCTTTGAGCAGCCAGCAACTTGGTCTGTATACCCCTTACCTTTTCATGCGCTTCCTTCACTAAGTCTATGCCCAGAGGCTTTACATCGCCTTCCTCAAACTACCCCAATCGGTGATCTGCAGTTCCTCCCATACAGTGCCTTAAACGATGTCATGTTAATATTGGAGTGGTAGCTATTGTTGTACGAGAATTCGCACAATGACCCCCGAAGGCCATCACACATGCTCTCAGCATGTCCTCCAATACCTGGATCGTCCTTTCTGACTGACCATCAGTCTGAGGATGGAAGGCTTTGCTAAAAGTGAGTTGTGTACCCAACTCTTCATGTAACCTGCCCCAGAACTTAGAAGCAAACTGCGTACCCCTGTCTTAAATGATGGACAGTGGTACCCCATGTAGTCTCACAATCTCCTTCACATAGATCTTAGCCAATTGCTGCGAATTGTAATCTATCCTGACTGGAATGAAATGAGTGGACTTGGTCAGCCTGTCAACAATGACCCAAATTGAGTCATGCTTCCCCAATGTCTTAGGAAGACCCACCACGAAATCCATGGCTATCCTTTCCCACTTCCACTCTGCAATTGGCATTCTCTGAAGTAGCCCTGCAGGTCTCTGATGTTCATACTTCACCTGCTGGCAGTTTTGACATTTGGACATAAAATCCACTATGTCCCTTTTCAACCCGGGCCACCAGTAATGCTGCCTCAAATTCCTGTACATTTTGGTCACACTCAGATTAATTGAGTACCGCAAACCATGGGCTTTCGCTAAGATTCTCTGAATTATATCATCAACCCGAGGAACACAAATCCTCTCCCTGAAATGCAACACTCCACCAGAGTCAAACACGACATCTCTGGACTCCCCAGATATTACCTTACCTCGCAACTTACCCAGTTTTGGATCCTGAAACTGTTTCGCCATTATTTCCTCTATGAAGGTGGCCTTAACCTCAATGCTGGCCAACAACCCATCTTGATCTGAAATACCCAAGTGCATGAACTTGGCCTCCAAAGCCCAAATATCCTTAGCTAGTGGTCGTTTGGACACCTCCAAACAAGCCAAGCTACCCATGCTAACAGTTTTCTGGCTTAATGCGTCTGCCACCAAATTAGCCTTACTCGGATGGTATTGAATGGTCATATCATAATCCTTCAATAGATCCTTCCACCTCCTCTACCTCAGATTCAAATCCTTCTGAGTGAAAATATGCTGCAGACTGCGATGATCTGTGAATACCTCACACTTGACACCATAAAGGTAGTGTCTCCAAATATTTAATGCAAAAACCACCGCTGCCAACTCTAAATCATGAGTCGGGTAATTCCACTCATGCACTTTCAATTGCCTGGATGCATAGGCTATTGCATTCCTATCCTGCATCAACACAGAACCCACACAAGAATGTGAAGCATCATAGTAAACAACAAAGTCTTTACCTTCGACCGACAAGGACAATATGGGGGCTGTGGTCAAAAGTGTCTTGAGCTTTTGGAAGCTCTCCTCGCACTTGTCGGACCACACGAATGGTACCTCCTTCTATGTCAGCCTGGTCAGGTGAGTAGAAATACAAGCAAAATTCTTAACAAACCTCCGGTAGTACCCCGTGAGCCCAACAAAACTCCTCACCTCGGTCACAGAGTTAGGCCGAACCCAACTCTTGACTCCCTCAATTTTTTGGGGATCCACCATCACCCCTTTTTCTGATACTACATGCCCCAAGAATGCCACAGAAGTCAACCAAAACTCATACTTAGTGAATTTTGCATAAAGCTTTTGGTGCCTCAAGATATTCAGCACAATACAGAGATGATTAACATGCTCCTCCCTACTCTTAGAGTAGATCAAAATATCATTGATAAACACGATAACGAAGGAATCCAAGTAAGACACCCCATTCATCAAACTCATGAATGCTGCCGGCGCATTGGTCAAACCAAACGATATTACTAGAAACTCATAATTCCCATAC
Organism: Jaltomata sinuosa; assembly: GCA_003996215.1. Taxonomy (NCBI): domain Eukaryota; kingdom Viridiplantae; phylum Streptophyta; class Magnoliopsida; order Solanales; family Solanaceae; genus Jaltomata; species Jaltomata sinuosa. The sequence continues at coordinate 444,879 of QJPP01001358.1, read as the reverse complement.
CGAGTCCGAAAAGCAGTCTTTGGAATATCCTCAGGTCTAATCTTTAACTGATGGTACCCTGACCTCAAGTCAATTTTTGAGAACACTGATGCACCTTGAAGCTGGTCAAATAAATCATCTATACGGGGTAGAGGTTACTTATTCTGGATGGTCACCTTGTTCAACTGCCTATAATCTATGCACATCCGCATACTACCATCCTTCTTCTTTACAAATAAAACTGGAGCACCCCAAGGCGAAGCACTGGGACGTATAAATCCCTTATCTAGGAGTTCGGGCAGCTGAGTCTTAAGTTCCCTTAACTCTGCCGGAGCCATACGATACGGAGGAATGGAAATGGGATGAGTGCCTGGCTCCAAATCAATACAAAATCTATATCCCTGTCCGGAGGAATACCAGGCAATTCCGCGGGAAACACCTCTAAATATTTGGAAACCACTGGAACTGACTCAATAGGCGGGGACTCCACACTATCATCCCATAGATGAGCCAAGAAGGCTAGACACCCCCTCTCCACTAGCTTTCTAGCCTGGACAAACGATATTATCTTAACTGGCTTAGGCTTGTACACACCTTTCCACTCTAGTCTATCCTTACCCAGAATCTCTAGAGCCACAGTTTTGGTGTTACAGTTCAACACAACATGATAAGGAGATAGCCAGGTCATACCCAAGATAATATCAAAATCAGCCATATCCAGAATTACCAAGTCTACCAAAGTATGTAACCCGACAAATACAATAAAGCAATCACGATATACACGAGTCACAATCACCGACGCTTCAACTGGGGTAGAAACATAGATAAGGGAATCAAGGATATCACAAGTCAAACCCAGCCCCAAAGCAAAACTCACAGACATATAAGAATACGTAGAGCCTGGGTCAAATAATACCGAAGCCATTTTATCACAGACAAGAATAGTACCTGTGATCACTGCACCTAAGGCTTCTGCCTCTGTCCTCCCTGGAAAAGCATAGCAAGGAGCTCGATTATCAATTCGGCCAACTTCCCGGGCTGGCTGCGCCGCACCCCTGCCTGCGCCGCCATTCCCTCGGTCTCCCCAACCTTCCTGAAAATTACCTCACCCACCCTGTGGATGACCCCTAGCATTACCACCTCTGCTTGTCGGAACCACTGCTCTAGTCTGCTGCTGACCCTGATTACCTGTCTGCCTATGTGGACACTCCCTCTTAAAGTGGCCCAACTCACCACAATAAAAGCAACCACGGTTAAGAGTAGGTCTGCTAGCTGATGTATAGAACGCTCTCTGGCCTCTAGTAGCTGAAGACTGAGCTCCCTGACAACCACCTGTAGTAGCTGGCAGAGCTGACTGAAAAGGACGGGTCGGGTAAGCCTGCTGATGTTGGCCCCTGGAGTATGAATCACCATAGTTTCCCTCAATCCGGGGCTTCTTGGTTAAAGCCTTAGCCTGCCCCGCTTGCTTGACTCCCTCAATCTTCTTCACATAATCCACCACATCATTAAAGCCTTTTCCTGAAGAAGTCATTTACACTGACAGTACCTGCAGTTCACTATTCAGACCCTTGACGAACAACCTAACTCGTTCCTCCTTGAAACCCAACATATGAGTAGCAAAATGAGACAACGCATGGAATTTAGCCTCATAAGCTGAGACCGACATGCTACCCTGCTCCAAGTTCAGAAACTCATCCTTTTTCTGATCCCTCAAAGTACGGGGAACCTACTTCTCTAGAAATAACGCATGGAACTGCTCCTAAGTCAGTAGAGGTAGAACAGAAGATCGACACTCAACATGAGACCTCCACCACTGCTTGGCATCACTCTGCAGCTGAAAAGTGACAAACTCAACCCCATGCTGACGTACAATACCCAACTTGTGTAACCTCTCATGGCAATCCAGGATGAACTCATAGGCATCCTTCTTGTCTGTTCCCTGAAACATCGGAGGTTTCAGCCTAAGGAACTTAGTCAGCATCTCATGCTCATTACCTGTCATTACTGGGCCTAGCATTGGCCTGAGAAGATCATTTTTGCCCGAAGCTGCATCCATCCTAGGTGTTGTAGTAATCGCTGGCTGATTATCCAAGGCCTGATTTGCATAAGCTGCGGGTATGGCTCCAGCACTAACCAACCCACTCAGAATATCCCACGCCTGCTTAAAAGCTTCCGGTGTCATAGTAGGAAGGCCTGCACCCCCAACTGGTGCCGCCTCCGATTGAGCCCCTCCATCCTTTACAACCACTTCTTCTACATCCTCAGCCACATGATCCTGAGGTAGGGGAGAGGTTACATCACATGCAGCAGCAGCTCGAGCTCCACTCCTGGCTGGTGCGGCTCCAGATAGTCCCCTTCCCCTTCCCCTACCTCTGCCATAAACTGTCGAGCCCACTACTGGGACCGCTGACCTTGCTCCATTATTCCTTTTAGTAACCATCTGCGGACAGAAGAGTGAATAAGGTTAGATACCAATTGGAATTAAGTTATAGCACGAAGGAAAGAAGAAAGATATGGTTTTTCCTAAAGCCCCATAGCCTCTCGAAGAAAAGTACGGACGTCTCCACACGATTCCGCAAGACACTACTAGACCTGTTTGGTACGACAAGATCAAATAGACCTGTTTGGTACGACGAGATCAACGAACCTAGGCTCTGATACCATCTTTATCATGACCTAACCCATCGTGAGTGGGACACACCCAACCCTTGGATGAGTGAACCAATAGAGCTCAACCCTTTGCCTAGACTAACAACCTAAAACCAGCAACAGAAAGTAAACTAGCAATCAAAATAAGCAAAAACTATAGCATAATCATTAACTTACAGAAAATCCCATCTAGGAACTGAAAGTCATTGTACCAAACATCAACACCAATATCTAGAATATGGGGATGCAACCCCAAAAGAAAATACGATGTAGTTTTAAGTCCGAAACAAGTGGACTGAAAATCTAAAGATAACCTAAGGTAGCTCGAATCAAGCAGCTCACCCTTGAAAGTCAGGAATCGTCAGCGCTAAAGGTGAGGTCGCGTCTCAGCCGCTGGAAGATTTCCTATACTCACCAAAAGACAAGCAAGTGCAGTATCAGTACACCACCATTGTGTACTGGTAGGATCATCAGCCAGTTTTCAAATAAACAGTGTATAACAGTACAACAATATCAAGTATAAGGTATGGAAAACATGCATAAATAACCAAAGACACACTTAGACTACCAGTCTCTACTTAGCCTGTTCCCGCATGAATCCACCACCTAAATCTAAGCCATAACCATATACCATTAACTATACCTTTTTGTCTAGCCCGAACCCACCCTGGGATCCCCTGTAGACTACACACATGTACCTTGAATCAACCCGGCCTAAACCAAGACCAACACAACAGTTAGCCAGAATTTTCCTGGGCTCTCAAGGACCACCAAACCAATAACACATTTCAATAAGCAGCCCGGTCCACTCACGGAACCAATATCAATCAATGCAACACAATAATAATAATGCAATAATGCAACAAAAGTAAACCGTACCAGGCGTGGTACCTGTGCCAACTATTTGTTATACCCATACCAGGCATGGTACCCATGCCAACCATTTGTTATATCCATACCAGGCATTGTAACCGAGCTAACCGAATGTCAATAATCCACAGTCAAATGCATGAACACACAACTTGTAAACCAACAAGCAAATACCGTTCAAATCACAGACTGTAAAACAGGAACCTTAGACATCTACAAAACTTCCCTAAGAAATGTAATACATACAATCACTTAGATATGAGTATAAGAATATACAGTATTCACCAAAATCGTAAGCCATCACCTACCTCGAAATGATCCAAGCTCTATTCGACCCGAGCTTTCCCGTGTTCCGGATTGCTTTCTCATTCTTGGTCTAAAAACAACACACAGTACATATAATTAACACACAAGGCCTGCACATTACACGATTATACCAAATCTCCAAACCCTAGGCCACCCATGATCATCCCACCCTTTTCCCGGGCTTTCCCATCGTTAATTCTCCTAGTTCTATCATTTTTATGAATAAAACAGAGAATTTAATAACCTATGATCATTTTAACATACTTTTATCAACACCCAAGAACGTACATGCTTGGAATCCCCTTTGTTCCCTGAATTCTACCTTTCCTAGATTATTCCAACCTCCCCCAAGTTCCCTCCTAGCAATTCTACCGCATAAGAAATGTATTACAAAGATTAGGGAACAAGAAACTTACCTTAGGGAAGAATTTTGATGGAAAAAGGAAGAAAAATGCCTGGAATCGCCTAGCCCTTCTCCCAAAACGAATTGTAGAAAACAGAACTGTTTTGGGAAAGTTTTTGCATTAAAAACCCGTCGTCCCGCTATAGCGGTCCCCGCTCTGCTATAGCGGTCCCGCTATAGCAGACGACTTCCGTTATAGCGGTCTTAAGTGGGTGTTGACTGCCTTGACCACCGCTATTGCTGTATTTTCCACCGCTATAGCGGAGGTCGCTATGACAGACCGTTGCTCTCGTCACGGACAGAATGTACAGAAATCTCCCAGTTTTATCCATTTTACAACACACTTGCTTTCCCTGATGACCCGAAATAACCCCTTCACATCAAACGCGATTCCTGGAGTTCTACTTACCCAAATTCAATTCCAAAAAGTCTCCCAGACTCCTCTATTTCTTGGCTACATGGAAAACTAGCTCAAAACAAGACACATAAAACAATCCTTACTCGGATTTCCCTAGACTCTACCTCACTCCAAAATCGGCCGAGGCTAGCCTAGCCAAGAATTTCAAACTCCCAAATCTGGAGTTTTCTAACTCTAAAACTTGGCATGATTGGACTACCCGTAACGACAGACCCGGTCATTACAGGTAGGATTTTTCAAGAAGAAGAGGGTAGAGGTATCTTCAGTATCCTCTAGTCCTAGCACAAAACTGAATAAACCCTTCGGAGCCAACCATAAAATATCACTTGTTCCAATAACCCCTCCCCAAGCTCCACAAAATCCTCAACCAGTTTTCTATACTCAGCCTATTTACCAAGCTCCACAACCAAACTTGCATCCCATATACCAAGCTCCATAACCAAATATGCAAACCACTTACCAAGCTCATCCTCAAAATTTCCAAGTGTATCAAAAGGCTGCCGAGAACCAAAACAATCGCCAGGTTCCATCTCCTGCTAAAACTGGTCTCCATCACCCTAATATAGAAAAGAACTCTCGCTTCTTTAAAGCAGATCGAGAGACTGAAGGCTACCGAATTTATCCAGCCCATTCCACTCAAACCTGCAAATACAAACTCTCGCTTCTTTAAAGTCGATCGACATTGTGCTTACCATTTCAGGGGTGCCAGACACAGTATTAAAGACTGCATTAATCTAAGGCACGGGATTCAGGACTTGATCGATCAGAAGGTGGTCATACTTCAGACAGTGCCACCAAATATTAATAAGAACCCACTCCCAAATCATGGGGATGCCACCGTGAATATGATCAAAATAGACGAAGACTGGGTCGTGAGCAAGTCCATAGTGCCAGTCGGTCCTGGAAAGCCAAAAGAGTTGGAGAAGTTTGTGGTTGTCTTGAGTATTGCAGATAAACTGCAATTCATTATGTTAGCAACACCTCAACAAGCTTTTGCTCTGGTACCAGCAGAAAAAGAGTTCATAGTTGATGTTGTCGTAGCCCATGGTATGACAAAGTCAGGAAGATGTTATATCCTTGACAACCTGGTGAATGATGCTTACAAGAAAGATCACCAGAAGAGACCAATCACTGAAGGTGAAGCAGAAGAATTCTGGAGGAGAATGCAGTCGAAAGAGTATTCCATCGTGAAGCATTTGGAGAAGACCCCCACCCAGATCTCTATTTAGGCACTACTCATGAGTTCCCAATACCACAAACAGGCGTTACTCAGAATCCTAAATGAACCTTATGTGCCGATGGGTACTAGCACTGAAAATATAACTGCCATAGTAAGACGAGTCCTAGGAGGCCATCACATCTGCTTTAGTGATGATGAGTTGCCTTTTGAAGGCATGATGCATAACAAAGCCTTACATGTCACTATCAAGAGTCAAGAGAAGATTGTGAATAGAGTATTGATTGATGACGGATCAGGGCTGAACATCTGCTGTTATCCATACTCACCCAGTTAGAGTATGATCTGGGGAAGATTCGCTAGAGCAGAGTTAACGTGAGAGCCTTCGATAGAGGTCAAAAGGACACTATCAGAGAAGTTAGCTTGTACATATAAATGGGACCCGCCAAGTTTCGTACAAAGTTCCAAGTCATAGATATTACCACCAGCTACAACTTGCTTTTGGGAAGGCCATGGATCCATGGAGCCAGAGCCATACCATCAACTTTGCACCAGATGGTAAATTTTATTTGGGAGGAACATAAGGTGGTGATCCATGGTGAAGGGAGTCACCTGAGCCGCCCTAATGGTTGTGTCCCTGTGATTGAAGAAGTCCCGAGGGGAAGCAATTTCTACACCGTAGAGATTATCAATGCCACTGGAGAAGACCTTGCTCCCCAAATCCCTATGATGCCAATCTATAAAATGCTTGCAACCATGATGCTAAGGAGTGGGTATGAGCCAGGCTTTGGGCTGAGAAAGAATTCTGATGGTATAACAGAGCCCTTGAGCATCCTCGGACAGATAACCAGGAATGGATTAGGGTATGTAGCCCAAGAGGACAAAGCGGGAGTCGAAGGAAAAAAGCAATCAGGACTACCCAAGCCACTCTCTCACTTGTATCAGTCATTCTCGGTGTGTATTGGTCCCCCAAGCGATGGGTTAGAGGATGGAATCGGAAAGGTGTTTGAGGAATGTGATACTGTAACAGAAGAAACCTTCGAAGCAACCATGATTAAGGATACCAGGCCCAACAAAAAGTTGCAGAATTGGGTCGCAACTCCCCTCGTGACTCTCCGTTCAGCTGGGTAGACAAAGACTTTGCTTTGCAAAAAATTGGTGATGGTCCGGATGAGGCTCCGCAACCCACCCTTTATGCTTTAATATTTCTCACACTATTTACTGCTTTCCAAAAGGCATGAACCTGCATTCATGTGGATTGTAGCCATAGTTTGTAAATATTTTCAGAATTTCAATAAAAGCCTCCTTATTTTGAAAACATTTACTGTTCAAAATTATTTATGTTTACTTGTTATTATCTAACCCATTTTGTTTTGGTTTCAGTAATAATAAGTTAAAACCTGCCATTGTCATGTCATGTCAAGAGCTTAACGAATAAATTGAGCTAGATGATGATGATTTTGAGGAGTATGATGAAGAAACTATAGTTGAGCTTAACGAAAGTATCCTGGGGCAACATGATGAAAGCAGAAAGAAAGAGCTAGCAATTTATTACTTCAGCAAGAAGTTCACTTTATACGAGGCTCATTATACTCTATTAGAAAGGACCTGTTGTGCTCTGACTTGGGTTTCCCAGAAGTTGAGACATTATCTATTGTCGTACATGACGTACCTTATTTCCCAAATGGACCCTCTGAAGTACATATTCCAAAAGTCCATGCCTACTGGAAAATTGGCCAAATGGCAAATGTTGTTAAGTGAGTTTGACATCGTGTATGTGACTCAAAAGGAAATCAAAGCACAAGCCTTAGAAGATTATTTAGCGGAAAATCCGGTTGATGAAGATTATGAACCACTCCAAACTTATTTTCTCAGATGAAGAGATTTTGTTCGTAGGAGAAGATATCGTAGAAGCATACCCTGGATGGAGATTGTTCTTCGATGGAGCAGTCAATTTCAAAGGTTAGGGCATTGGAGCAATCTTGGTATTAGAAACTAGTCAACATTACCCGGTGACAGCCAAATTCTGCTTTCCATGCACCAACAATATGGCCGAGTATGAAGCTTGTATTCTCGGCATTCAATTGGCTATTGATATGGACGTTCGAGGACTATTGGTTATCGGTGACTCTAACTTGCTTATTCACCAAGTCCGAGGTGAATGGGCTGTGAAAAACCCCAAGATCGTGTCATATGTGAAGCTAGTACAAAGTGTGTGCAAAAGGTTCAGAAAGATCGAGCTCAAGCATACTCCAAGGATTCATAATGAATTTGCTGATGCTTTGGCAACCATATCCTCCATGATTCAGCATCCAGACCAGAATTACATCTACATGTTGGTGATAAGTCTGAAAGAGCAACCTGCACTGTGCACAAGTTGAAGTAGAACCAGATGGAAAACCGTGGTATTATGATATCAAGAGGTATCTAGAAGCCGGCGTCTACCCAAAATATGTGATCGCTAACCAAAATAAGACAATCTGCCGGATGGCCAACAACATTTTCCTAAATGGAGAAATCCTTTATAGGAGGACTCCAGATCTTGGATTCTTAAGATGTATTGTGTCATGACCCATACCATCGTGAGTGGCACCCACCCAACCCCCAGATGAGCGAACCAGTAGAGTTCAACCCCTTGCCTAGACTAACAGCCTAAAACAAGCAAACAGAAAAAATAAAACTAGAAATTAAATAAGCAAAGAACTATGCCATTAATAATCCTGCGGAAATCCCTCCTAGTAACTGAAAGTCGTTGTACAAAACATACTACCAATATCTAGAATACGGGGGTTGTACTAATAGTTCAAGTCTGAAACAAGTGGACTACAACTCTAAAGATAAGCCCCAGGTAGCTTGATCAAACAGCTCACCCTTGAAGTCAGAAATCGTCGGCGCTAAAGATGAGGTCGCATCTCAGCCGCTGGAATATTTCCTATACTCACCAAAAGACAAGCAAGTGCAGTATTAGTACACCACCACTGTGTAATGATAGGATCATCAGCCAGTTTCCAAATAAACAGTGTATAAGCAGTACAACAATATCAAGTAGAAGGTATGGAAAACATGCATAATAGCCACAGACAGACCTAGACTCCCAGTCTCTACTTAGCATGTTCCCGCATGAAATCCACCCCCCTAAATCTAAGCCACAACCACTTACCATTAACTATACCTTTTCATCTTGCCGAACCCACCCTGGGACCCCCTCTAGACTATACACATGTACCTTGAATCAAACCGGCCTAAACCAAGACCAACACAATATCAATGAACGACCCGGCCTAAACCAAGACCAACACAAATGTCAATGAACAACTCGGCCTAAACAAAGACCAACACAAATGTCAATGGACAACCCGACCTAAACAAAGACCAACACAACAGTTAACCAGAATTTACCCGACCTCTCAAGGACCACCAAATCAATAACACATTTCAATAAGCAGCCCGGTCCACTCATGGAACCAATATCAATCAATGCAACACAATAATAAAAATGCAATGATGTAACAAAAGTAAACCCGTACCAGGCGTGGTACCCGTGCCAACCAATTATTATACCCGTACCAGGCGTGGTACCCATGCCAACCATTTGTAATACCCATACCATGCGTGGTACTTGAGCCAACCGAATGTCAATAATCCACAGTCAAATGCATGAACACACAACTTGTAAACCAACAAGCAAATATCGTTCAACCACAGACTGTAAAGAAGGAACCTTAGACATTCTACACAACTTTCCTAAGCAATGTAATTCATACAATCACCTAGATACAAGCACATGAATATACAACATTCACAGAAATCGTAAGCCATCACCTACCTCAAAATGAATCCAAGCTCTATTCAACCCGAGCTTTCCCATGTTTTGGATTCCTTTCTTGTTCTTGGTCTAAAACAACACACATGTACATATAATTAACACACAAGGCCTGCACATTACCTGGATTATACCAAATCCCCAAACCCCAGGCCACCCATGATCATCCCACTTTTTTCTCGGGCTTTTCCACCGTTAATTCTCCTAGTTCTATCATTTTTATGGGTAAAAATAGAGAATTAACCAACCTATGATCATAAAAATATACTTTTATCAGTACACAAGATCATACATGCTTGGAATCCTCTTTCTTCCCCGAATTCTACCATTCCTAGGTTATTCTAACCTTTCCCCAAATTCCCTCCTAGCAATTCTACCGCATAGGAAACGTATTACAAAGATAGGGGAACAAGAACCTTACCTTAGGGAAGAATTTCGACGGAAAAAGGAAGAAAAATGCCTGGAATCGCCTAGCCCTTCTCCCAAAATGAATTGTAGAAACCTAAACTGTTTTGGGGAAGTTTCTGCATTAAAAACCCATCGTCCTGCTATAGCGGTCCCGCTATAGCGGACGACTTCTACTATAACGGTCTTAAGTGGATGTTGATCACCTTGACCACCGCTATAGCGATATTTTCCACCGCTATAGCGAAGGTCGCTACGATGGAGCCATTGCGCTCGTCACGAAGAGAATGTTTGGAAATCTCAAAAATTTGCCCATTTTACAACAAACCTATTTTCCCCGACGTCCCGAAACAACCCTTTCACATCAAATGCGATTCCGGGAGTTCTACTTGCCCAAACTCGATTTGAAAAAGTCCCCCGGACTCCTTTATGTATTGGCTACGTGGAAAATTAGCTCAAAACAAGACTCATAGACCAATCCTTACCTGGATTTCCCTAGACTCCACCTCGCTCCAAAACCGGCCGAAGCTAGCCTAGCCCAGAATTTCAAACTCCCAAATCCAGTGTTTTCTAACTCTAAAACTTGGCATGATTGGACTACCTATAACAATGGACCCGGTCATTACAACAGATACCAATTTATCCATCGTTCGACCCCGAATGATCAAACCCAAAATTACGAAAATAAAAGGAAGGAAGTATAGTACCCTAATCCTCAAACAGTTGATGGTACTTGTGCCGCATGTCCTTCTCGGTTTCCCAAGTGGCTTCCTCAACTAGACGATGCTTCCACTGAACCTTCACCATATCAATCACCTTTGTCCTCAACCTTCGGACATCCCGAGCAAGAATCAAAACTGGTTCCTCCTCATAACAAAGATCCTTATCGAAAAGTACCTCATCCCACTTGATGATGTAATCCCCATCCCCATGGTTTCTCTTAAGCATGGATACATGGAATACCGGATGAATGCCCGATAAACTAGGTGGCAGTGCTAGCTTATAAGACACTGGCCCCACAATTTCAAGAAATTCAAACGGACTGATGAATCAAGGGCTAAGCTTGCCCTTCTTATCGAAACGCACAACCCTTTTCATTGGTGACACCTTCAACAATACATGTTCACCAGCCTGAAAGTCCATGTCCCGGACCTTGCGGTTTGCATACTCCTTCAGCCTGCTTTGAGCAGCCAGCAACTTGGTCTGTATGCCCCTTACCTTTTCCTGCGCTTTCTTCACTAAGTCTATGCCCAGAGGCTTTACATCGCCTTTCTCAAACCACCCAACCGGTGATCTACAGTTCCTCCCATACAATGCCTCGAACGGTGCCATATCAATACTGGAGTGGTAGCTATTGTTGTACAAGAATTCACACAATGGTAGAAACTGGTCCCAATGACCCCCGAAGTCCATCACACATGCTCTCAGCATGTCCTCCAATACCTGGATCATCCTTTTCAACTGACCATCAGTCTGAGGATGGAAGGTTGTGCTAAAAGTGAGTTGCGTACCCAACTCTTCATGTAACTTGCCCAGAACTTAGAAGTAAACTACTTACCCCTGTCTGAAATAATGGACAGTGGTACCTCATACAGTCTCACAATCTCCTTCACATAAATCTTAGCCAATTGCTGCGAATTGTATTCTACCCTGACCGGAAAGAATTTAGCGGACTTGGTCACCCTATCAACAATGACCCAAATTGAGTCATACTTCCCCAATGTCTTGGGAAGATCCACCACGAAGTCCATGGCCATCCTTTCCCACTTCCACTCTGGAATTGGCATCCTCTGAAGTTGTCCTGCAGGTCTTCGATGTTCGTACTTTACCTGCTGGCAGTTCTGACATTTGGACACAAAAACAACTATGTTCCTTTTTATCCCGGGCCACTAGTAACGCTGCCTTAAGTTCTTGTATATTTTAGTCACACCCGGATAAATTAAGTACCGCAAACTATGAGATCTGCCAAGATTTTCTGAATCATATCATCCACTTGAGGAACACAAATACTCTCCCTGAAATGCAACACCCCACCAGAGTCTAACATGACGTCTCTAGACTTCCCGGATATTACCTTACCTCGCAACTTACCCAGTTTCGGATCCTGAAATTGTTTTGCCTTTATTTCCTCTATGAAGGTGGCCTTGACCTCAATGCTGGCCAATAACCCACCTTGATCTAAAATACCCAAGTGCATGAACTTGGCCTCCAAAGTATGAATTTCCTTAGCCAATGGTTGTTTGGACACCCCCAAACAAGCCAAGCAACCCATGCTAACTGTTTTCTGGCTTAATGCATCTGCCACCACATTAGCCTTACCCAGATGGCACTGAATGGTCATATCATAGTCCTTCAATAGCTCCATCCATCTTCTCTGCCTCAAATTCAAATCCTTTTGAGTGAAAACATGTTGCAGACTGCGATAAACTGTGAATACCTCACACTTGACACCATAAAGGTAGTGTATCCAAATTTTCAATGCAAAAACCACCGCTGCTAACTCTAAATCGTGAGTCGGGTAATGCCTCTCATGCACTTTCAACTGCCTGGATGCATAGGCTATCACATTCCTAATCTGCATTACCACAACACCTAAACCAGAATGTGAAGCATCACAGTAAACAATAAAGTCTTTACCTTCAACCAGCAAGGACAAAATAGGGGTTGTGGTCAAAAGTGTCTTGAGCTTTTGGAAGCTCTCCTCGCACTTGTCAGACCACATGAATGGTACCTCCTTCTGTGTCAGCCTAGTCAGGTGAGTAGCAATAGAAGCAAAGTTCTTAACAAACCTCCGGTAGTACCCCGCGAGCCCAACAAAACTCCTCACCTCGGTCACAGAGCTGGGCTGAACCCAACTCTTGACTGCCTCAATTTTCTGGGGATCCACCATCACCCCCTTTTCTGACACTACATGCCCCAAGTATGGCACAGAAGTCAACCAAAACTCACACTTAATGAATTTTGCATAAATCTTTTGGTGCCTCAAAATATCCAGCACAATACGAAGGTGATTAGCATGCTCCTCCCTACTCTTAGAGTAGATCAAAATATCATCGATGAACATGATAATGAAGGAATCCAAGTAGGACGTAAACACCCCATTCATCAAACTCATGAATGTTGCCGGTGCATTGGTCAAACCAAATGACATTACTAGAAACTCGTAATGCCCATACCGAGTCCGAAAAGCACTTTTCAGAATATCCTCCAGCCTAATCTTTAACTGATGGTAACCCGACCTCAAGTCAATTTTTGAGAACACCGATGCACCCTGAAGTTGGTCAAACAAATCATCTATACGGGGTAGAGGGTACTTATTCCGGATGGTTAACTTGTTTAACTGCCTATAATCTATGCACATCCGCATACTACCATCCTTCTTCTTTACAAATAAAACTGGAGCACCCCAAGGCGAAGCACCTGGACGTATAAATCCCTTATCTAGGAATTCCTGTAGCTGAGTCTTAAGTTCCCTTAACTCTGCCAGATCCATACGATACGGAGGAATGGAAATGGGATGAGTGCCTTGATAACGCCCAAACTACACCTCTAATTAAAGAAGCGTAAGCGGTCGTAGTCAAATATAGAACCCAACTAGGTTGGGGTCGAATCCCACAGGGAATATGGTGAGAATTAAGTCGTTAGTGAATTAGATAACTAATAGTCAATAGTTTCCGGAAAAAGGGGGGGTTTGTGTAATCAATTTGTAAACAAAACAAACAATAAACGTATGTGAAATAATAGTAGGAGAATGAACTAGGGAAGTATTTACCATGGCGTTGGTAACAATATCGATCCTAGGCTTAATCGGGTTCTTTTTATATGCATGTCACGATGTGATTGAAGCAATGGTATCGTCTAAACGTCTCTCGACCAAATAAACAAATTTCCTTTTCTATTCTCTCAACCTCGAAAAGATGTGCTTTTTAGATTTCAATCCTAAACATCAAGTAGATTAATCTAGTTACAGCATTAATCATTAGACGAGAGTTAGTAGTCTCGAATCCTTGTTGTTAATCAAGTTTCCCGGTTTTAATCTCTTTACTCAAGCAAATTAAACCTAGGCATGTTGTAATGTTTGCAACCACTAGAAAACGTTAAATAATGAATGATTAACAATGTGACAATACATATATTGAACCCAACGCTACCCGGAATCTATATCGCTACGTTTGCCATGGCTCCCACAACCCTAGTTGTGGGAGGTTTAGTTAATCATGCTTGTAGAAGAACAAAAGAAAGTAATATTCATAATAAAGAAAAGAGATCCTTACGATGTATTGAAAACAATCTTTAATTAATCCAAGAGCAAGAACAACAAAATCCCAAGAACGATTCAAGAACAAGATTTTGGAGAAGGAAACCGGGTGTAGCGTGTTTCCTCTCTCAAAACTCGCTCAAAAACTCCTAAAACTATTGGGAGAACTATTGTATAATGAATGAATAAAACTTGGTAAATAAAATAAACCTAACATAGGGTATTTATAGGAGTCTAGGAAACCAATCCCAAAAACGCTCGGATTCCGCGTCGCGGACTGCCTAAGTGTGACGGCCAGGGTGACGGACCGTCACAGGGTTGACGGACCGTCGCCTGGACCATCACCCTTAGGCAGTGGTGCTGCCTTGGCTGCTGCCTTGGTGTGACGGTTTGGGTGACGGACCGTCACACCCTTGACGGACCGTCACCTGAACCGTCACTCTTATCCAGAATGCTCTTTTTCACGTATTTCCTTCCGTTTCCATGTTTGTCTCCATTTCCTACAAATATAACATAAAAACATCAAAAACGACGACGGTTGCTTGAAAACGTACGATTGTTCTTAATTAAAAGGAGTCGAAAGTGCCGTAAAATGGCGGCACATCAACACCCTCAACTTAAAACGTTCGCTTGTCCTCAAGCAACATGACATAAACAAAAAAACAATACGACGACTCAACTACGAAAACAAACTCGTGTCTCTAGCAACTCATGGTCATTCACCATCTTGTTCAATTAAATCAAGCTCCCTCGTAGCACACGAATGTATGAAACACTCACTTGCAAGGATCCAAACATGTCATTCCGATATGATAGAACATTCTACATGCACACGCGCAGCTATCCTAACAATCAATAGACAATACAGGCATCTTGGTGCCCTCACCACAAAGAAATCCCACACACAAGATTTGGGACTAGGTAGCGCTCACACTCACAAACGATTTCAAACAATGCACATGCGATACCATAGGCTTGCCCTTACTATTCTATTTCAGTTCTTCAGAAAGCCGCTCAGGATCACTACAGGACTTGTTTTGGCTTGTAATGAGGCTTCAGGTGCAGGTATGATACATTTAGGGGTTAGTGACTAAGCCCTCCTTGGAACTACCGATGTCTTATTACCACATAACTTTACTTTTTCCATCCTTATTCACCCTTTTTATTTCCTTGTTTCTAGCTACAGATGCGGCCTCTTTATTTTGACAATTCTTTTTATTTCTTTTTCGATCTTTTTCATCTCTCTTGTTTTTCTTTTCTTAGGCACACACCTGGCTTTTCATTCTATTCACAACCAATTTTCACTATCCTCTTCTTCTTGCCATTCACCTCTATAGTAGCCACCCTCAACTTAGGCTGATTGCCTGAGTTGAGGTGCACAATGTCCATGGAAGGACCAGGGCCAAAATAGGGATTCAAAGTTAAACAGGAACGGTGATAGGTTATTGAAAGAACAAGGTCAATTATGGCTCAAACAGGGATCAAAGGAAGTATTTGCATTTGGACGGTCTTATAGGTTAAGTGGACTGCACACAAAAAGGGCATATGATCCTTTCCTAAGCAACCAAACTTCGAACTTAACAAAATAGACCGGGCAAGTTCTAGATGCATGCACAAAGTAAGAATTTATAACAATCATCTCACACGCACTTGGCACCAAGAAACTATATCGCTACCAACTATCAAACAACCGCTCGGCTTAAGCATACTCATTCTAGTCATAACCACACAATGACATTCAAGGATCCAGACAGTCAATCGTTTCAACATAAGCACAAAACCAAAAAAATTTTAAAGGGGCCTCGTTTTAGTCAACAAACACGCCATGCTCATCACTATAGACACTAAAAAATTTAAAATAACAACCTAAACATGCCGGTTCTACTAGATAGCACACCGGAGGGAAAAGAAACACGGCAACAAAAACCCTCGGTGGTGACTCACAGGTTTTCCCACGAATTAATTAGACTATAATACAACAACAATTTATGGGTTGCCTCCCATACAGCGCCTGATTTAACGTCGCGGCACGACGCGAGTGTCTTGATTACTCAGACTTCATCAAGATACCCCAGACTTAATAAACAACCATATGCACAACTATATACCCTATAATAAACAAAAACAACAAATAAAAGTAAAAGCGGGAAAGTATGACTAAGAGTCAAATAAACACACCGGGCTTAATAAACAACCGTATTCCCCGGCAACGGCGCCACTTTTTGATAACGCCCAAACTACACCTCTAATTAAAGAAGCGTAAGCGGTCGTAGTCAAATATAGAACCCAACTAGGTTGGGGTCGAATCCCACAGGGAATATGGTGAGAATTAAGTCGTTAGTGAATTAGATAACTAATAGTCAATAGTTTCCGGAAAAAGGGGGGTTTTTGTGAAATCAAATTGTAAACAAAACAAACAATAATGTATGCGAAATAATCAGTAGGAGAATGAACTAGGGAAGTGTTTACCATGGCGTTGGTAACAATGTCGATCCTAGGCTTAATCGGGTTCTTTTTATATGCGTGTCACGATGTGATTGAAGTAATGGTATCGTCTAAACGTCTCTCGACCAAATAAACAAATTTCCTTTTCTATTCTCTCGACCTCGAAAAGATGTGCTTGTTAGATTTCAATCCTAAACATCAAGTAGATTAATCTAGTTACAGCATTAATCATTAGACGAGAGTTAGTAGTCTCGAATCCTTGTTGTTAATCAAGTTTCCCGGTTTTAATCTCTTTACTCAAGCAAATTAAACCTAGGCATATTCTAATGTTTGCAACCACTAGAAAACATTAAATAATGCATGATTAACAACGTGACAATACATATATTGAACCCGTCGCTACCCGGAATCTATATCGCTTCTTTAGCCATGGCTCCCACAACCCTAGTTGTGGGAGGTTTAGTTACTCATGCTTGTAGAAGAACAAAAGAAAGCAATATTCATAATAAAGAAAAGAGATCCTTACGATGTATTGAAAACAATCTTTAATTAATCCAAGAGCAAGAACAACAAAATCCCAAGAACGATTCAAGAACAAGATTTAGGAGAAGGAAACCGGGTGTAGCGCGTTTCCTCTCTCAAAACTGCTCAAAAACTCCTAAAACTATTGGGAGAACTATTGTATAATGAATGAATAAAACTTGGTAAATAAAATAAACCTAACATAGGGTATTTATAGGAGTCTAGGAAACCAATCCCAAAAACGCTCGGATTCCGCGTCGCGGACTGCCTAAGTGTGACGGCCAGGGTGACGGACCGTCACAGGGTTGATGGACCGTCGCCTGGACCGTCACCCTTAGGCAGTGGTGCTGCCTTGGCTGCTGCCTTGGTGTGACGGTTTGGGTGACGGACCGTCACACCCTTGACGGACCGTCACCTGAACCGTCACCCTTATCCAGAATGCTCTTTTTCGCGTATTTCCTTCCGTTTCCATGTTTGTCTCCATTTCCTACAAATATAACATAAAAACATCAAAAACGATGACGGTTGCTTGAAAACGTACGATTGTTCTTAGTTAAAAGGAGTCGAAAGTGCCGTAAAATGGCGGCACATCATGCCTGGCTCTAAATCAATACAAAAATCTATATCCCTGTCCAGAGGCATACCAGGCAAGTCCGCTGGAAACACCTCTAAAAATATAGAAACCACTGGAACTGACTCAATAGGCGGGGATTCCACACTATCATCCCGGAGATGAGCCAAGAAGGCTAGACACCCCCTCTCCACTAGCTTCCTAGCCCGGACAAATGATATTAGCTTAACTGGCTTAGGCCTGTACACACCTTCCCACTCTAGTATATCATTACTCAGAATCTCTAGAGCCACAGTCTTGGTGTTACAGTTCAACACAGCATGATAAGGAGATAGCCAGGTCATACCCAAGATAATATCAAAATCAGCCATATCCAGAATTACCAAGTCTATCCAAATATGTAACCCCACAAACACAACAGAACAGTCACGATATACATGAGTCACAATCATAGACTCTCCAACTGGGGTAGAAACATGGATAAGGGAATCAAGGATATCACAAGTAAAACCCAGCCCCAAAACAAAACTCACAAACACATAAGAATATGTAGAACCTGGGTCAAATAATACCGAAGCCATTTTATTGCAGACAAGAATAGTACTTGTGATCACTGCATATGAGGCTTCCGCCTTGGTCCTCCTTGGAAAAGCATAGCAGTGAGCTCGATCATCAATCTGGACAACTTCTCGGGCCGACTGCGCCGCACACCTGCCTGTGCCGCCGTTCCCTCGGTCTTCCCGGCCTCCCTGAAAATTACCTCGCCCTTCCCGTGGACGACCCCTAGCATTATCGCCTCTGCCTGCCAAAACCACTGCTCTAGTATGCTGCTGAACCTGATTACATACATACCTATGTGGACACTCCCTCTTAAAGTGGCCCATATCACCACAATGGAAGCAACCACGGTAAAGAGTAGGTCTGCTAGCTGATGCATAGGATGCTCACTGGCCTCTAGGAGCTGAAGACTGAGCTCCCTGACGACCACCTGTAGTAGCTGGCAGAGTTGACTGAATAGGACAGGCCTGGTAAGCCTGCTGATGTTGGCCCGTGGAGTATGAACCACCAAAATTTCCCTCATTCCGGGGATTCTTAGCAAAAGCCTTAGCCTGCCCCGCTTGCCTAACTCCCTCTATCTTCTTCACATAATCCACCACATCATTAAAGCCCTTTCCTGAAGAAATCATATGCACTTACAGTACCTGCAGTTCACTATTCAGACCCTTAATGAACAATCAGATCCTTTCCTCTTTAGAACCCAACTTCTGTGTAGCAAAACAAGACAACGCATGGAACTTAGCCTCATAAGCCAAGACTACATGCTACCCTGCTCCAAGTTCAGAAATTCATCCTTCTTCCGGTCCCTCAAAGTACGGGGAATGTACTTCTCTAGAAATAACACGTGGAACTGCTTCTAAGTTAGTGGAGGTAGAACATAAGACTGACACTGTACATGACACCTCCACCACTGCTTGGCATCACCCTGCAGCTGAAAAGTGACAAACTCAACCCCATGTTGATGTACAATACCCAACTTATGCAACCTCTCATGGCAATCCAGGATGAACTCATAGCTATCCTCCTTGTCTGTACCCTGAAACGTCGGAGGTTTCAACTTAAGGAACTTAGGCAGCATCTCATGCTCATTACCTGTCATTATTGGGCCTATCATTGGCCTGAGGAGGTCATTTAAGCCCGAAGCTGCGTCCATCCTAGGTGTGGTAGTAACCGCTGGTTGAGTATCCAAGGCCTGATTTGCATAAGCTGCGGGTATGGCTCCAGCATCAACCAACCCACTCAGAATATCCTAAGCCTGCTTAAAAGCTTCCGGTGTCATAGTAGGAAGGCCTGCACCCCCAACCGGTGCTGCCTCCAACTGAGCCCCTTCATCCTCTACAACCACTTCTTCTACGTCCACAACCACATGCTCCTGAGGTGGGGGAGGGGTTACCTCGCGTGCAGCAGTATCCCGAGCTCCACCCCTGGCGGGTGCGGCTCCAGCTCATCCCCTGCCCCTTTCCCTACCTCTACCACGAACTGTCGGGCCCACTGCTGGGACCGCTGGCCTTGCTCTATTATTCCTTGTAGCAACCATCTTCAGACAGAAGAGTGAACGAGGTTAGAAAAAAATTTGTATCACCAGATACCAATTGGAATTGAGTTATAGCACGAAGGAAAGAAGGAAGAGATAGTTTTTCCTAAAGCCTCATAGCCTCTCGAAGAAAAGTACGGACGTCTCCGCACTGTTCCGCAAGACTCTACTAGATCTATTTGGTAAAACAAGATCAATGAACCTAGGCTCTGATACCATCTTTGTCACGACCCAGACCATCGTGAGTGGCACCCACCCAACCCCTAGATGAGCAAACCAGTAGAGTTCAACCCCTTGCCTAGACTAACAGCCTAAAACCAGCAAATAGAAAAAAAAAACTAGAAATTAAATAAGCAAAGAACTATGCCATTAATAATCCTGCGGAAATCCCTCCTAGGAACTGAAAGTCATTGTACCAAACATACTACCAATATCTAGAATACAGGGATGCAACCCCAAAAGGAAATACGAATAGTTCAAGTCTGAAACAAGTGGACTACAACTCTAAAGATAAGCCTAAGGTAGCTTGATCAAACAGCTCACCCTTGAAGTCAGAAATCGTCGGCGCTAAAGATGAGGTCGCATCTCAGCTGCTGAAATATTTCCTGTACTCACCAAAAGACAAGAAAGTGCAGTATCAGTACACCACCACTATGTACTGGTAGGATCATCAGCCAATTTCCAAATAAACAGTGCATAAGCAGTACAACAATATCAAGTAGAAGGTATGGAAAACATGCATAATAGCCACAAACACACCTAGACTCCCAGTCTCTACTTAGCATGTTCCCGCATGAAATCCACCCCCTAACTCTAAGCCACAACCACTTACCGTTAACTATACCTTTCTGTCTAGCCCAGACCCACCCTAGGACCCCCTCTAGACTACACACATGTACCTTGAATCAAACTAGCCTAAACCAAGACCAACACAATGTCAATGAACGACCCAGCCTAAACCAAGACCAACACAAATGTCAATGAACAACGAGGCCTAAACCAAGACTAACACAAATGTCAATGGACAACCCGACCTAAACCAAGACCAACACAATAGTTAACAAGAATTTCCCCGGCCTCTCAAGGATCACCAAACCAATAACATATTTCAATAAGCAGCCCGGCCACTCATGGAACCAATATCAATCAATGCAACACAATAATAACAATGCAATGATGCAACAAAAGTAAACCCATACCAGGCGTGGTACCCGTGCCAATCAATTGTTATACCCGTACCAGGCGTAGTACCTGTGCTAACCATTTGTAATACCCATACCAGGCGTGGTACTCGAGCCAACCGAATGTCAATAATCCACAGTCAAATGCATGAACACACAATTTGTAAACCAACAAGCAAATATCATTAAACCACAAACTGTAAAGCAGGAACCTTAGACATTCTACACAACTTCCCTAAGCAATGTAATTCATACAATCACCTAGATACAAGCACATGAATATACAGCATTCACAAAAATCGTAAGTCATCACCTACCTCGAAATGAATCCAAGCTCTATTCAACCCGAGCTTTCCCGTATTCCGGATTCCTTTCTCGTTCTTGGTCTAAAACAACACACAAGTACATATAATTAACACACAAGGCCTGCACATTACCCGGATTATACCAAATCCCCAAACCCCATGCCACCCATGATCCTCCCACCCTTTTCCTAGGCTTTTCCACCGTTAATTCTCCTAGTTCTATCATTTTTATGGGTAAAAACAGAGAATTATCCAACCTATGATCATAAAAATATACTTTTATCAGTACCCAAGAACAAACATGCTTGGAATCCCCTTTCTTCCCCGAATTCTACCATTCCTAAATTATTCCAACCTTTCCCAAAATTAACTTCTAGCAATTCTACCGCATAGGAAACGTATTACAAAGATTGGGGAATAAGAACCTTACCTTAGGGAAGAATTTCGACTGAAAAAGGAAGAAAAACGCCTGGAATCGCCTAGCCCTTCTCCAAAAATGAATTGTAGAAAATTGAACTATTTTGGGGAAGTTTCTGCATTAAAACCCCATTGGCCCGCTATAGCGGTCCCCGCTCCGCTATAGCAATCCCGCTATAGCGGACGTTCCACTATAGTGGTCTTAAGTGGATGTTGACTGTTTTGACCATCACTATAGCGATATTTTCCACCGTTATAGCGGAGGTCGCTGCGATGGAGCTGTTGCGCTCGTCACAGACAGAATGTTCGGAAATCTCTAAAATTTGCCTCTTTTACAACACATGCTTTTCATGACGTCCCGAAACAACCCTTTCAAGTCAAACGCGATTCCGGGAGTTGTACTTGCCCAAACTCGATTCTGAAAAGTCCCCTGGACTCCTTTATGTCTTGGATACGTGGAAAACTAGCTCAAAATAGGATACATAGACCAATCCTTACCCGGATTTCCCTAGACTCCACCTCGCTCTAAAACCGGCTGAGGCTAGCCTAGCCCAGAATTTCAAAATCCCAAACCCAGAGTTTTATAACTCTAAAACTTGGCACGATTGGATAACCCATAATGACGGACCCGGTTGTGACATGTTGACTCAGTTAAAGCCATAAAGTTCTAGAAGAAGTACATGCCAGAGTATGCGGACCTCATATGAATGGATTCACCTTAGCCAAGAAGATTTTGCGAGCCTGATACTTTTGGATGACCATGGAAAATGATTGTAGCAAGTTCATACAGAAGTGTCACAAGTGCCAGATCCACAGAGATTTGATCCGAGTGCCGCTTAGCGAGCTTCATGCTATGAGTGCATCTTGGCCTTTTGTAACTTGGGGCATGGATGTCATTGGTCCAATTGAGTCGCCTGCCTCCAATAGACACAGGTTCATTCTGGTAGTAATCGATTATTTCACCAAGTGGATGGAAGCTACTTCTTACAAATCCGTGACTAAGAAAGTCGTAGCTGACTTTGTTAGGAATAATTTAATTTCCGATTTGGAATCCCCGAGTCAATCATCACGGACAATGGAGTGAATCTAAATAGTCATCTGATGAGAGAGATATATGAGCAATTCAAGATCACTCACCGAAATTCAACCGTATATCGTCCACAAATGAACGGAGCTATGGAAGCTGCCAACAAGAATATCAAGAAGATCCTAAGAAAGATGGTAGATAACCACCGATCTTGGCACGAGATATTGCCTTATGCTTTATTGGGATACCAGAAAACTGTTAGGACTTCGACTGGGGTAACTCCTTATATGTTGGTGTATGGTTCAGAAGCGGTGATACCTGCTAAAAGTGAAATACCATCCCTCAGGATCATTCAAGAAGTTAGACTGAGTAATGACGATTGGGTTCGGGCTCGTCATGAGTAAATCATACTGATTGATGAGAAAAGAATGAGCGTCGTATGCCACAGACAACTATACCAGCACCGAATGATTCGTGCATTCAATAAGAGAGTAAGAGCTCGCATGTTTGCCATAGGACAGTTGGTTCTTAAACGCATTTTCCCTCACCATGAGGAATACAAAGGGAAGTTTGCACCTAATTGGCAAGGAACATATGTTGTTCAAAAAGTGTTATCGGGAGGAGCTTTGATTCTATCCGAGATGGATGGTCAAGTGTGGTCTAAACCGATCAATTCCGATGTTGTGAAGAGATACTATGCTGGAGGATAGTTTTTCTTTCATTTTCTTTCCATGTAATCGCATTTTCTGATTGTAATCATTTTTATAGCTTAAAATTCCCTATCCTTTCTACGAACTATGTTTGACCTGAATTCTAAAAAATGATATACGTAGGCGGTATGTGTCGGCTTCGTTCAACCCCTTAGAAAAATCTATCTTTTTCTTTTTCTATCTTGAACTACGTTTGACCTGAATTCTCAAGAATGAGATACGTAGGCAGCCTTTGTCGACCTCGGTCATCCCTTCATCTATTTCCAGCATTCTTCCACTACGAGTGTGGGAACTACGTCTGACCTGATTCCTTCCTCAATGTGATACGTAGGCACCACAATAGGCTCGGTCATATCCCCCAGGAAATGGAAACTGGGCAGAATTTTTGAGAAAGGAATCTCAAAAATTCAGAGGGTAAAGATCGTTCTCCATCAAGTCGGAATATAGAAGGTGCTGAAGAGCAACTGAAGTGAATCTCGAGAAAGAATCTCATAATCCCAACAGAATGTCAAGTCTCTTATCAACAAGATAAGATTCATCACAAAACCTTTAACTGGGGAAGAAATTTTTAGGAGGACCTCAAAATTTCCACCAAGCTTCATTCAAGAGTTCAGAAATAAACTTCGAAGAATGCCCCACACCGAGAGATCAGAGTCTACTTCAAAATCTCTAGTCCGAGATGGATTAATCCCCAGCTGTGACAGATTTCTCAAAAAACATTTTCGAATTCCCCATCTAGGATGACAAAGGATCTCTAGAGTCCGCCAGAAGTATGTTAGAAACGTCAAGGCCTCGAGTAAAGGACATTCGTTGAGCTAGCACATGACATGACAGGCAGAGACCTTTCTAAACTATCCTTTTTTAAAATCTTTATTTTTCGAAGAACTTATTTGAAAAATCTTTACAACAGATTAGTTTTATTTCTTTATAATTTGACTTTGTCTTATGTCTACCGTGACCCGGAGAGTCGAGGACAATGAGTACCCGAGAGTGGAAAGCATCCAGAAAAGACAAAGCAAGGAACAGAAGATCGAAGGAGGTCAACACAGATCAGTTTCACCAAAAACTAACAATTTTTTTGTGGATTCAGAGTGTCCTAAAAAGTATGTTAGAGATAAGTGAAAGTCCTTTGATTATCCAACGCGTTCAAAGAAACGCAACGAGACCGGATACCCCAAAATTCAGCGAGAAAAGATTAAATAGTGGGAAGAAGCCGAAAGAGGCAGAAAACTCTTAGAATAGACAAATTTTCTTGTAGTTCGCAGGAACTACTAGATAAAGAGAGATCGACAGCATCCTCGAGTCCCCAAACAGATCAGGACATTTTGGGTCCTTTAAAATTAAGACACCAAATGAGAGATCGGCAATGTTCTCCGTCAATCCACAGAAAGTCATAAATCACCACGAACAGACGATGTTTGAAAATGGTACTTGTGGTTGTCCCCAGAAATGGGCACAACCATTTCATTCACATTTAAAACAAAAGTTGTTTTGATTAGCTTCATAGATATTGTCCTTAAAAATTTTCAAGTTTGACTGTGGTCGCTAGTAAAAGCGATGATGTGTCTGCTAATCATTTGCCTTGACCACAGGTATACACAAAAGAGTCAGCATGACAACACAAAAACCAAAGGTGATGTTTTATGCAACTGTTTTGCATGCCATTGCACCATCATCCACATTATTATCATATTTGCATGTCACAAAGACCATGTCGCAAGGACCATGTCACAAGGACCATATCACAAGGACCATGTCGTAAGGACCATCATCATTAAAATACCGCAGACACACATTTGCTGCGAAGATTAATTCCCTCTATCAACCGGTTTCAAAGAGAATGACATTCAGAGGCATCCTTAAGTCGCACTTGGTGCGCAGGATCGACCCAAAAGTATTTATATCCAAGATCGCGTAAGACAACAAAGTCTAACATTGAGGATATCTCTGCTTTATTATTATGCCAAAACAACAGAGTCTAAAATTTTCAAGTTTGACTGTGGTCGCTAGTAAAAGCGATGATGTGTCTGCTAATCATTTGCCTTGAGCACAGGTATACACAAAAGAGTCAGCATGACAACACAAAAACCAAAGGTGATGTTTTATGCAACTGTTTTGCATGCCATTGCACCATCATCCACATTATTATCATATTTGCATGTCACAAAGACCATGTCGCAAGGACCATGTCACAAGGACCATATCACAAGGACCATGTCGTAAGGACCATCATCATTAAAATACCGCAGACACACATTTGCTGCGAAGATTAATTCCCTCTATCAACCGGTTTCAAAGAGAATGACATTCAGAGGCATCCTTAAGTCGCACTTGGTGCGCAGGATCGACCCAAAAGTATTTATATCCAAGATCGCGTAAGACAACAAAGTCTAACATTGAGGATATCTCTGCTTTATTATTATGCCAAAACAACAGAGTCTAAAATTTTCAAGTTTGACTGTGGTCGCTAGTAAAAGCGATGATGTGTCTGCTAATCATTTGCCTTGAGCACAGGTATACACAAAAGAGTCAGCATGACAACACAAAAACCAAAGGTGATGTTTTATGCAACTGTTTTGCATGCCATTGCACCATCATCCACATTATTATCATATTTGCATGTCACAAAGACCATGTCGCAAGGACCATGTCACAAGGACCATATCACAAGGACCATGTCGTAAGGACCATCATCATTAAAATACCGCAGACACACATTTGCTGCGAAGATTATTTCCCTCTATCAACCGGTTTCAAAGAGAATGACATTCAGAGGCATCCTTAAGTCGCACTTGGTGCGCAGGATCGACCCAAAAGCATTTATATCCAAGATCGCGTAAGACAACAAAGTTTAACATTGAGGATATCTTTGCTCTATTATTATGCCAAAACAACAGAGTCTGAAATTCAGCATATTTATATCTGATATTACGTGAGACGGCGGAGTCTAACGTTGAGGATATCTTTGCTTTATTATTACACCAAGACAATAGAGTCTGGCATTCAGCATAGATATACGATATCGCGTGAGATGGCAGAGTCTGACGTTGAGGATATATTTGCTTCCTTACTATTATTATGCCGATACGACGGAGTCTGACATTGAGCACATTTATGTCTGATATCACGTGAGATGGCAGAGTCTGACGCTGAGGATATCTTTGCTTTATTATTATTATTATGCCAAGAAGATAAGTCTCATTCCGAAGGATGTTTATACATTTGAGGGCATCAATCGCCAAAAGATGCAGTTGTATTTAATCATGTGGCGAAAGCCTTGTCACCCCATAATCAAATATCATTTGCTATCGAGATTGAAAGTGTATATCCTGAGTCTTTTCCCTTGAAATGAATCGTGAATAGAATAATAAGATCTTGTCTCCATGTTTATGTGTCTTACCTCTAGTTGTTTGAATACTAAGTTGCAACTATCTGATCCTAAGTGGTGGCATATCAATTGTTAAGCATAAAAATGTTTGATTTACTTCTTCCTATGAATCATATCTGATCATGTAACCCCTCCTCTTTATCTGAAAGTTGAGTATGTTTTTGTTGTTGTTAAAAGAAAGTTTGGAACAAACAATCTTGAGTACACTGTTTTGGTCGGGTTTGCCTCATGTGAATTTGTGATTAGAAACATTTGTCATCTTCTGGTCATTATTTGTGGTATTGTTGTTTCGAACAAGTTCCTCACAATGTCTTTTTAAGTTCACAAGTTCATAATCATGTTCAATATTTTAGATGATAGACTCTGATTATTTCTTGTTGTCTTGTTATTTTCTTTGCTTCTTCACAAATTATTAAGATTGATATTAATCCCCTCTCTCTGTCTTTTACACATGAATGGTCCTGAGTCCAATTTAGACTCCCAAATACCATCTTGCATTTCAGTTGGGCTTAGCCCAACGCTACCAAGTTGAACCCTGGAGAGTAAATGGAGCTGAGGAATTAAGAAGGGTGGGCTTGACCCATGACAAAATCAGCAGCCACAGCGAGTCCAAAACGGACTAAGTCTGATGAAAATGGGCCAAAGTCCATATGCATGACAGGAGCAGCAGCGGTCCAAGTGGAAAAATTAAGAGAGTTGGACTAAAGTCCAAATGGGATGGAGGTGGACCTAAAAGGACCCACAAATTAGATTTAGGACATGGTTTTTTTTTGGATAAGAGTTAGGCCAAAGGCTTAATTATCTCTATACCTCTACTTCTTTATTTTTTATAGCATAGAATTATATTATATTAATTTGGACTGACTTTTGATTTAGTTAAATTTTCCCCAAAAAAAGAGCATTTCATCTTTTAAAAGTATTCTGGTTCATTTCTGAAATGATTTCTTTATATGTCCAAGCTATTTTTTCGACTTTAAAGATAAAATTCAGCATGTTTTCCTCTCTTCAAACAAATTCTTTATGTTTTACCTTGAAATATTTCAATCTTCTTTCTTATCAAGTTATACTTATCACGATTTCTTAATCAAATCAAAACGATTACTTTTTCTTAAAAAAATGTCAAATAAGTTATTTTCAAACAAGTCCGGATAAACGCGAGTTAGCGAATGTTTCAAATTCCTTTAAACCCTTCTCGAATCATTAATAGGAACCTCTTACCCTAAATCTCTGATTTTTTAAAGTCATTATCTTTTTTTAACTTTAGAAATTCCTCAAGTTTTTCTTATTTTTTTCCTTTTATAAAACTAAGTAGCGACTCTCTTTTACCTTGAAATTATTTTGGAGCTTTAACTTGGTTTCCGAAATGAACTTTCAATAATCGAAATAAAAACTATTTTTCCCGAAAACACCCATCGGAAAAGTCACAACCCATCAGAAAGATCATAACTCATTCAATATGGAAAGGTGCCTATTCAAAATACATCCATTCAGAAAAAATACCTATTTATTTTCCATTCACACCTCTTAAAAACTCAACAATCCTCCACATGAATGGGAAATGACTATATGATAAAAAAAACATGCATAAAAACTGTGTGATTCGTAAGTAAGGATTAATTGCATCTGGATAAGTAGGTTTCCCTTTGAACTTTCCATAGTGAACATATGTCGGATATACTCGATCAATCAGTAGATTTGATATCTTTGAACCGCCGAGCTTTGGTGTATACCTAGAAAATTGTTGACACCCAATTTTGACCTCCGTATACCTCTCACGGGCTGTTATTTTACTAGTTATTCTTATTTTTTTAAGCTTAATTTTCCTCGTGTATTGCTTTTATTTACTAAATAAATCATGTATTTTATCGTCGTCTTGACACTTTTTAAATTTATATGTAATTTATAAATATATAATTTATTTCTTATTATTACTATTCCATCATAAATTTCGTATAATATTACATGTAATTGATTTTACGTACAATATATATATACGTAATTTATTTATAATTTTAAATATATATGTACGTAGTATATTTATTTATTAATCTCATTAATTATGTTATTAATTAAACGGTAGCTCAATTTGTAATTCTCTTACCAATTTATTTAAATTATAGCCCCTTTTTAGTCAATTTCTTTCAATTCTAGCCTAAATTTGAACTAATTCGGCCCATTTTTAAATCCCAAATCCAATTCCGTAACCTATCAATCGACCCGAATCTGACTCGCGATAAGATCAAATCTCAGCCATTGATCTAATGTGATCAACGGTCGAGATTAAATCTCACCCCCTCTTTCCTTTCTTAATCACCCATATCCTAAAACCTAATTCATTTTCCCCCCTCCACCAGCCGCCACTCACCCCAAATCCCCTCTTCCTCTTCAACCTCCACTATGCCACCGTCCTCCCGTCTCTGGCAGAACTCACAGCCGGCCGCCTTGGTCGGCTGACCTTCCACACTCCTCTCTCCCTCATTTCTTCAACGAAAACCCCCATAAATGGCCACCCGACGCCACCCTCAAACCCTCATCCTTCTCCCTCCACTTCTCTTTCTCTCTCCTACACTGACTACACCACCGCTGGCAGACTGCTAGCCACGGCGGTCCAGCAAAATCTCCGCCACTCCTTCTTCTCTCTTCACCCACGGCCACTTTCTTTTCTCCATCACCGGCGGAGCTCCACCGTCCCCCTCTTTTCCTCACCTCCTTTCTCCTCTTCGCTACTTCACCACCGACTCCGGCAAAACCCAAAATACCACCAAAACAGAAACCCAAATCACCCAAAACCCAAAGGTTTCTCTTTCTCCGATGGACGATGGAAGGCTCCAACAAAGTTGAATGACGATTTCTGCAAATTGGTTTGGAGGTTCTGAGATTCAAAACCCATTTGTGAGAGTTTATGCATGGCCGTTAAAATTCTTAGATTTGTGTTTGGCTTTCTATGCAGATTAAGGTATGTGGAAAACCACGTTTTTCTTTTACAACATCTTTGCTCAATTTGATTCTGAAAATTCAATTGTGAGCTTACTGTGTGGTGAAATCAATGTCTAAGTGTGTTTGGTCACTGTGTTGTATTCAAAGTTTGAAATGTGGCTTATGATTTATCTGGTATCATAGTGGTGACCAAATTTGTTCTACATATTGTATTGGTTGAAAATACAGTCTGTATTCATGTCTGGATAATTGATGCTCATTGTTTTCCCTCTTTGATTGTCTATGAATTTAGGACGGATTGTGATCACCTGATTATTTTATGATGAAATCGATTCAGGCCAAGCATGATCCGTTATTTCCCCTCCTGTGTATGTTTAGAATTGCCATGATTATTTGTCTATCTTTTAAAGCAAAATGACTTTTCTGTATTTTTTTCTTTCAAGTTCAAATTTGGACAGCCTTGGGTGCAATTTATTTTAATAAGTTTTGACCCATATTGATTACTTTCAGCATGTCTCTTTGCCTTTGATTGAATATCATTGCCTTATCTGGATTATAACAACTTTGATACTTATTGTTCTTGGTAGATTGTGATGTGTGATTGACTGACCATAACATATTTTCGTCCCTTTGAGTGATCTTCTTCCTTTTGTGGATTAAAGTAGCCTTAGTATTTAGACAACTATGGTAAAGTGTTGATCTGTTTGCCCCATAATTGGTTCGATTACTTAATTTTGGGAAAAGATTTTGGTATTGACAACTTTGTTACTTAGTTATTTATGGTAAATTCAAACCTGCCTCATATGCTAATTGACTCTCTATGTTAATTAAGGAAAGTACTTCCTTGATCCATTATTCTGATTATTTCCTTTCCATTAAAAAAAGCTCCTATTGTTCAACTATATAAAGGGCTCCCTCTTTTCATTATCGGGGACTCTAGACTTTGCAGACACTACTACTCATATTTTTAACTTCTCTTCTTGGTTGATAAGGGCTACTTATTGCTAATTGTGAAGGCTTTGAATATTTTCTGTTATTTGCGGATAATTGGTTAGTGTTTTATCGATGCAGATTTCAATTCATATGCATGTTTATCTTTAGTTTGGAATATGTATCCATCTGTGTTTAGCCATGACTGTTCTGTGATTTGTTTATAAAAGCATGTCTATAGGATGTCAATTTAGAACTTATCTGTTTGCATTAAACCACTGTTAGCATGAACTTGTTAGTTGGCTTATGTTGTTTGACTGGTTGGTTTATGTGATTACCTTTGCTTCTGGCTTGGTTTTATTTTCGTTGTATTTTGTGGAATACGGAGGTCCTAATGTATTCTCA
Source organism: Jaltomata sinuosa (assembly GCA_003996215.1). Taxonomy (NCBI): domain Eukaryota; kingdom Viridiplantae; phylum Streptophyta; class Magnoliopsida; order Solanales; family Solanaceae; genus Jaltomata; species Jaltomata sinuosa. Next base: position 413,661 of record QJPP01001358.1, on the reverse strand, counting down.
TGCCTCAACATAAGCACTGCCTAGAATCCTTGAGATTCTCAGGAACTCTGATATGTCGAGGGTAGTTTCATGAGTCATACTAGAATCTTCCGAATCCTATGCTATATTTAACAGGTTTCTATTAGAAGATGGTTTCACAGTGAAGAGTTGCCCGAGAATTGGGAGTCTCCAAAGCTTAGATCTGTCTTATTTTATTTTCTCATTCATTCATTGGTTTGTAATAATTATTGTATAAACTTCGATAATAAATGAAATACTTTAGGGGTTGCTATGGGGGAGGGGCAAACTATCTGCTATCTATTATTCAAAACGTGTTTAATAAAATTAACGTAGAAACATGACTATTGGTGTTAATTCAATTTCAGTTTTAAATCAGTTTCGTCACTTTAAACCAGGCTTATGTGATTAATATATGTTTCAACTTAAGTCAGATATCATGCTTATAAGATTCAAATTTATTTCGGCATATTAATTCAATTTCAGCATGTTAAAACCCCTTTTCAGCATATTCAATTATCTGACTATCATTTTCAACATGTTACTTCATTTAGATATCATGCCTATATGATTTAAATTTGCTTCAGCATATTAATTCATTTAGATACCATGCCTATAGGATTTTAATTCGTTTTAGCATAGTAATTCATTTAGTTATCATGTCATATGATTTAAAATTTGTTCTAGCATCATCAAATTAGTTACCATGTTATAGGTTTTAAAATCAGTTTCAGCTTTTAAATTAGGAGTCACATGTGAGTTAAAATCTATTTCAGCAGTTTAATTGGCTATCAGTTTTCAGTATATTAAAATAATTAATAGGGTCAAGTCAACTTTCAGCATGTTTGTACACATTAATGTGGCTTAGACACTGTGTCATTAGGACTTTAAATTAATTAATCAATCTTTAAATAGTAGGCAGCATGTGTAGTAGTTGTAAATGATTGATCATCTAATATGTTTAAATCAGTCCAACACTTACAAAGCATGCCTATAGGTATAAATCTGCTTTAACTTAGAGACCATGCTTGTAGGATTTAAATCGGTCTTATCATTTTAAAATCATAGATCTCGCCTATAGGTTTGTTAAAAACAGTGTTAGCATGTTAAAATCGCTAGATATCATGCCCATAGGTTTAACTATATAAAATGCTTAATGTGTGAATTGTTTGAACCACCTATATTTTAATTAAATAAGAGGCCTACTTGAGACCGTTACGTGATACATGTTTCGGGTCTTTCTTATTTTGTTTGACGCTAAAACTCGAGTCTAATTAGTAACTTTAGGTTTTATTTGTCTAGACCCACATTCAAATAGTAGTCCAATTTCTCTTGGATATTAAGTCGGGATGGGTAGGCATACTAAGGTACGTTAGACTTTTTCATTTCTTTAGTACGCACTTTAGGTTAATAATAATCTTAATAACCAACTTAGGTGGGTAGATAGACGGACATGATGGAAATTGACCCGAGCAGAATACGACAATGTCTTTGGAATTGTCTTCGATAAATAAGCCGGGCGCTAATCCGAATAGGTTAAAATTAACCTAAGTTTGTTTCTTTCCATTTATTTGGGGTAGTTAACTAAGTCACTTAGTAATTAAGTTATCTTTTTTATATCATTTGTGTCAATTCTGTTCTCTTGCTTATCTCGCTTCTTATTTACTCGTTCATGTATGTTAATTGTAATTTGCGCCTATTTCTTTTTCACTTAGATTTATTAATAATTTAATTAGCGTAGCTTATCTGTTTCTTTTAAAAATAAGATTTTTACTTGAATTTATTAACCAATCTTTGTTTATCACATACTCCCCACATAAATAACGAATCCGGCAGGGACCCACATTTGTGGACCTCGAAAGGTGCCTAACACCTTACTTTCAAGGTAACTTGAACCCTTACCCGATTTCTGGTGACGTAGACCTCTAAAATTAAAATTAATCGTAGTTAGCTTAGAACAGTGCCCTAACGCGCCTTTAATTCGTTAGGTGGCGCCTCTTCACTCTTTTCTATCCAAAAAGAGTTGTCACGTTGATGACCCACTTTTCGCGAGAAAAATGGGGCGCGACAACAATCATATATGATATATCACACAATCAATCCTTTAACCGTCATTGGTTCTCATTGTTTTATTCGTTTCAACCATGAACACATCTGGTTCATAAGTGCGTAGAGAATTGGCCTTACAGGATTCTCCTTGAAGCGGCTTACACTTCACACTTGCATAGGTGATGTTTAAATGTGTTATTCCATAGATATACTATTTGATATACTCCGTATCAAACTTAGAAATGATTAAAAAGTCTGTATTATCCTTGTTACTGAATATTGTCTCATCACGAGAATAAACCATAAAAATTATTTTGACAATGTTGAACCATTATCAATGACTTTGTGATCTCCTTGAACCTAGATCTTGGGATCTCCAGACTTCTAGGTAGAATTACCACCATGATGACTTGTCCTCGGCCATAGTTCCATCCTCTTTGATGATCTTTCAACTACCTCTCTAGTTAGCGCTTTTGTAAGTGGATCCAACACATTATCTCTTGACTTTACATAGTCAATTATGATAATTCCACTAGCGAATAGTTGTCTAACAGTATTATGTCTTTGTCGTATGTGATAAGACTTTTCGTTATATATAATACTCTCAGCTTTTCTTTACCTTTTGACTATCACAATGTGTGTATACATTTGTCAATGATTTAAGCCATTTTAGAGTTATTCAGCTTTTCACCGGTTTGTTTAAAGCTATAAACTCAAACTTCATTGTAGAGCGGACAATACATGTTTGTTTGGATGAATTTCAAGACACTGCTCCTTTACCAATGATAAAAATATATTCACTTATGGATTTAGTTTTAGTTGACACGGTGATTAATTTGCATCACTATATCCTTTAACAACTGTTGGATACTTATTGTAATACAAAATAAAGTTTTTATGTTCTGAATACCCCAAAACTCCCTTCATAGTCATCCAATGATTCTGGTTGGAATTACTTGTGTATCGACTCAATTTACTTATAACACAAGTTATATCTGATCGTATACAATTCATGATGTACATTAAACTTTCCAACATTCTGGCATAATCCAATTGAGACTGACTTTCACCTTTATTCTTAGTAAGAGCAAGGTTCACACCAATTAGTATTTTTTGTAACTTTAAAGTCCAAATACTTGAATTTTTCAAGTACCATTTAGATAAATTCAGATTGTGACAATGCTAAACCTTGAAGAGTTTTGTGAATCTTAATTCCCAATATCAAATCGGCAATTCCTAAGCCTTTCATATCAAATTTACTAGCAAGCATACGCTTAGTAGTATTTATATTAGCAATGTCGTTACTCATTATCAACATATCATTCACGTATACACAAACAATGACGACTTGATTTGCAGTTTTCTCAATGTAAATACATTTTCCCAACTCATTAATTTTGAAACTATTGATAACATTGTATGATCAATTTTTGCACGCCATTGATTGGATGCTTGTTTTAGTCCTTACAAAGACTTAACAAGTTGACACACTTTCTTTTTATTTCCAGGAATCACGACTCCTTCAGGTTGTTCCATGTAAATTTCTTCCTCCAAATCTCTATTTAAGAAGGCTGTTTTCATATTCATTTGATGGATTTCAAGACCATATACTGCCGCCAATGCAACTAACACCCGAATAAATATTATTCTTATTATCGGTGAATGAGTATCAAAATAATCAATCCCTTGACGACAAGTCTTGCTTTATATTTGTCAGTAGTTCCATAATCTTTTATTTTCCTTTTGAAAATTCATTTGGAACCTAAAGGTTTATTTCCTGAAGGAAGATCAATCAATTCTCACGTATAATTATTCATTGGATTCAATCTCACTATTGACTACCTCTTTCTAAAATGATGAGTCTGCAAAAGACATGAATTCCTTAAATGTTTGAGGCTCATTTTCTAGCAGAACACTAAAACTGTTTCAGAAATCAACGACGAAGTTTTTATATTCTTCAAATCTCTTAACTGAATGAACTATAGTTCCGATGAAGTTTTTATATTCTTCAAATTAGAATAACCATTCAAACAGAGTGTTTCGTGAATTGGTGAAGTTTTTATATTCTTCAAACTGAATACACAAACTGATTTACTCGGTGAAGTTATTATATTCTTCGAATTAATCTTTATTCAGACTTGTTTTTAGTTAACGATGAAGTTTTTATATTCTTCGAATTGCTAACCAAATGAACTTAAGTTTTGATGAAGTTTTTATATTCTTCAAATCAGAACGAAGATCCAAATGGAGTAGAAAACCAAAGATTTTAATCTCCAAAAATAGAGTACATTAATATTTTCATGTCAATAGTGCAAGTCTTACTTTAAACAAATAGGATATATGGTAGACTGATGACTATATGTAAAGTACATCATGATATTAATATTTGTGGATGATTGACCTCCGTTGTGGTCCCAACCTTTTGTTAGTATATTTCTCAATCATTCCACCTTTTGTAAATCTACTTATTCAAATATCCAGCTAATAGCACATTCACTGATGTGAAAATTCAAGCTATTATCATCAATTGATTCTTCGATTTATAGACCAAAGAACCGTCATATCTTTTCAAAAGGTTAACTTTCAATAAATACATCTTAATCATGAAACGTCACAATATTTCAAATAATATTTTTCACGAAATTAAAGAATATGATTTTTAATTAAAAGATATATAATCAATTATCAATTGACTAATTCAATCAACTAGTCTTTACTAAGACGGAACTAGTTATGTAAAAAAATTCACTAACTAGCATATCAATATCCACCAAAGACATATATCATGGGGCTGACATAATACACTAAAATCAACATTTTCTGATTTTATCGGAAATCAATATCCTTTACTATTGGTGGCATATTTTATAAAAACACAATTAACGATTTTTGATCCTATTTTACCCTTTTGAGTTTAGGAACTTGTTCTTTAGCCAAACACCCCCACACATTGAAGTAATTCAAATTGAACTTTCTTCTTTTTCTTTTCATATGGAATAGATTGTGTTTTCTATGGGGCATTTAATTGAATATTCGGCTAGCCTTAAGAATAGCTTTTCCAAACAAGTTCTTGGCTAAAACAGAACTTACTAACAAGACATTAATAACTGTCAATGATTAATCGATCGTCCTTTGAATCGATCAACAAGAGACGAGTAGCCTTTTCCCAATGGTCACGTCTATACAAATAATTGTATTTAATAGACGCATCTTTTCATAAAAGATCACGATGTTTCAAGTGACATTCTTTCATAAAAGAACATAACTCTTATAAACAAGTATATGTTTAATTGGGTAGTTTATAAGCTAGTCATATACTAGTTAAAACTCACCGACCATCAAATCAAATATCCTCCAAGGATTCTGTGGGTTCAATCTAATAAAAGAATGTCATTAGATTTCATATCATATTCTTTCAACTTAAATTAGACACTTAAGTCTAATATTAACTTTATCATAAGCCAAGAACCCCCACATTTTAAATGCTATTTTCATGAACAAGTGTCATAGCAGTTAACTAAAGTAGCAATCGACACTTCATTTAGCATCAAAATGCTAAGTTTCAAGAGATCATGTTAGTGTCTCTGCTTCTGCTAGAATTTGCACGATAAAGAAAAACGAGAAATGCTACAAAGATTATTTCTAGCAAAGGCATCTTTGTGTTCCATCATTTTGGCACTTTGTTAACATTTGATATGCTACCAAAATAAGAGAGAGATACAAAATCTCTGCTAGACCCGCTACGCACCTTACCTTCAACGGCTTAAGCGAGCTTCTATTGTGTGCACATAACACTTAGTAGCGATGAAGAAAGAGAAGTGGATTCATTGTTCTTACTTCAAAATTGGAACATGGACAGAGAAAACTTTCTTGAAAATTCTTATTTGATTCATGAATTAATTTTGTCCAAATGCACTTGCTATCCAATGTTCGCACTTTCCAGAAGCATCACAAATGAGTTCTCAAATATTAGGCCAATGAAACCTATCATTTTATTTTCTGGATTTTGGGAGACAAAATTGTAAGTACAAAAGAAATGGCAAGAACATTCCACATCTCACTTTTGTCAAGATAGCCATTCCATCAAATGGCGATTACAAGATAATCACGTAGACACCAAACTTTTGCCATAATGAAATTTTCCTTTGATTCTCAAAGGTCGAGTCAAGAACACCGAAATTATTATATATGAATAAAATATTTAAATTCCTTAAGATGGTTGGTATCCTGTGTTCAAATTAGTAAACCAAAAAATTAAAATAAATTGGAAAGCAGAAAAGAAAAAACTTTATTTAAAATCCGAGTCCACAGAATTCATTGTGTGTACTTAAGGAATTTAATCCCCTCATTGTACACGAGGTTTAGGATTATTTCCTCCCAGCATAAAACGGATATACCTGTCACTGGAATAGCGGTACCTCAAACGCCAACGACTTCGTCGAACTCAACGAACGGCAACAAATCACACATGACTCTATATTTTTATTTGTAAGAAAATATGCAGAGGAAGTGCAGAAAATTCAATGTTGAAAAATGAGAGAAAACTCTTCTATTTATAGCCACCAAAGGGTAGGATGAAGAGGTGTTTGTTGTGCCTTATCAGAAAGATCACAACCAATACAAAAAGTCACAACTCATCGAAAAAGTCACAACCCATCAGAAAGGTCATAAGTACTCATTCAATATGAAAAGGTGTCTATTCAAAATGCATCCATTCACAAAAATACATATTTATTTTCCATTCACACCTCTTAAAAATCCAACAATTATAAAGGCTCGACTCATAGGAGCGACAACAATTGGAAGGAGTACATAAGCAGAAATCATATAACACGGTGACTCATGTCGGTTCATCATTTAGGACCTTACAAACTTAGCCATAGCATTGAAAAGAGAATTTAGCCATTACATACCTCGATTCTCATCCATAGCGTATTGCAACGATCAAAATGCCTCTTTGCAGCTTCAATCTATAGCAGTAATTATAATAGGAACTCATATTAACAACTAAATATATTCTCAAGCCATTGAGGCATTTTTTTGAACGCTTGACGAGCGTAAATCTCTAAGGTTCCCAAATCAATGACGTTCTTCATATATAATATTTCTTGTTAAAAATAATGGCACAACTTCCTCTTACAAGGTCACCTTTCTCCAACCAACACAACAACCAAAATAGCCCATACATACATAATATTCTTCAAACAATTCATTAAAAAGGCAAAATTTGAACTCATGACTTTCGATCATCATCCCGTGAGTTCTACCATAAAATATACTTTAAAATACCAATATAATCTCATATACCAGGGTAGGAGAAGGACCTTACTTTAATTGAAGAGAAATTCAACTTATATACATGAATCTTGCTAGGAGAAACTTTATTTTATAAGATCCATAGATGATTTGGAGGGTGATATTCATTCTATTGGTTGAGGAATTAAATTAGGGAGATGAACAATCTTCTTACCTTGATCTTTGGAGGGAAAAATCTTGAGAAGAGCATCCCCAAACATTCAAGAACTAATCCTAATGAATTCCCAAAGTTTAAGCTTATAATACACAAGTTGTGACCAACTTTTACCTTGGTCGCAATGGTGGTCGCGTTGCAACCCCATCGCACCTATTTGAGTGTTGCACATGCCTTCAGTAAAACACTCCTAACTTCTTGTTCGAAGGTAGGATTGATGAACAATTTGTTTATTTAGAAATTAGACTCGAAGAACTTTATTTTGATAGGTCACTCATCACGTGAAGCTTTACATACCGGAAGAAATACTCATTTGAACTTGGACCTTGTACAAGATCATTTGAAACTTTTGTCGATAACGCAACTTTCAATTCGACTTTTGCTCTAAGGCCATCCTCAACTTTCAAGCCCAATATAACATTTTATTTGCCATGTAAACTGGATTAAATATTTAATCAAGTACAGGCTTATAATCCCGAGTTTGGATAGATTCACCGACGTTTAACTAGTCGTACTTTAACTTATATAGAGATTGGGGTGTTACAATAAGTAAGCCGTCTCACATAAGAGAAGGACATCTCATCCTCTCTTATACTAAGAAATACCATTGTCAAGCTCTGATAATATAAATGATTAATACTCTTCTTATCCTTATTTTTTTCTTATACTTATTCTTCGTGTAGTTTTTAAGTAGCAGGCGGATTTCAAGGCATGATGCATTGAGAATTTCCAAGGAAATTAGAAGTGCCTAAGATAACATATGATTATTCCTATTTGTGATCGACAGTGGCAATCGACAGTGTTCTAGAGCGCTATAACGACGTGCGTTAGAGAGTTATGGTTGTAATTTTTTTAATTAAAATATCGTGCAACTCGGAGGACATAAGACTTCTTGATCAAGACTAAAAGATTGCCAACTGGATGCTCTTACCCCACTATGTCTGACTCTTTATCTTACCTTAAGAAAAAAGAGGAGGTATGAAGCATCTAACAGAATGCAAGAAGTGTATGATACAACCGATAACCTTAAGGAGTGGCGGCAACCCTCGTTATTGATCAAAATGAGTGAACTGTGCTTAGACGCTTCGTAAAATTGCACCGATCTATGAGAGAAGATGATAGATGAGTAGGTTTCCCCTTTTGATTCACGGAATATGATCTGGGACACGATAAGAGTTTTTGTTCTATTCTTGCTTTGTTGATTTAGCCAAAAAGAGAAAGGAGTTTGATCGATCATAATTTACTTGCCTTTTGACCCCAATTTCTTACTAATTCAATTATTGTCCAAATTATGAATTTTTCGGTAAACAATTATTTTCTTGTAGTCCATTTTAAATCTATTAAGTTCTAATCGATTTATTAACTTTGAAGAGGAGTGGTGCTTCTCTGTTTTAGAAAGACTTTTTCGGGACTCTCACCAAGGTAGGGCACTTGCAAAACATCTTGGCATGAGGCTTAATTTTGTGAAGCATAAGTCTCATCTTGTACTAAAGTAAACGTCTTATTTTACATTCCGCCTTTTAAAACAGACTACTCTTTTCATTTATTTATTTTTTCAAGTTGAAGAGACTTTATAAGATAATGACAATTTTCTTTAATCCTTTATCCTTCTCTAAATTTGACAGATTCGTTGATTCTATCTGTGTCGTTTAGGTGATCCTCTTTAGACGACAAAATTTATAATACAAGGAGACAAGAGAAGCAACGCTATTAACACATGTAGATTTCTAAGCTAATATTTTTATCCACTCATGCATTAATGAGATGTTCCCAAGATATTGTTTTTTTTACATAGTGTTAGAAAATATTTTTATCAATCTTAAACTCTCATCTCAACAAAAGGACATTTTAAACATTGCGTTTCTTTTCGAGTACTTTACATAAATATACAACATTAAAAAACACATTACACATTTTTAGCACTAGAATTAGTATATCAATCTGTAGCCAAAGAAAAATCACTCTTATAGCATATCCCATCCAAAACCGAAGCCCCATTACCCTAAATGTTCGCACCTTAGTAACTAAAATTTACTTTGTTCCTTAATTGTCTCCTAAATCAAGAATTATAAAATGAACAAAGAAATAACCCAGCTACCGTTTCCCTTCCTTTTCTTCATTTTGGATAAAACACATATTATCATGTATAAAATTTGGTTAATTATTAATTTCCTTAATAATGGATTTTTTAAAATACAAATATTTAATAATTTTACTGTAATTAAGTTCTAAACTATAAATATATCACAAATATACTCTATGTATGCAAAGATTTGTTTCTTTAAGATCTTAAAAATTATGATATATTTTCTAGTATAAATATTTTATATCTCAAACATACCATCAATATATTTTAAGCTTGGTCAAATTTTGTATATTAATTAATTACAGTCATGCATATTCTCAAAAATATTAGTTATATTGCATTTATTTTATACCATTAAAATAAAATAAAAATACACTTTTTATAATGTTTTAGCATTCAATCCCTAATTAATTTAGTGATTTATTAACACCAAAAAAAAATCTTTAAGCTTTTCATAGTTATGGTATATTTTCTAGCATAAATATTTTATATTTTAAACATACCATGAATATATTATAAGTTTTGTATATTAACTAATCAAAGTATTTCATATTTTCAGAAATATTAATTATATTGTATTTATACCATCAAAATAATTAAGTATGGGCTTTCTATGAAGTTTTCTCATTCAAGATTAAATTTAGTGATGTATTTGTGTTTTTGAAAGAGAGAAAGAAAAAATATATTCTAGCATGCAATCACAAACGTAACGGGAGAAAGAAACTGAAAATATTGAAAATTAAAATTAATCTCTCGTTTATGAATGAGAGAGAAAGATCAGGATGTAAGTAATAAGAATAAAAAATGAATTAATCTCTGAAAATGGGAAAATTATGGATAATCCCTAATTTGATGAAAGGAGAGAGAATTTGGACTACATAAAGAAGGTATAGTTATGAGTTCCTAATTTTGAGCAATTTTTTTAAATATTTATTTGATTAAAATGTACAGATTTTAATTTATAGGTTAAAAGTGATATAAAAGCTGCTATTTATGAAAAGATGCAAAAGTTATACTATTTTTATAATTAATTATGTAAAATATGTTCTTCATCGTAAAAAATTTAATTCATTTATAGCTTTATTTTTTAATATAAAAAAATAACAATTTCGGAATAAAATTTGAGAATATTTATCTCAAGTTTGATTGAACTTCTAATTGCGGGATTAGCTATTTTAGGATTAAAAAAATGGGTTAAATTATCAAATGACTTAGAAGCCCTTCACAACTATATAACAAACCACTTTATTTATAAGGAAAATAAATAAGATTTTAATTAATCTGTTGTTGATGCAAAAAAGGAGAAAGGCTACTAGTGGTGGAGGGAAGTAATCAACACCTCTTTAGGGTGTGTACGGAGGTAAATATTTTCAGAAAATATTTTCTAATGTCCTCATGTTTGATTAGTCAAATTTTTTGAAAAATATTTTCATAGAAAAATAAGTTAATTTTTTTAATAAAAGTAGAAAAATAAGTTTCACAAGTAGCATTCCACATTGATTGTCTCCTCTCATCCTTCAATACACTCCCTCCCAACCCCTCATAGCTAGTGGTGGAGCTACATATATAGAACTAAAGATGATCAATTGATCACTCTTCATCGAAAGATTATACTTTTTACAGAGAAAATTATATTGCATGTATAGGTCAAAAACTACTTTATATATATATAATGCTTTTGATGAAATTTCTAATTTAATTTCGCCACTGCTCATACCCCACACCCTTATCCCTCTTCCCCAATTTTCTTAGTGTTTGTCTTGATTATATATGAACTCTTTTTCTCGATTTTTATAGTATTTGTCTAAATTAGATACAAATTCTTTTTCTCTTTTTGGATTGTAGACGATCACCTTTAGATCTTTACCAAATGCCAATGGTCAAAATGGTCCAATTAAAGTGACTATTTTGGTACGCATGGCCTTCTATCGATGAAAGTAAAAACTTACCCTCTGATGTACTAATAAAGTTCAAACGCACCCAATTCAATTTTTTTTTTTTTTTTTTTTTTTTTTTGCATTGGATAGTCAATTCTAGATTGTAAGTAAAATGCATATTGATGTAGAGTGGGAGTTGATTTTTAATTTTTCTTTGGGGAATATTGTTTATGATATGGTATTAACATTATTTCTGTATTTTCAATTCAAGAGTAGTCTCAGTTTATTTAATCTATCTATCTATATCTATATCATATATTATTATAAAAGTATGAATATAAATGTTGGTTGACCAAAATATCCTTAAAATGTTGAACGACTTTTATATCCTTTATTATTTTATAAAGTAGACTAGAAACTTAATTCAAGTACTTAATCCTATTACTACTAGGAACTTAACTCACTAATTATTTCATTAAATAGACTTTAACTCACTAATTATTTTATTAAATAGACTAGGAACTTAACACACGTATAAACTCTAATCCTACTCACAACATACTTCCTAAAACTAAAGCGGCCTAAAAAACGTTATGATCACTACTAATCTACTATTGTGGAAGACATGTTAACTTAGACAACCAAATCTTATACCCTAAAGTACTCTTCCAAATAGATACTCCATATTGAATAAGTTAATAATTTAGAATTTCAAATTATGTCTATGTGGCATGTCTCAAAAGCCTCCATTCATATTTATCTTTGTTCTCATTTTTTGATAATTTTCCTTCATTTCTTTATCTAATATTTCTACTAAATACCTCTTCTCCATCATAATTTATTTACTTTGCAATTAAAGAGGGTAATGAAAAGTTGAAATTGAAAGAGTTGTAACGGTTTGCAATAAGTTATTGCAATTGCAATTATTAATTAATTAAAAAGGTATAAAAATTCTATTTTTTTAATATTGTAATAACAATAAATGACTCTATAAATAATACTTTTCTTATTCATAGACTAATTTATTGAGTTAAATTCACAATGTCCACATTAATGAAATAGTATTTATTGTATCAACCACTCAAATTCCTTATTTATTGAGAAAAACGAATTAGAATTTTTTTAGTAATTATTAAAATAATATAAATATAACCACAAATAATGATACCCACCCATGCAAACTGTTAATCCAACATCCAGAATCTCTATTATCATTAAAAGAAAAAAAGATTTTATGTTTTTGCCCTTATCTTTTACATTTTAACATTTTGTAGAAAATTAAATCCATTTGATAGTCAATCACTCCCTCAAATCTAACGTGCATAACTTAAACCCATTTACCAACTACAATTAAACCCATTTAATTCAAAATTAATCATTCTCATCAGTCATCACATGTCAAATATATATATATATATATATATATATATATATATATATATATATATATATATATATACTATATATATATATATTATACTCCATAAATAACATTCTCATATTCTCAATAAATTAATATCAAAGAAAATCTTCTTCAGACTCATGTCATTAGCCAGCAATTGCAGTAAGTTTTATCGTATTTTTCACCTTTCTTCCCTTCTCTTTATTTGCTTTAGTGAAAGTTAATTTTGAGTTTTTATAGTTTAATGATTCTCTAATGGATGAACGGAAACATGAAGCAGAAAAGTTTGACGAATAGTTTAAAAGATTTTTCATATTGTATATAACTTTTGATTGGATATACTCAGGTGAGTATAAATTATGAATACATATTTGATGGAGTATAATTTATGCATAACATTTTGAATCTATTGTGGTAATAGTGGGAGTAAAAAATATTTTACATGTTCTTTAATTAATGAGGATTAATAATATGTATGATAATTCTATATATTTATGGCACATTTTTCTTTTATAAAAGTAGGGGTGCAATTTCAGGGTGAAGTTTGGTTAAATGGTGTAAATTTAATTAGAGAAATGATTTTCTTATCTTTTACATACTGTTTTAGTTTTTTGGTTTTTTTTATAAGAAATTTCTACTTTTACATATACGAAATTTTTATTTACACATAAGATTTGAAAAGACTATTTTTCTCTATTCAAATTATAAGAGTGGTGTACATTTAATTGGAGAAATGATTTTCTAACCTTTTACATATTATTTTAGTTTTTTAATATTTTTTATAAGAGATTTTATTTTTACACATACGAAATTCTCATTTACACATAAGAGATCTGAAAAGACTATTTTCTTCTATTCAAATTGTAAAAGGCCAAAAAATCTCATTTCCTCAGATTTTACTTTTTAGTAGAAAATGTAATATTTTTTCAAAGGATAAAACATTTATAGAGTGAAAATTTTGTAGTGGTTATTGAACTAAGGCTAAACAAATCACACAATTCAAGTGGTGCTCCTAATTACTGCGGTAGCAGTTGAGAAGATCAAAATTATAGTAGAGAAATTTTACTTTTATTGCAATGAGTGTTTTAATTTATTTTTTATTTGTTTTTATTTGCCTATTTTAATTTTGCTGACCTTCATTTGTATTTATTTTTTTTAATCTTTTTTTTTGAATTTTATTCTTCATTTTTTTGCATTAATTAATCAATTTGTTTGATAATCTTAAAAATTCTATCATACTTATTATATCTAATTATATTTTATAGATTACAAAAAGTCTCTATTTATTTGCCTTCTTTATTTAAATAACATATCTATTCAACTTCCTTCTTTATGGCCCAACCAATTTATAACAATCATGAAGTTGTTGGATATACATTTCTAATTTTATTTTTTTTATAAATTGTAAGTATTATGTATATATTCCTTCATTTTTTTCATCAATCAGGTGTTTAATAACTAAAAGAGATGACATACAAAAGGTGATATGACAATGTGGCCACCACTTTGATTAAGATCAAATATGTATTCTTCAGAATTTCTTTTTGTATCATGATAACCAAACACAAATTCATCAAAATAAAAAATAAGTTTGATGACGGTATAGAAGATCCATCAAAAAGAGATGATTAGATTAGTTCGGTACAAGTTCTCGAGATGAAAGCAAAAGAAGAGTGATATGACACATCTCTTTCACCATCAATCATATTTATCTTTTGATACAATCATGGTTAGCTTGGAGCATATTAGGAGGGGTTTTTATATATGGATGATAGCTTGGAGCCCGGAGAAAACCATGGAGCAACAAATGTACAAGGTCATGGGCGATCAAGATGTCATTTGGGCAATCAAGAAGGGCCCTTATGGGTTATTTCGAAAATAGTCACTTTGGGCTATTTTTGTAATAGGCTATTTGTGTAAAGGCAATAACTATAAATAGTTGCCTTAGCCATTTTCATACTTAGATTATTGATGATTGAATTGTCTTGAATAGACTTGATATTTAGTTACTTTAGCTTAGGGTAGTGATTGAGTTAAATTCCAATTGTTAGCTTAGATCGAGTGATTAGGGTGGATTCCCGAATTGCTTGTGTTATCTTCTTCGCTTGATCGATCATCGAGTTATCATCTTGTGGATTCAATTTGGTTTCTCGGGCATTGGATTGAGTTCTCTTCTCCCTTGGTTGATTGTGGATTCAATTAGCCCTTCTTTCTTCTATTCTCATCCCTTTTACTAATCTATCCCTCTATCTTCAATTTGTATTGTTTGTTTTTGTGTTTTCGATATTGATCATTTTCGATTGAGATCGTTATCATCTTTTTTATCTCATTTTTTCTATTCATATGATATATCAAAAAATCTTAAAGTCAATTTTTTAAATTAGATTCTCTTAATTGTTTATATATATATTTTAATTTAAAAAATTCAAAATTCTATGTTATATCCGTTAACCCCTTAATTCGAGTTAATGTGCAATTATGTTGATAAACTGTAATTGAAAAGTTCGCTCAAGAACCTTTACATATAACGGTAAATAGGTGGTTATAAACCAAGGAACAAAATACATAATTTGATTATGCAAAGCACAAGTTTCATAAAATTCTTGTGAAATATTATTTAAATCATTTTGGCTATAAGCTTCAAAAAACCAAGTTCTAAACTTGTTCCATTTATCATTTTGAAATTCACTTTGAATATGTTGTCTTGCCAGGGAACCTGGACTAAAATCAATTTGTTGTAAAAACATAAATCAAAGTTTATTTCTATCGGCCCCTTCATTTGGGTCAAAATCCATTTCTGAAGCAGTAGGATCAATATCAGACAGTCTATCAGTTGCCTGCACAATATTAGTCTTTGGGTCAATTCTAACCCTTTCAACAATTTTTTCACTCATAGTATCACTAATAGTATGCAAAGAAAGAGCCCTATTACGAGCTGGACCATATATAGGAACATCAGGGGTAATAGGAGAAATATGCTGAATCTCAGGTAGAGATCTATAACCTGAAAAAGAATGTCTGTTATAAACAGGAGATTTATACATGGGAGCTTTATCAGCAAACTGAATATATATCCTACCATCAGGATTCTGAGTAATATGAGAATACTCATTATTCGTTATTTCATTAGTAATATGACTTGAGGATATAACCGAGTCCAAAGTCCAAGTAGCTGGAAAATTTATTTCTTCCCACTTGATAGGTCTCCTCGTGGTGACCTTAGACTTTGTAAAGTTGATTTCCATTAGAATAGTCTGATTAGATGTATCATATAATTTACATCTCGGATTTAAAGTAGATAATAATTTAAAGTAAACTCTATAAGATAAACAAATAAGTTCAGATCCAGGAGCATAGTTATAACCATGCGTCTTAACATTCAAAGTTAAAGCATCAAAAATATTAACATCAGATAAAGATAATTGAAGATTAGGTTGTGTATTGAAATAAACCGGACCGTAGGCCACAGTAGATTCAATAGAACCCATCAGCGATTGTCTGAAATTAAGATTTCTAGCGTCTCTTAACGCAGCTAGAAAAGTTTCAGGTAACCCTTTAAGGGTCAAAGGTTTAAAGGCAATTTGAACCATACCAATATGCATAAAATTGAATTTAGATCTATAAGATTCAATATCATGTTTATTTAATAAACAGATAATTTGTTCATCAGAATTTAAAGCAAGAGATTGCTCCGTAGTTTTTATCAATTGTTTTGACGAAAATTTATCAAACCAACCATAATCATATATGGTTCTTTTATCAATTTTTGGAATAGTCCATTTATTTAATTTATCAAGATCTAGAGGTATATCAACCTCTTCAAGTCTAGTACTTTTTTAGTACTAATTTCACCAAGATCCATAACAAAAGAAATCATATCTACGCTGAATACTTCAGATCTATTATATATTCTCCGTGAACGTTCCTAGGCTCTGATACCAGTTTAGACCAGGATCTATAAGGCGGGCGGTAGTCCGCGCGGCCATCCAGATCAAGTTCCAAATAATATCCTTAAGCTTAGAGAAAGGCGGTAGTCCACACAATCAACAAGGATAGAATCGAAATAAGAAAGATTTTTAATTAATTTTTTGACTAAATGGTAAACTTTTACCCAAGCAAGGGACCTGTCGAATTCACGATACATACTATTATTAACTCCGATCCAGCAGTTCTAACAGTGATTTAGGCTGCCTCTTTATCTCCTTTTAATGAGGACTTACAATACCACCGCTTGCTAGATTAAATTAATAAAGTAGTACCGGAATTGACTGTGCCACCATCCCAGAACCAAGCCAAGAAATTAAAATAAAAATCTCTTGTATTTCAATTGAGTCTGGGTTCTTTCATGGAGAACATACTACAGAAGTTAGATATCCAGCATAGATATGAGATTTCTAGCCGGACATAGTCGCGGCTATGGACATGTGAAAAATAATAAAAGTAAAGAAAAGAAAATACCTTTAAAGATCTAGGCTTTGCAAACTTGAACTTCTTTTATTGATATCACACTATTTTACAAGGGAGAGAGAAATTGAAAGCACTCTAAAAGCTTCCGCCTTAATGAAAATAAAAATGGCCATATATATAGGCCCAAACTAAAACATATAGAATATATGTACAGTACAAGTGGGTCCCTTATCTAGGTCCTAAGTACAGTGTATAAACTGTTTCTGTGGGACAGGTGTTACTTCATTCCGCTTTTCCTTTTCCCTTTGATTTGCGGAGGAATTCTTCCACCTGTTCGATAGCTTCTTCAGATAACATTTTATCTGATTGGACTGACTGGCTGTCCGCAAGGATATCATCATTGCTGGTGACACTCTTCATAGAGGTGTCAGATTTATCAAACTGAGTGAGAGTGTTTAATAAGTTCCTCTTCACTTCTTCTAGATACTGATTAATCATCTCAGTTTTATCACCTCCTTGTACTGAGATTTTTCTTGCGATCTGTTTAACTGATCCTCCATCCATTATAGTCTTTTGTGGAAGGGATGTATATTCTTTAATTTTTTCTTGGATAGAATCCAAGAGTTCTTGTCCATGAAGCGTTTCAGTTTTGGGGTTTGTTTTCATCAATTTGTCCCAAAAGTTGTTGTAATATATCCTGTATAGAAAAACAAGGAATTTGCTCTTCGGTATAACCGAATTCTGGAGCCCATTTGTGGATCCATGGGATTGAAAATTCAATAAAGAAATAGATTTGATCTATTTTTTCAATATAGCAGATATGATCTGCATGATAAAGTTTTGTTAAAAACGGTGAACATTTTGTCCATTCTTGATATAATCGAAGAAATGGATCTGGTAAAATCTTTACAGTTGGACCGTGGTATGACCACCAATTCAAGAACCAATTTGGAATGGTTTCATCGAATAACTTAGAACATACTTTCACAAACCAGGTGTGTTTGTGACGGTCATTGTTGTAATATAATACTCGATGGAATGCCTGGATATAATCCCAGTAAGAAAAACTCACACGAGTCTCATTTAGGCTGATCTGCCTTTCTTTCATGATGGAAATACCCATTCTTCAACAGATATAATCTGTTTAATTATAATCTTTGAGAAGTTATAACAGTTTTCTCCGGAAAAATGCTGAATTTCAACACTGCCTATTTCTATCAGAATATTTTCATAATAGGATCGGGTTTTGTATGACTCACCCCGGTAATATAAATTATTTAGTAAATACCTTTGGAGAATCTTCCAAGGTTCATTTTTCCTCTGAATTTCAGAGTTTTATAACTTTGTAATTATTCATAAATAATCATAGGATTTATGAGGATTATATCCAATTTATTTGATAAGTTTATCAACTTATAATAATTAATATTATGACAGATAGCTATCACTTTCTTATAAGAGTACTTTTATTTTTGCAACTTCTAAGATCACACACTACTTTCATGTTTATATAAGATTTCTTAATTTTTTTTATTTTATAAATTTTTTCCTAGAAAAATCATTTAGAAAGGAAAAAGAAGAAAACATAAATATTGAAGTTAGGATAAATTTATGGATATTATCTTTATTTTTAGGAGCTCTAATGTTTTCAGAGAACAGTTAATTTTTGTATATTGCAACGTTAATTATTATGAGATTCTTTTGGGTAAGAAACTTCATTAAGAAAAATATATAAGTAAAATATGTATTTTTTAACGTAATTTAATTATGATAATTAATTTATTTTTTTATTTTTTTAGTTTATTTTATTTATATAACCGTGCGAAGCGCGAACTTATTCACTAATAAGTTAATAATTTAGAATTTTAAATTTTAATTAATAATTTTATTTGACACAAACTTTCGATGACTATGAAAAATTAGTATTCACCATTTGGACGTGCATATTTACATTTGATGGTTTCTTTTGAATTTAGTTTCGAGTTTAACTTTTAATATGAATACGTTTTAGTTTTTGTTAACTTATTTATATTAATTATTGTATTTCTACAGTTACTTTCTCTGAAGGACTCTAAACGGGGATGAAGCTATAATAATAATTATGAGTTCGGTTATTCAATAATTTTATCTCAAATACTATAATATTTATTATTTAAAAAAATTAATATGTACAAAAAATCTATTCAGGACCCAGTAAGTAAATATATCTATAGTATAAAATCTATAAACTAAATTTTTTGGCTCCTTCTTTATTTCTAAATATTTGAGCAGAAGTAAATTGTGGGTTATACGATTGACAATTTGAATAGAAATGCATTATGATGTTAAATGTTAATTATAATCTTGCACTATTCTAATA
The DNA here is from genome assembly GCA_003996215.1 of Jaltomata sinuosa. Taxonomy (NCBI): domain Eukaryota; kingdom Viridiplantae; phylum Streptophyta; class Magnoliopsida; order Solanales; family Solanaceae; genus Jaltomata; species Jaltomata sinuosa. The sequence goes on along the minus strand of QJPP01001358.1, from coordinate 394,014 downwards.
TTTGTTATTGTTCTTATAATATATGCCTTTTGATTTAAGCTTGCCAATTAAAAATAAAAAATATTATAATTAAATCGAACATCAAATTCTTACTTATAACGCAGATGATATGTACGTTAAGAAATGTATTTTGGCTTAATCTAACATAAAGAACATTAAATCTACAATATCTATATCTATTATTAAGGAATATGAATATCAAGCACGAAATGTTGACAAACTCTTACTTTAAGGAATTCTATTTATGGATTTGCAGAATAAAATATTGAAGAGGTCTCTGTGATCCTAATCAGACATATCTCTACTTTTGATTCTAAAGAAAAGTTCTCATAGTTATTTAGTGATCAATTGTTATTAGATATGGACACAACTTAAATTGTTTGATTTGCTTTGTGAGGATTAAATATTTGAGTTTGATTGTTACGTTTTTACTGATTTTGTTGCGAAAAGCAAAGTACTCTTCATTCTTCTTGTGCAAGTTCTTTAAGTTCTTGTTTTTGCGTCCTGTTAGAAAACCTTTGAAACTCATAAGGTTCTAACAATATTGATTACGTAAAATTTTGATACATATTAGGTGACCACATCACATGTAAGTATAATTTATTATTTTAAAATACATGTTATAATAATTAACGACAGATATTCGTGCAAAGTACGTACACAGAGACTAGATATTATAAAAGCATGAATAATAATATTAAGTGATGAAAATATCCCTAAAATATTGATCAACTTGTATACCCTTTTAGTATAATTTACCATATTTCTATAGACTATTTGAGTAAATAAAAGAATACCATAACTGAAAATAGAATTTAAAACAAATACTACTTCTGAATATCAATTCTGATAGCCTGTTTGGCCTAGCTTATTTTTCCCCAAAAAATATTTATTTTTTCTTAAAAGTGCTTATTTTAAAAAAAATTGGCCAAGCTTTGAGGAGAAAATAAGTGCTTCTGAGAGTAGCAGAAACTGTTTTTCAGAAGCTAAAAAAAGTAGCTTCTTCCTAAAAGCATTTTTTTGAAAAGCACTTTTGAGAAAATTATACTTAAAAACACTTTTAAAAAGCTTGGCCAAACACTAATTATTGCTCAAAAGTGCTTTTTAAAAAATATTGGCCAAACACAAACTACTTCTCATCAAAAGTACTTTTTTGAGAAGCGCTTATGAAAAATACACTTTTCAAAATAAATTGATTTTAAAAGCTTGGCCAAACAGGCTATGAATCTAATTCACTAACGAATCTTTACTACTACATTCAATTATGGAGATATCCGGCCAATAACCTTATTTGCTTAGGAGTAATTTTGTAATTCAAAGTAAGCTTTGTTCTTTGTTCGTATTGACAGGGGATAATGTGCGGAGCACGTTTATAGACACTAGTTTATATCTATCTATATCTCTATCTATCTATCTATCTATCTATCTATCTATCTATCTATATCTATATTATATTAAAAGTGTGAAGCACCTTATAATGTGATTCGAACTTTTTGCCCCTCATTAAAAGTCACCGCTTTAGACAAAATTGTCTTTTCACTTCTCCCCTCAAATTAATACATATGACTTTTTCATTCAATTAATAAATATAAAAAAATATTCCCCAAACAAAATACGCTTAAAAAAAATTTCCACAAACAAAACACGCTTGAAAAATAATTGGCAAAATATTTTCACACAAAATTCATTAAAATTATAGATTTAAATTTTCCCATGTTTGAAAAATTAAATATAAAAACTCTTTTATGTAGGACTTTTTTCCCGGTAATAGTTTTTTTTAGAATAAAAATCTTACCATAGTAATTTTATAAACATATATAGTCTAATATTACGGGATAAAAGGTCAAATTGAAATATATTTGGAAAAGGTTTCTACTAAAATTTTTTAACACGACTGAAATATATTTGGAAAAGATTTCTACTAAAAAAGAACGACAAAAACTTTTATGTCGACCATTACAATATTTTTGGCCAAAACTTCCTCTATAAAAGCCCTTATAATTTCAGCTTTTATTCATCATAGTTTTTATTTATTGAGCTTCTTCCTCAATTTTGTTTCTAGGTTTTGTTCATCAATTTGGTTTTCAGGTTTTTATTCATCGATCAACTTCATCAATTTCGTTTTCAGGTTTTTATTCATCGACCTTCACCTTTTATTCATCATAGTTTTTATTCATTGATCTTCTTCATTAATTATATTAATTTTTATGTCAGCTTAAGTTGCTTAGTTTGATTTAAATAAATCGGATTGTTAGTTGAGTCTCGGTGATCTTCTTCATCAATTATATTAATTGTTATGCCAGCTTAAGTTGCTTGGTTATTGTTTCTACTAACAACAAGATTCGTACATTCGTGTATTCAGGTAATATTCTCATCTCATAAAAGTACTTTTATTATAAATTTATATATTATTATTATTATCCTAACTTTACCGAACTCTTTGTTTAAGGTCGTCTTACAATGGACTCGAATTCTATTATTGAAGTTGTCGCTAACACGTTAAAGAGATATGACTGTATCTGGATTATCAAAGTCTTGGTGATCGGAAGCCAACCAACAAAATATTATTCGCGAGGTTCAAACGAAGGTACTCGGAAACTCAGAGTGTTGCAAGTATGATGCGAGCCCTTTTTGAGATAGTTCTGAAAAAAAGGATGGATTCTGTTAGCTGAGAAGGCTTTGAAATAGTGCAAGATGATAAGTAAGAGGATGTGGAGTGTGCCGACACCAATTTGTCAACTCCATGGCATTCCAAAGTTGATGAGATTGGAGAAGAAAGATTTGCCTTGGAATCGGTATTATGATCTTTCATCACAAGAGTTAGGGGAGCTTATTCGTTTTCCGAAGGAGATAAGAACACTTTACAAGTTCATTCATCACTTTCTAAAGCTCAACCTTGCAGCACATGTTCAAGCAATTATCCGCTCAGTCGTGAGGGTAGAATTGACTATCACACCAGATTTTTCGTGGGAGGACAAAGTCCATGGTTATGTAGAACCTTTTTGGGTTATTATAGAAGATAATAGGGGGCATATTCTTCATCATGAATATTTCATGCTGAAGAAGCAGTATATTTATGCAGACCATACTTTGAACTTTACTATCCCAATTTATGAACCATTGCCTCCTCAATACTTCACCCGTGTTGGGTCTGCCAGATGGCTAGGGTCCGAGACTGTTTTACCAGTTTTCTTTGGGCACCTGATTTTACCAGAGAAGTATCCTCCTCCCACCGAGTTACTAGACTTACAATCTCTATCAGTTATTGCATTGAGGAATCTAGATTGTGAAGCACCTTATAATGTGATTTGAACTTTTTGCCCTTTATTAAAAGTCTCTCATTTAGACAAAATCGTCTTTTTACTATTTTCCTCCAATTATTATTATTAATATACAACAAGAAGTCTAAATTTATAAAATTCATTAAATTTATTTTTATACGACTATGTTTTTTAGCTTTAAACATTAGTTTAGGTTTAGGATTCCTTTTGACAAATTAATTAATATTATTTATATTAACTATCTCTCTTTATTTAGTTAAATTAGTTATTGTCTCTCTTTATTTAGTTAAATTTGTTATTTATACGATTATGTTAGTATAATTTAGATTTAAGCATAACTTTAGGAGTTTAGGTTTAAGATTAGAATTTCTTTTAACTAATCAACTAATATTATTTATATTAATGTCTCACTTTATTTAGGTTTACGACGATTATTCTTTCAAAAATTGTTCTAGGAGAAAAATATATATATATATATATATATATAAAGTATGAAAGACCTTACAATGTTGTTCTTCTTCTTCTTACTGTTGTTTTTTCTACTTAATATAGGTGATAGATGAATATTTGGTCAGGCTTTGAGGAATTTTTGTGTAGAGATTAAGTTTAACCGTATTGTTTTGATATCTGAATTATCATATTATTTTGTTGTAGTTTTTATTTTGTTACCAGATGTTATTTTTTCTGCTTAATACAGGTGGTAGATGTGCTTGATCGGGTTATGAGGATTTTTCTTGAAGGTTAGGTTTAATTGTATTATTTTGATATCTCGATTATCGTATTATTTTATTGTAGTTTTTATTTTGTTACTAGATATTTTTTGTTGTTGCTTAATACAGGTGGTAGATGAATATTTAGTCAGATTTTAAGAATTTTTTGTGAAGGTTAGTTTAATTGTATTGTTCTGATATCTCGATTATCATATTATCCTATTGTAGTTTTAATTCTGTTACTAGATATTATTATTTTTGTTACTTAATATAGGTGGTAGATGAATGTTTTGTCGGGTTTTGAGGATTTTTCGTGAAGGTTAGGTTTAATTGTATTGTTCTGATATCTCGATTGTTGCATTATTTTTTTATAATTTTTATTCTGTTACTAGATGTTTTTTTTGTTGCTTAATACTGGTGGAAGATGAATGTTTTATCGGGTTTTGAGAATTTTTTGTGAAGATTAAGTTTAATTGTATTCTTCTGATATCTCAATTATTGTATTATTTTATTTTTGTTAAGATATTAAAATTTATATTTATTTTAATATTGACTTTTATTTTTCAAAGATATGTTTGTTTCACATATATTTTTATTGATTAACGTAATACATAATGCAACACGCGTACACTAATCATATTAGATAATGATTTAAATACGTGAGTGGGGAGGAGCTTCACCGGCCTCAATTACAATATTATATACTCCATTGTCTTTTTGTATGCAATTTTTTATATTGTTGTGATACACACGTGCAACGCACGTACACTAAACTAGTACTATATTAAAAGTGTGAAGGACCTTATAATGTGATTTGAACTTTTTGTCCTTCATTAAAAAAATCTTATAATAGATAAAATTGTCTTTTCACTTTTTCCTCAAATAAAATTATAATTATATATAAATAATAATCATATATATTAAATACTAATGATATTATATACTAAAATAAAAAATAAAGATTCCTACCGTCCCAAACGACCTACAGTCCCAAACAATTTTCATTTTTGAAAATTTTCCTTAGAAAGCCTTTTTGTTATTTTTCTACTATTTTATAAGTCTTTTTTTAGTTATAACAAAGAGTCCTTATTCCAAGTCATATAGGTGTCCTTTTTGTTTTGTAAAATATATAAGAAGAAATTAAGGACTCCTAAAAAACTACATTATTTACTTAAGTTTATCGTGATCTTTTTTTAACTTCATCACAACAATCATGTTTAGGGTTCTTCTTTTTCTATGTTTTCTTTTGTTTTTTATTTTTTATTCATGTTATTTTGTTGCATTCATTATCATCACCCTCTTTCCTTTCTTTATTTCTTTTAGTTAATAGTTTTAAAACCTATGTATGAATTATACATAATTAACAATAGACAATGATTTTTCCACTTTTGATAATTTCTCGTGTTTCTCTTTCAGTTGAAAATTTTTGATCGATAAATTGGACGACATAAGCATGTTGCCGCCAATAAAGTAAGCCAAAAAAATTAAAGGTTTATCTCTTTCCTTTTATCTTTATTTATTTAATTATGATTTAGTTTTGATTATGTTATTTAACTATATTTTAATATATTATTTGTTAGTATTATAGTTAAATATTTAATTAAATTTATTTGTTAAATTTGATATGACGTTATAGTTAAGTGGTTAATTTTGATATCCAGAGCTTTTATTTGAATGATGAACCTATAATTTAGGGTTATAATCAACTTTTTAAATTTGGGGCTTATTAATTAAGTTTAAAGACGGATCAAGTACGTTATTCGTTGTAAATCGAGTTTAAACAAAAAAAATTCTTATATAATTTTATGTTAGATAAAGTTTGTGTTTGATTGCATGTAATCAAGATTTTTTTTAATCAAAATTTTACTAAATTTAAAATAGAACTCTACAAGACGAGTTTAATATTTATCTTCAAACTATAAGATCCGTTAGGATTTCTCTAAGGATATATTTTTACTGATTATTGTTAATGATCTCATGAAATAAAATGAAACAAGAATAATTAAGAATATAATTTCGTATGATTGAAAAACATAAGAAATTTGGAGAGTATGTCAAATACCTCTCAATCTTACATTGTATGAATTTTATTTTATATGAAGAATATTTGGATGGTCTATTATAGTTAAAGTAATTTGAAGAGTATGTCAAATACCTCTCAATCTTACATTGTATGAATTTTATTTTATATGAAGAATATTTGGATGGTCTATTATAGTTAAAGTCCCTAATCAAAATATTAATCGAGTTTTTTTTTAAAAAAATTATATACTCTAACATGAAAACACGCGCAAAATGCGTACACTAAACTAGTTATATTAAAAATATGAAGCACCTTATAAAGTGATTTGAACTTTTTGTCCTTCATTAAAAGTCTCTACTTTAAACTAAATCGTCTTCTCACTAAATCTCTTCAATTAAGAATAGTGACTTTTTCTAATATAATAAAAAGTATTAGGACAATTAATATTGACTCATTTTTTGTAAATCTAATTTCAAAAGTTCGGTATGACTTTTATAAAATAGTAATTATGTTAAATCTTTTAAATTTCCTTTTAAAGAAGAATCCTTTTTCGTGTGAAATTGAGGTATACAAAAACTACTATTTTCCTTTTAAAGGAACAATCTTTTTTCGTGTGAAATTGAGGTATAAAAAAATTACAGTACTATATTTAAGACTAATATTTAGGAACCAAATAAATCACTTATAAATTTTAGTCAAATACAAACTGATATGGTAAGATCAAGTGGGCGTTTGACCTTATAAAATTTCTCGGTAAATTTTGAAAAAGAAAAGAAATCATAATATTTAACTTTTTAAAATCAATTAGAAATTTACCTTATTAAAAAAAAGAATTTCTATAATCTATTTAAGTAGTATTTTGATCAAACTGTACCACAAACATACGTAGCTTCTTCTGCTTCTACTTTTCTTTTTATTTTGTTTTGATTCAAGTTGTCTTCTTGCATTCATTATTATCATCTATTATTTTTATTTATTTATTTGGTTAATGACTTTAAAGATTATATATGAATTATACAATAGATTCTCCCTTTTGATAATTGTCATGATTCTTATTTAGTTGAATTTTTTTGATTGGAAAATTGAACGAAACAGGCAGCTGAAAAAATTAAACGAAACAAGCATGTTGCTGCCGAGAGAAGTAGCCGAAAAAAATCAAAGATTTATTTCTTTCCTTTTTTCCTTTGTTTAAATTAAAAAAATTCGACTTTGTGAATTTAGAATGTAGTATGAAGTTAATCCATATTTCCATGATAGATTATGTATAAAATGTGGATGTCATTTATTTTTAGTATCAACTTTTTAATATTTTTTCTCCTTTTATTTTCTCACCCGCTTTTGAAATTTTTCAGACGAGAGTGTACTTTAAAATATTTTAATTTTATTGATAATATTAACGATGAATAATGAATGATGTAAGGAAATTACACAATAACCAATGTATCCTAATTAGGAGCATGTCATCGTGGCTGTCCAATTCTATGTAGAATTGGTCAAGTTAGAAGTTGGCAAACATAATTGTGTAGGTCTACAATTATAAGGTTGTATATGTTTAGGTTAATTAATGTTTAGTTAATGTAAAAAAGTCTACAAACTCTAGAAGTGTGAGATATTTATGTATATAAATATATCAAGTGGCGAATGCAGTCTCTGAAAATCTATTTGATAAGTTATATTTCAGGTTTCTCATCGTTCACTTCATATTTTCTTCATTAATATCTAGGACTTTATTTCAAGCATCAAGTTTATGTTGTTTTTCTTTATTTTATTCTAATTAAATTTATGTTTGTGTTTGTGTTTTGTGGTATTTTTCGTGTGTTTTATAATTGACCAAGTTTTAGTTTTGTGGGTATTTTAAATTGGACGAGATCTATGTCTCCTTATGTGTGTAATAATGGTAAAAAGTATACATAAAAATTAAGGACACTTAAAATATATGAGAAGAACCCTCATAAAATAAATATGTAAAAAAAAATTAAACATCTATTTTTAATATTAGAGAAATAAAAATAGGTAGATTTTCTTTCATGCACACACGATTAACCAATGCACACAACTCAAGTAAACTTGTGGAGTTTACAATGCACATAAACAAACTGGTTGAGTACTTTGGGGCTTGCCAGAAAGTAATTTCTCTATAACAGTTTTCTTGTGGATGAAGACAAGGTGAGCAATGTCTCATAAAATATTATATATTTTTTGTTCAAAGTGGGGGTATGTGTTTTAAGTTTATCACAATATAATACTATAAATATTTTTGTTCATATTGTCATTCAATTTTTATGCCATCATTATTTTTTGTGTACACATTATGTTCATGTATTTTTATCTCATTAAACTTAACAAAAATCCTTAAAGGTATGACGTTTATTTCTTCATCTATATGTATTTTTTATGTTTTGGTGAATTAATTCTCGAAAATTTTTATGTTACTTTATGACTTATAATCAATTGAATCTCTTAATTAGACATGTAATTTAATATTCTTGAGGTATTTTCCTTTATACTTTTTGATTAACTTTTTTGACACTATACCTACGATAAACAAATAAGTTAATGTTGTCCAGCCAAAAATAAGAAAAAAAAAAATTTATATTGAAATCCCAACTGCCGCATCCAAAGTATAGAAGTATTGGAAAAGATATTTGATTTTTCATGTCATAAATATTTTTGAAATATTTTTTTATAAGCTTGATAAATCATCCCTGCTATAAATTTTTCGAGCTCAAATTTTTTAAAAGAAACAATACAAAATCAATTAAATTAACAAAATTAGGAAGATAATTTAATAAGCACATATCCAAGTTTGGTTTTGACCCAGGACAATACCATTACTCCATTAGTATGAATACATGATTATTCTTTTCAAAAATTATTTTAACAAAATATGTTAAATCTTCAACTATTATGCATGTACTTGCTGAAATTAAAATGAAATATTATAGTTAATTAAATTTTACAAGGTAATTATGAATCTAAAGTAAATTTTAAATTAAATAAATTTACGATGATTGAAATACAATACTATAAAGAGTTGTTAGATAATATACAATAATATAATATATCAACAAAATATATCGATAATTCTTTAAATTTGTCAAAATTTTATTCAAACACTTGAATTATGATATTTGTTCCAGTCGATTGAACATCTGAACACATGATACAATGTTTTTAGCTATAGACATCTCCAACTCAAATTTTGTCACCTCTTTTAATTATAGGCATAAACCTCAATAGACCGTTAAATCTTAGGCCTATTCTAAAAGAAAGTGATAAATTTTATGTGGTTAACGTAAATATTTAATAGACGCTTGAGAATAAGACAATAAGTTGAAAAAGAATTTCAAAATTGAAAGTATCTAATTGGAACATTTTATCATGTGTTTAAGTGTTGGACTGGACCAAACCATAGTTCGAGTGTTTAAATAAAATTTACTGACAAGTTTTAGGTCCTTCAATGTATTCCATCTAACATACTTGTATCTTAGATATTTACGAATACTATATAACTGATTCAACTAAATTCTTCATCTTTATATGTTTAAAAGATATTGAATTCAATCATTATATTAATATAATAATATTTATTTTCGTTATGTAAACAAATAGGAGTATTGCATTTAGTGCAACATAAATAGCTTTTTAAAGTAAATTGTTCTTCTTATCATGTTATATCAATTGACACGATGCACACGTGCAAAGCTCGTTGATTAAGTTAGAGTTAAAAAATCGTACATTTTCTCATTAAATGGATATAAAATATGTTGTAACTTCAATTGAAATGTTATATACTTCATTCTCTTTATGTAATATCTTATATTGACGTAACACACGCGTGCAAATATTTGGTTGCTGAAAAAAAAATCATGATGAAATACATATAACTCATCATGGTGAGTTTGTTTGTAAAACTAGGAACAAGTTTCTCTCAATTAATTAATATATTATTACTACATAATAGTTTTACAAGTTCATAACACAAAACTTCCGCCAGCACGTCCGTCACCCTATTCTACTCACCGAACACATGTGTGAGTATTGAAGCTCCCAATTTTTGCATTTAAAAATGATATTAATTATTATATGGCAAGTGTCCATGTGTAATCATGCTCTAATGTATGATACACTGTTATGGTATAGCGAAGGAGCTGACTTTGACTAATGATTTTTTTGAAAAAATAAATTGAGTTGGATGCTTGAATTATTAACGTTATTAGAAAGTGTGATCATATGACATGCAATTAAGTTTGGTGAGATGCTGCACATCCTTGTATTATTTTTAAGCTACACATCTAAGACGTGAAAGCTACACTGTTTCACCATCCACAACCCAATCAAAAGTGACCAGACCTGGGTTTTTTTAAATCAATTAAGTCAACTAGTCTGGAATAGAGGAGGGAAAGTGCGAGGATCCATGTCCCGATTATGATATACATATAAATGAATAAAGAGAAATACATGATGCCCCCTAAAGTTAGATCGAATTGTAAGTAGACACTTAAACAAGATATCATCATCTTATTTATACATATTATAGGCTAGACTAGCTCTTTGGGAAGTTTTCTTTAATAAAGATTGCTGAAAATTTATTAGGCTTTTAAATTTCGAATATCAAATACTCTCGTTGTTTATTTTATTTGTCACATTTCACTTTACGAGAGTCAATTTAATTAATCTTTGAAAATTGAATTATATTAGTTCAACATTTTAAATTTAAAAGTTAGAAGTTCGAAAAATACATAAAAAAATACATCTTAAAATATTTGTCAAATTCCATGCAGTTTGTCCATACAGCTTGACTTTTGAAAAATGAAACGTGCCAAATAAATATGAACGGAGGGAGTTAAATAATTTAATATGGCAAAAAACTGAAGCAGGGAGACTTCATCATTCTTGGAAAGCTAGTATTCCTTCCGGACCACTTTATCTATCACATTTTTTATTTATACGCATCTTAAGAAAAATATTAACTAAAATATAATTTGACTAAACGATCCTTATTTATTACTCCTCAATATCTTTTGCATTACATTAATATCTCTCCATATTTATGATTAAGAATAAAAATGAAAACAAACAATTAATAATACTTTGATTTTCTAATATAATAACTATTTTGGATCATTAGTTTTTAGTAAGAACGATAAGTAAAGTGGTCCAGACTCACTACTATACCCTCCGTCATATCAGTTGGTCATTTTCCTTTTTACACGCATCTTAAGAAATTACAAATAAGAAGGTAGTTTTACTAATTCACTTTTTAAGAAATCTTTTTGGAATTTTACAAATAATTATTGACACTTTAAAAAAGAATTAATTACAAGAATAATATGATTTTTTTTTAATTAATTCTTTCTTAATTTAGTAAGGTGATCAATTAATATAAAACGGAGGGAGTAATACACAGCTCAACCATGTGATATATGTTTAGTTTGATGAATCCCACGGTTGAATGCACTTAAATCTATGACTAAATATCTTTCTTTTATCATTCTTGTAATTCCAATGCCCATTTAATTATTAATACATTATCCACATGACATTTCGTAATTCTCCCACACTTTTACCCTAATTTTTTTTCTATTACCTCTGATCTTAAATACTTAATGGGGTGTGACAAGTCTAAATGTGACAAGTAAAAATAAATGAATGGGGGTACTTGTCATTTTAGATTATCTATTAGTTGTTTGTTTCTATATTTATCCTTTATCATAAATATGAAGAGATATTAATATAATGCCTAAAAAAATATTAACTAAGAAGAGTAATAAATATTTTTAAAAAAATGTACAAATAAAAAATATGACAAATATTTAGGAATGAAATAAGTAATACTGACTAACAAAACAACAAGGACGCTCTTTACTATAACAAGTGGAATTTACGCTCAATATACGCAAAACCAATAAATATGCCACTGCTACTTTAACGGGATAGACTATTCTTTATGGTCTATTGAACTTTTAATTATGATTGTACTCAATAGAAGAGTCTAGTGACAACTTCTTTTTTGTATGGAGTAAAAATGGCTTCGATATGAATTGGGTTGAATGGGTCTAACTGGGTTGAATATGAGAGAAATCGATTCATGATAACGCCATCTCGAGAGAGCTCGACACAAAGGAATGACTTCTCGGACGAAAGCAAGGTAGCCCGAGAAGGTCAGCGATAGCGGCTACCCATGAAGGATCGACAAAAAAGACAGTATGTTAAGTTATTCAGGTGCTCGGACATCAGACGCAACATACTAGGCTGACGCCCTCCAACGGCTCAGGGACAAGTGACTATCATCCATTGGACTCGGTACTATTGGCTCAGCCAGATAGTATATTTCTTTCGCCTCAAGGAACAATTTGTACCCTATAAATAAAGATCCCCTCCCTCATTGTAAATGATCCAATTTCTGTTAGCTCTATCCCTAAATTAATAAAATGTCTTTAGCTTGGTTTTAAGCTTTCTCTTAGTTTTCTTATTTTTTCATTGTTATTGCGACTGCTTATTTACTGTTCACGACCATGGTTCGTTCATAGCTAGAAGGACCAAATGCCTCGCCAGTGTCTCAAATTTGTTCTTTATCGTTATCTTGCTGATTTATTTCGTGTTTCCTTTACGTTTATTGTCTTTTACAAACTCACGTCTCTAACAATGAAACTAATATCGTAGTGCGTGCTCTTGACCCACAAACAAATCTAACTGTCCCAAATTGACGGCAAACACTTTTAATCAATAATATCAATGTTACTCTCCCCATCTATTTTTACTTATTCACGTTTAATTTAATGCATTCTTAAAAAATAACTAATAAAATAATAAGTTTATTATATCATCATTTAAATACAATATATTCAATATTTTTAAAAATACATTGAGAAATGAATAATATTCAGTAATAAAGATAAAATAATAAATTATATTTTAATTTTTTAAACTAAACAAGTAAAATGGACACCTATTTTTAATATAATGGACAAATAAAAATGAATCGATAAAGTACTTTAGTTATAATGATCCTTTATTTAACATATAATTAGTATTCCATTGGTCTCATTTGATGTGAAAGTGTTGCTTTTTCTGTTGGAACCTGATATGATTCCTTTCTCTCCATATAACAGTGACCATCATAGCAAAGACAGAGCTGAAAACTTTTGCTAAGCCTGATCTCTTCTTTGCCTGGATACAAGCCCATTGTACCTATGATTCCTAGTCAAGGATTGGTCTTTGATAGCCCAATCATACACATAATCTATGCCATGGAGATCTAGTGACACTATACTCAAAGAACAAGTGATCAAAGGTCTTCAATGCCCTTCAACAGAAGGCACAATCAAGTGGGACTTGGACGCCAAATTTCATCAATCTATCCACAGTAGCTAATTTTTTTGAATGGCTAACCACAGAATAAACTTGAACCTGGGATGGATTTTAAATTGTAAAGCAATACTCTTCTATGCAACTATGGGATATTGAGGGAGAAGGGAGATATACATCTACTGTATAGAGAACTTGCCACCTTTCTGCATAGTTGCAAATGCTACACTCTAAGCACCCTGTCCTGTCTGTCCATGCAAAACTAGATTCCTTGATGCTAATATTTTCCTCACCACCCAAGAAGTATTTTTGGATATTTGGAATGTTTTCAGGCCTCTCCCCTTTATGTAGTAGCTATGGATCCGTTGAATCCATAGACAATTCTTTTTCCTATTCGCATCCCACAACTGCTTCAATATTGCCGCTCTATTTCAAATACACAAGTTAATAACATTTAGGCATCATGCAGCTAATGGTTTACAAATAGAGTCTCAAGAGACCAATACCTTCTTTCAGATGGTGACAGATCCAGTCCAAAGAAAGGTTCAGCAAAGCTGCTCAATAGTCTTCATCACCTTCTTAAGTAAAATAAAAATCTGAGCCCAATAAACTTAGACTCCAAACAAAACTGACTTGATCAATTGTAATCTACCTACCAAGTGATCTTAGCAGTGATTTTCTCAATTAGAGGCACATTGTGATGGACACTCAACTTCTTTACTACAAGTGGAACACCTAGATATATGAAATGTAACACCCTTTCAGTGAAGCCTAATTCATTTCGGATCTCCTGTTTGGTGTGATTAGTTTTGTCTACATTGGATTGTAGACCAGATGCCTTTAGAAAACCTTGGGAAAGCCTCATGTAGCAACCTTACAGAGAAAAGATCACCCCTACAGTACATCAATAGGTTATCTGCAAAACATATATGAGTGCTCCCCAATCTCTCACACCTAGGATGAAACTTGAATTTTTCATTGGATCGTCCAAGTTGTTTCAACTCTCTGCCTTAGGTATTTCATTGCCAAAACAAATAAGTGAGTGAGGTTCCTATTAAGCAAAAGAGAATAAAAAACAGTGGAGACACACACCATATCCATCTAATAAATTTAGCTTTGGGAACAAGGATAATTGCAGTAGTATTAATAGTAGGACAGAGGTTACCAGTTATAAGAAATTGCTTTACTGCACTAAGAATATCAGTCTTCACTACCTCCCTATTCTCTGTAAAGAATTTAATGGGGAATCCATCAACCCCAAGAGCTTTGTCTTTTGGCATTACTTTGATAGCTTCAATGATTTTTGCATCTGTTACCTCTCGGATTAGGTACCTTTATTGTTGTATAGTTAGGCAAGCACCTGACTTCACCACCATAGAATTCAAACATGGCAATTCCTCAGAGCAAGCCCCCATTAATCCTGAAAAAATAGAGATGAATTTTTGCTCAATTTGAAGGGGGTCAGTGAGTTTGATATCTGATTCTTTGTAAATACAAGTGATTACATTATGACTTGATCTAATCTTCTATGAACATTCTAAATAATAGTTTTCATAAAAAAATATATTTTTTAATATTAATTATGAAAATTTAAAAATATAATAATAAATTAATAAAAAATAGAAAAAATGTAATAAAAAAACTTCTGATATATGTTATAACTTTCTAACTAATAATTGAGTTTACCTAGTCTTGAGAGGATGAGAGAACGCTCTTAGGGTTGATAGAACTGGTCTGGACATGAAAAATAATAGGAAAACAGCAAAGGCATCCTTTTGATAGGCGCATGTGCGTGTATCTCAATGCTATTCCACTTCTCAATTTCCAGTCGTAGCTGCTTTTCTTGCTCAAACAGATCCGGACAAAGAAGCTGACCTTGTAGTTGAGTTTGGACAATGTCTAAATTTTGAAGAGCCAAACAATTATTTTTTTAATTATAATTTTTCCAAACTTTTAAATCAATAGGTACGTTGATACATAAATTTTTTTATTAAAAAAATAATTAATTAAATGAAAATATTAATCTAATAACTTAAACCTTTAGATAACATACATTTCAATATTTTTCATATAATTTTTAAATATTTAATTTTATTTGAAAAATGTATGTTCAATTTTGACAAAAAATGGGGACAAGGACAGGGCATAGGATAGTAATAAGGGAGAAGCGATGCAAAGAGAGGGAGCTTGTTGAATGTTTTGTTTTTTTGAACTTCAAAAAAAGGGTCCCCTCCCTTCCATCCCCTCACTTGTGAAACCCTCATAAAAAGCAAAAGTTATGAATCAGAACAAACAAACCCACCATTTTTGAATAAAGTTAAAATTCATGAGATTCTTCTTTCACACTTTCAACTTTGAAATCCCTCATGAAATTATTATTAAATTACACTTGTTTATTCTTTGTACACTCCAAATATCCATCATTCCAAACACCCCTTTTCTTCACTTCCCTATGACTCAAAGAATGTGATAAAGAAAAGCCTCCATTTGTCTCTTCACTCTTGTACCAATTGACCCAAAAATCTTCACTTTATTTTCTTTCTTCTCTTTTTATCCCATTTCCTTGTAGTATATTCAGTCTTTTTCCCTTTTCCTTCAACCCCCTTCTCTATTTTTTTTTAAACAATCAAAGAGGACAAAATCCCACTTGGAGTTTTTAATTTCCCCACCAAATTTAGTCTTTTGCTTTTCTTGTTCCCTCCCTTTGAACCAATTTATTAAATTTTTGTGCTTTTTTGATGTTTGATTGAAATGGGTGGGGGAGGAAGAGTGGAGGTGGTAAGCAGCAAGGGATGTTCAAAGTTGTTAGTGGACTTGTCCTCTTCATTCAGAGGGATTCCATCCTATTCATTGGAACCCCTCATGTCTCCTGCTTCCTCTTCCTCTATTATGTCTCAATCAATACTCACCGCTCCATCCAATACTCCATTTTCTGGACTTGTTATATGTGTCACTGGACTTTCTAAAGGTTTGTGATGCGTACTTCGTACTATGGTTTTGGAATATTTGAGCTAAAATATCTGTAAATTGAAAGAAAAGAAAAAGGCAGCCCGGTCAATTACGGGGTCCGGGAAAGTGCTGGACCACAAGGGTCTATTATACGCAGCTTTAATCTGCATTGAGGCTGTTTCCACGGCTTGCTGTGAATTGAAAGAGGATGAAAAATTGTTTTTTATAAATATGAAGTTGATATTGGTGTGTCGTGATATGTTCTGTTGCTTCTAGTTTTAATTTTTTTTGTTGTTTCTTCAACATGTTATACCAGAAGCTAGGAAGCAAGTGATGGAAGCAACAGAGAGATTAGGTGGTAAATACAGCCCACATTTGCACCCTCAATGTACCCATCTGGTGGTTCAGATATCCTTTTGTTTCTGCATTTTCGTTTTACTTGATCATTATTTTTCCATACCCACTTTATTTTTCCAACTCTAGTAAAAGATACTTTGTATTTTTTCCAGTTGGCCACTTATCTTTTCCATACTTAAACAGAAATGAAAATCAGATAGGTGGATCTAGTTAAATTATAACTTGCTCTTTAGATCCAGGTTATCAGTTGATTCAGGTCTAATGGTTGGTTAAAATTTGTTGCTTGTATTTGTATTCCTTAATGTATGCTACAGTTTTTCTGGACGGAAGTTTGAGCATGCCTCGAAACATGGTTTAAAAAATGGTCTCCTTGTTGTTTCATTAGCATGGTTTGTGGATAGCGTGAGAAGGAATGGTAAGAAATGTTCTGTTTGTATTTTTATTATGACTGATGTAGTAAGCTTCATTACTTGCTTTCTGTATGACTCTTGTATTGCAGGTCTTCTGTTCTTCTTCAATTGATTAATTTTGTTATTTCTTTTTCCTTTAAGTGGACTGTTGAACGTGCTGATCCTTCTTTTGTTTTTGGTAACCTTTATTTCTTTCAATTTGAATAACTAGTCAATTGTGTTTCTCAATAGATTCTTTCCAGCAAAGGCGGATACAAGATTCTGCACCCACTTCTCTTTTATGGCAAGGGATGTGAGCGTAGTATAAAATATATATTTTGGAAAAACTTTCAATTACTTATAATTGTTTAAGCAGAGGAATATATTGGCTTGCTTGAATTACCTAAACTTAATGCGTGGCTATTTGATGTTAACATGGTTGAGATACTTAGCATTATCCTTCATGTTCTTATTTAGAGAGAAATAAGCTGTTGCTTTAATTTCTTGAAGTTTTTTTTTGATCAAGAATTTAATTTCTTGAAGTTGAATTGTCATTCTTCTGCTTAAGATGGATCTACATGGATTGTCAATTGAAGGAGTTCCAAAAATTGATGGTTAACTAGAATGTGTTTCCTTCTGTAATAAATAAAGCTTTTACTTGCATTTGTTATCAAGGCGCAACCCATATTTCTGCAGTTTCTTTTACAAAAGGCTTAGGAATTCTTTTTTCTTATTTTTTTCTATGACTAAGACATTGTTGTTTATGTTTGCTCCAGTGAGGCTGAGTGAATCCCTTTATAGTGTTAAAGGTGTTGGACAAGGTGGTCTCTCTGAAGATGATATCGGGCTTGTTCAGAAAGCCACCAGGCAGCATTCATGTCTTCCTGTTGCATTGCCTGAACATAGCAAAACACCTGACATGATTGAAGAGCCACTAATGCATGCTGAAAGAGAACCTAAGCGAAGGACTCTGTTTGGTCATACCTTTTATATTGATGCAGATGTTTCTGATGAGCTGCGTAGTAAGGTAGTTGAGGTTGTTATAAAAGGCTCAAAATTGAAGATTTTATTCAACATATACAGGATTGTCTTGCTGTAGTACTGCTTATCTAAGTCTTATAAGTTTATGCCTTTTGTTTCACTGAAAATTGGTGCTACGCCACTTGGCATTTTTCTGTGTTTGTTACAACAATACGAATCCCTATATTGCATCATATTCTGAAGCTTATGCCATCTGAATCAATTCAAATTATTAAAGGCGATTTGACTGTTTTCTGACTTCTTGTTATAAAATTTAGGTCATTGAGTCTGCAGCAGCAGAAGGTGCTAATTTGGTCAATCAGTGGTTTGTTGGTTGCAGTGCGAGTCATGTAGTCTGCGAAGGAAACTCAATTCGGAAGTACCTTGGCCATTCCTCTAACATTGTTACAGTAAGTGTTACTTCATCTATGCAGTGAGTATGCCTGAATGCTTTCTCATGTTTGCAACTTAAATCTAAAGTGAAAATTTATGTTCGATGAATTACATTTTTCTGATCCCACTTTTACTAGTATTGGGCAAGGGCCTTACATAAGTCCTTTTATTAGTATCTCCTCGAGGACTGTTGTATCATTCCCCTGACTCATTTCTTCATTGGAATTGCTTTTCCAAACAATAAACCTTTTTGTCAGCCGCTTTGGGTTCTGAAGAGTGCGAAGGAAAAACGCCTGCAAAGGCTTGTTCATATGTCTGCTGATTTGGCTAGGCAAACTGGAATATTACTTGATAGCATTCAGAATAATATTTATAGCAAGGTATGTATTCACGTTCTTTCTGTTTTGCCCTCTTCTCTCCTCTTTCACTATCCCCGTCTTCTAATGGTCATTGATGAACTTTCCAAGGTGCTTTCTCTATCATCTGAAAGATTGTTTTAGAATATCTACCTATTGTTTAAATCCAAGGATATTATCTTTGTGGTCTCTATGACAATGCTCCATTAGAAAGCAAATTGATATATATCATCAGACAAACGACAAAGCGTATTTGTCTTTTCTTTCTCATACAAGGACACTATACAAATTGAGGGATATGGTTAATCTTTCTTTTGAGGTGGGTTCCACGGTGCAGTATATTCTCTGTAGTAGACTTTGGTGCTGGATCTATGAGTACATATGGATGTATGTGCCTGAAGGACTTTTAGCAAGGTATAAGATGTGAAGTGATAAAATTCCCTCCTTTTTTGGCAGTAAATTTATGCACTGTCTTTAGTGAAAGCTTATATAGTGTCCCATATGATTTGTACTAGTAAGCCCTTGATCCTAGATAAGTAGCAGATATGCCTATGGCTGGAATCATGTCTGTCACATCCTTTTCATAAGGCCCACTATCTTATCCAGAAGTCACATACTCTGGGCTTTAATTGGGTTGGTGGTCCAGAGAAAACTAGTCTAACATTGGTTCAAGGATCCTGGCCTAGCATTTTGTAGTTTGGACCATATGCTAGGGGTTTAACTGTTTAGAAGTAATACTCGATTTTTCTGGTTTTCCACAAATCTCAAAGAAAAATACATGACATAAGGGTATTCCGGTAATTTCATCCAATGTCTTAAGGGTTGTCTTTTGCTGAACTTAATAACTTCAGATAGCCTATGTATTTTTGGTTATGTACATGTATAGGGTTCTCAATTGATGTAGCTCTATATCCTTGCCCTTGACTATTAAGCTTGGACTCGGAGTAGTTACAGAATTTGAATTTTGCAATTGGATTTGAGCTAAACTCGGTGAGGTATTCCAAGTAAGGGGACCAAAAATTGAAACATGAAGTTATTTACTCTTGCAACAACAACAACAACAACTATGCCTCAGTCACACACAAGTTGGGGTCGGCTATATGAATCCTCATTTCTTCATTAGTCCAAAAATAGAAGTAATAGGAAGTAAGCTTTTTTGTTAGCTCCAAAATGATTACCACTATCCTTAAAGGAAACCTTCTAATACTTCTTACATAATACGTAAAGTTCAGCGGTACCCTTCCTTTTACTCTTTTCAACACAAATTTTCTTCTGTACTATTGTCCAAAAAAAAAAGGATAACTTGTGACTTCACATGTTTAATCAACAAATGTTGGTTATTCTCTATTTCAAACATTTTCTTGATAGTCTCGCATCTACTTAAATTGTGGGAATATGAGAATCTCTTTCGTTGAATTGAAAGAATTTTCTATTGAATGGAAGATGTACTGAGGCAAAGGTGGACTATAATAACGGATGAACAGAGCAATTTATATTTAGAGAGAGAAGCTTCTTTGGTCTTTAGTTGATCGGTGGATATTTAGTGAGGATGTTGGTTGTCGTTTAATACCTAGATTACCTCTCTTGACCTGAACAACTGACATCATAGGTGAATGCCAGGCAGGCGTAGGGCACTGACTGGATGCCATGCAGGCGTTGCCTGGGTTTGTCATCATTTGCCTTTCCTAAACTTCGAGATTTTTATACCCGTTTCTACGAAAATAAGTACTAAATGAATGCATTATAATCTTGAATATAATCAACTTTACATGAAACTTTTATCATGCAATTCAGTAATGCGAATACTGTGTCCAGTTGAAAGGTGCCACATCTAGACAATGCTTGATATTCTGCAAGGAATTGGTAGCATTACCTATTGAAAGCTGTCTAGTTTTTACTGGGACTTTCTGTTAAAATAGATTTTACCATAAAAAAAATTCTTTGACAGTGTAGCAAGTGATTAGTTGGATGGGATGACCTCCGGTGGCTGACCTCAAAATGGTCATGCACAGATAAACATATTGACAAGTTTGAGTTTTCGATTTATATGTTTTCCTGAATGTTTTGCATTGTAGCACCATCTTTTGATGATTTTCTTGCTACAGTTCAATTTTATTTTATTTTTTAATGAATATATAGGAAGTCAATGCTGGTGCTTATCTTCGAGATGTAACAAGTTCTACACCTAGAGTGAGCCAGGAAGAAAGGCAAAATGTTGTCAATGTGGCCAAAGAGGGAGTTAGGAAGCGTCGTGGTTGGCGTATGCAGGTAAAAGCACTTCAATTTTTGTCATACAGCTCATTTCTTTTGTTTCAATGATGCCACCAAATACAAATAGATGCATGGATGTTTTAGGCTTATAATACTGTTTTCTGTTATGTCTAATGTCACTTGGCAATATAGTTTAACCATCTGTCATGACATGGCATAACTCTCATTTTAGATTTTACATCTTAATTCAAGTTGCATTGTCTTGAATTTGATGTTTAGTCTCCTCAACTGTGAGTGGTTTGGCCCAAGGTTGAGGCACTTGGTGTTAATCCCAATCTGCCATTCCAAAATACTTTAGAGGGGAACAAGACTCGTGTACTTTAATTCTCATAGTCTTGGCCTGATTTTGGTTTATTTAAGAAATTATAGTTCACTGGTAGATTGCTTGTTCTTAGTGCGTTACCAAAATGGCAATTAAGCATTGCCAGGAGTCATGGCGGCTTTAACTTAGTTAATTCTTTTCACTCCTGTTCTTCCCTTGTTTGTGTGTAGCGCTCAACCAACTATCAATTATGATCTCGTAAGTATGTTACTGTTTTCAATGAAAAATTTAATTTTACTTGCCCATTTGATTTGCAGACATGTCAAACCCCTCTACGTCATCTATCTCCAAGCAGCCTTCTAGATTCCATCTGCTGGTCGATATCTGATCCAACATCGACTGCTTCTATTTACATGGACTCTTCTAGTGTTGAAGATACAAACCAACAGAACACATCTGTGTTTTTTGATGCAAAGGAGGATCACAAAGCATCCGAGGCTTCATTTGTGAACCTATCCCGACCTCTTTCAGAAAGGTTTGTCAGATCTCTTACTTTCAATGACTGTTACAGTTTCAACTAGCAGACTTGCAACTTTTGAAATATAGCATTTCTTTCACCTTGACAAAAGCATGCCACTGCCATGATATCTTGCAATATAGGAGCTTGATATTTTGTATGCACATTATTGCGTATATCATTGTTTTGTTTTGCAATGGCAATTCATGAAAGGCATGTGTTGGTCACATGCACATGGGTACTTTGTTAGAATTAGCATAGGACAATTCAAAGACCTATATCAAACTATTAGGTTACTATTGGCAGAACTGGTACACTAGGACCAGAATTGCAACTTAGATCAATTATTGAGGAGTATAGATGTGATTCACTCTTGTTTTGTTTTTTTAGTTTATCTTGTATTATGTAAAGCACTTGTAATGATCTTCCTTCAATTGCTTTTTTGTGTTTGTTTGATTGCAGTGAGAAAGCTGAGCTGATATTGAAAACCAACTTCCTTACCATACTGTTTCCAGTTGATCGATTTTCCGAAATGGGTCCATGTTCGAGGACCTTCTTTAGTGAAAAAGGTTTCACGTGTTTACAGGTGTTGGATTACGTATATGCATTTTATCAGGTATAGGATTTATCCTTTGCTAGATTCACCTGCTTTTATATTTTTGCTGGTGATTGTAGTGGATTTCAGGTTTATTTCAAGAATGGATAATAACAGAAAGATTTCATATCTTTAAATGAATTGGATCAGTTTTCACCCTTTATTTTTACTCGGGCAAGTTTAAAATGCTCTCTCTAATTGGATTCTTATTCCTAAACCATTACGTTTGTAATATTTATAGGAAAACATGTCCAGTGGAGAGGCAGAGGTAGCGATTCACACAGATTCAAGGCATGCTGACCGACTAAGATCAGTTTATTGCAGTAAAGAGACTAGTAACCGTGGTTGTGTAGAATTCAAGCGACTAGAATTTCTTGGTAGCCGTAAAAGTTTTGAAATGTTGAAGCGTGTTTCTGGGGATAATAATTGTAATGTCTATGAGTTATTGATTAGAGCATAATTTCATAGGAGGAAACAGAGGGTGGATGACATTCTACTTTGGTTTTGATTTGGCTGGTAACATACAACTGGCCTTCCAATTCCAAGTGCAGACTTGGATGATGAAGGAGGTAAGTGAAGACAGAAGAAAAACTGTACATATTCATCATCAAATATCATTTTTGCAATGTGATGTTTTGTATATTTGTAAAGAGAAAAAGGTATACTAACCGGTTGTATTTTGATCCTTCGTCATCGTCTTTTTCTTTTTCTTCTTCCTCTAATTTGTTATTATTTCGGGTTCCATTGACTATACTCCAATTTCTATTGATGAACAGTGTTCCTGATCACAGTGACTGATGGAAAATGCCCTCCAAATCCCTTTTAGAAGTTGGAGTATGCAGATCATATGCTCCAAACTTGTTACATATTTAGTCCATTCTTGATTTTGCTGAGCAGATTTGTTACTCATCTCTAGACGCTAGTTGTTTCCATACAGAAGGGATAATCAATTAGACACATTATGCAAGTAAATTTGACTGTTACACATCAATTGCATAGGAGAGAGTTTTCAGGAATACAACTCAATAATAACTAACAAGTTATGTATATGGAGAGTTCTCGTGTAAGTCACTTGTCTGTGCCCAAGATCAGATTATTGACATTGGTACTGGGTAGCAAGAAGATGCATTGACTGATAACATATCCATCGATAGCATTTTTCTAATGGCAAGTCAGTGTGAATTCATTTATAGTTTGGACAAAAATAAGATGGTATAAGTTGTGCTTTTTATGATGGAAGATGAAAAGACATTTCTAGGACCACAATGGTAAGTTTGAAGTACTGGAGAGCTGTTAGATGAATCCAAAAATTGAGAGGTGAACAAACCAAGGCATGCACTTATAAGATGACTAGTTGAACGACGAAGTTCACGATCAGAGATTTTGATTCAGGATTTAAAGTTTATGAATTTTTTAAAATGACTTCAAATTACTATATGATCATAATTGAGTTCACGGTCAAAATATTTAATATTTTTTTTTATATATATACAAAATCTGGACAAAAACTACTAGCTCCACGTTGTATGAGGGAAAATTGAATAAAGTACACGTGACATTCAAAGGAGAGAAAGCAAAGGCCGGGGAACCCCCCCCCCCCCCCCTCGAAAAAAGCATCCTCGAGGAGGAAGGAGGAAGAGCGCCTGGAGGACAACAAGAAAGATCAGTAGAGTGGTCAATATGGATCAGGCCCGTTGGGCTGGCCCAACCCAGTCTGTACTTTGATAGGGTTGGGCTAAGATTTTTGCAGCCCATTTAAGAACAAGGTTTTTTAACCCGGCCCGGATAAGCAAGTTGGCCCGTAGGACTTGAGCAATATGGGTTGGGTCTGCTCGTGGACTAAAGAAAAAATAATTAAAAAGTAAATATAAAATAGAGTAATAAAAATAATAAGAAGAGTCCAAACTCAAAGTCTACTTAAATCATCGTAGATATTTAAATATTACTTATGGATATAAAATATGTAAATATCTCTATTTAGTTCGAAAAATATCATGTCAAAAGTTATTTAATTCACAGATTATTAGGATTATTTTTCTGTAAATTTGAGACTTTGATTAGCAAGTAGTAACACCAGGTAATATTATCTTGTAAATACTTATGTTATTAACATTTTAAAACTACAACAACAACAACAACATACCCAGTGTATTCCCACAGCGTGGGGTCTGGGAAGGGTAGAGTGTACGCAGTCCATACCACTACCTCAGAGGTGAGGTAGAGAGGCTGTTTCCGATAGACCCCCGACTCAAGACAAAACAGTCTAAAAATAGGCTAAAAAGGACGTAACAATGATACAGGATAAAACTACAAGATAAAACTACAAGAGACGATAGGAATTAATATGTAGTAACAAACAATAGACAGAAACAGAGCACTGCCACAAAATACTACCACGAGGAATCCTACTACTCTTCTACACACACTTAAGCGTAGCACTACGATTACTAGTCGGGACAATAAGGAAAAACACTCCTACCTACTAGCCTACATACACTTCTACCTACTACTCTTCTACCCTAATCTGCGTTCTCCACACCTTCCTATCTAGGGTCATGTCCTCGGTAAGCTGCAACTGCGCCATGTCCTGTCGAATCACCTCTCCCCAATACTTTTTCGGTCTACCTCGTCCTCTCCTGTAACCATCCATAGCCAACCTCTCACACCTCCGCACTGGAGCATCCGTGCCTCTCCTCCTCACATGTCCGAACCATCTCAACCTCGCTTCCCGCATCTTATCTTCCACCGACGCCACACCCACCTTATCTCGGATATCCTCATTCCTAATCCTATCTCTCCTAGTAAACCCGCACATCCATCGCAACATCCTCATCTCCGCCACCTTCATCTTTTGAATATGGGAGTTCTTTACTGGCCAACACTCAACTCCATACAACAAAGTTGGTCGGACCACCACTCTGTAGAATTTGCCTTTAAGTTTAGTAGGCACCTTCTTATCGCACAAGACTCCAAATGCGAGCCTCCATTTCGTCCACCCAATTTTAAAACTAAATTTAAAAATTATAAAACCAATAATTTTTAAAAAGTGGGCTGGCACGTCGAGGCCCGCAACCCACAGAGTGATAGATTGAGCTTGCTGTTTTGTGGCCCATCATCTTGATGGGCCAGCCCGACATGACCTGTCAAATTCAAAAGCGGGAGCTTGCCCGGATGGGCTGGGTCGGCCCGTATTAACATGCCTAGATTAGAGTCGATGACGTGGAGACAAAGGGGGACAAGGTGTCAGAAGGCTCACGGTGCACGGACAAGCTCGTACGGACCTAGAAGCGATAGAAATATTAGCCGGCATCACTAACGGCATCTCCACATGACCTCTTTTTGTTGGTCTTAGTACGTAATTAGGGCTTTATTGGAACATTTCTATGGGCTAGTGCCTCACTATTATAACCTATATATAGTCTGTTCTACGCATTTGTAAGACATTCTGAATTCTAGTAATACAACAACAATACACTATTTTCATGAGCATCAAGTTTTCCTTTACTTTCCTTTACTTTCCTTTACTTTAGAAAATTGGCGTGGAGGTTACCTTCGGTGTTAAAGCTTATCTCTCGGAGACGTCCATCAACACCCTGAAACCCTCAAATTCTTATTCTTTTTCTCTTCACTTAAGTTTTATTTATTCGTCATATTTCCTTAGGTACTTAGATCTCCGGTAAATACACTAACAACAAAGTTAAATTGAGACGCATGCTCTTGACCTATTCAATTATACCGTCTTTAGGGTAAACACACGTAAGCTCATATGTATAGATCACAACATTCCCCGCCCAACCCTCGGTAATGAACCATAGTTTAGTCTTTTCTTTTTCATAAGGCTCAACTTGTCACATTATTCTTTTACTAGTTTTAGCTTACGTGCGTTGCACGTGTCAATAGATTAAAAGTTATATACAAAATATTTAAATAGTAATGAACGTCAAAATAGATGCAACATTTATTTAAACAACAAAATTTACATAGACGCAAATGTTATATTTGATGCATCTAATGTAATATCTCTTTGAGCTATAATTAAGTTGAATTGTGTTCAAAGTAAAAAGATAATATTTATAAAATTCAAAATGTAAATAAAATAAGGTTAATAACATTCCTCGTATTTTGTTTGATAGTTATTCACAAACATGAACTTAACAAATAATGTGATACTCCTGTGTTATTATTTGTAAAGAAAAAAAAGAGTCCAACGCCTAGAATAAATGGAAAGTGATCAAAATTTGACTCTACAAAATAATGTGGTGCTAGATATTTTTGATCAATATTCTCGATATATAAGATAGAGAATTAACTTTGATAATTATGTGACTGAACCAAATCATGGGTCTTTTACCAAAATCACAATAATATTATTGGCAGTCTCATGGGTAATCAATATGTTAGAAAGAAGGAATCCTCAATTACAACAACATAAAAAATAAAAATAGACGTATTTGCATGCCCACAAAAGTAACAGAAAATATGAATGAATTTTCAGTTTACTACTTTGGTATGGACCGCGATGGCTTAATAAGTGCAGGCACCAAAGATTTTCGATTGAATATACCTGAACCTAATACTATTTCGAAAAAATTACACAACATATCAAATATTCATGTCTAAATACACTCTATATCAATGCTACAATTCAATTATAATTTGCACCTTAGAGTTTAAAAATATTGGTATATACAATTGTAGTCTATCCTATTTATTACTCCCTCTCTCGCCACTATCCTCCCCCTCTCCCAATCTCGCACCCCACTCTCCTCCCTCTCTCCCAATCTCGCTCGCCTTTCTCCCTCCCTCCCTCCCTCCCTCCCTCCCTCCCTCCCTCCACCTCCTTCTCTATACAGGGTACCCTCTTTTTATAAATTTGTATATTTGTATTTTGTATATCAATGAAATCAAGTATCTATGATACTTGTATTTTGTATTCGTTGATACAATTGTACTTGTTGATACAATTGTATTCGTTGATACAAATTGTATTTTGTATTCGTTGATATAATTGTACTCATTGATATAATTGTATTCATTGATACAAATTGTATTTATTGATACAATTGTATTCAAAAGAAAAAGAGAGAGAGAGAGAGAGGAGGGTGGGAGTTGGGGGGGGGGGGATGAAAATACAAAATACAAAGAGGGAGAGAGAGAGAAAGAGATAAAAATACAAAATACAACAAGGGAAGGAAAGTGTGAAAGAGAAATAGAGAGAGAGAGAGAGACAGAGAGTGAGAGAGAGAGAGAGAAGAGAGAGAGAGAAACGGGGAGAGAGGCGAGTCTTTTTTTTTTTGCTTAACATCTTAAATAATTGGTATAGATTGTAATTAGCAAAGTGTTTTTATGGAAGCCTAATTAAGTTCATCTTGATTAATATTTTTGAAATTTGCTCTACTATTTCTCCATGTAGCCTACGTCGGTTTAGTCAAAGGGGTCTTAGGCCTAAAGTGAAATTAACACATAAATAAAATAAGATACGACATAAGTTATTAATTGGTGTAAATGAATTTTATTTAAGAAAAATAGTAAATGATAATTTTGTTTATTGTAGAGTATTTTAATGAAGGGCAAAAAATCCGATCAACATTTCTAAGGATCTTCGTGCTTTTAATATAACTAGTTTCTATGAACGTCCGTTGCACATTAATATTGTATCAATTAGCAAGTACTTTGAACTAAAACTGACCATATGACCTCTGATTCGCGTGATTTAGTAAACTCAACTCAACATAGACGCACATGTATAACTAATGCAAATGGAGTGACATATCCTGTTGAATGGGCTGGAAGAGTGACACTAGCACCAAATCTCTCTTTACAAAATACTTTATTTGTCTCCTCTCTCTACAATAAATTATTATCTGGGGTCAAATAACAGCGAATTTGAATTGCTGTGCACTAATATATTCAAAGTTCTGCCTATTTCAGAATATTTCCACGAAGGGGATCATTGATCGTGATACTAAGTGAGAAGGCCTATATTACATGGATGATTACAATTGTAGCTTGACAAATGCAACTCAGGGAATGAGTAACAAGGAGCAACGAATATGATTGTGGCAACGCCGATTGAGACACCCATCTTTTCCTTATTTAAGACATTTATTGCCAAGTTTATTCTTAAATTTAGACGAAACAAAGTTCAAATGCAAAGATTATATTTTTGCTGAGAGTCATCATGTTTCATATCCAATAAGTTTGAATAAATATGGCACACCTTTATGTTAATTCACTCTGATGTTTGG
Source organism: Jaltomata sinuosa (assembly GCA_003996215.1). Lineage (NCBI taxonomy): Eukaryota > Viridiplantae > Streptophyta > Magnoliopsida > Solanales > Solanaceae > Jaltomata > Jaltomata sinuosa. The sequence continues at coordinate 365,332 of QJPP01001358.1, read as the reverse complement.
GGTCCAACTCCCATCTTAGTTTCTTCGAGTATTAAATAGTTTATGACATTTGTAGATGATTGTACACGTATTGATCGTTCGCTTTTTCAGTAGCAAAGGCGCTTCTCTTTGCTTTATTTGATGAAAGGTAAAGATGAGATGTTTGAGATTTTTTGTTCATTTCATAACATGATTAAAACTCAATTCTCTGCTGTTATAGAAGTTCTATAATCAAATAATGGTAGAGAATATGAGAGTAACCGATTTATAGATTATTTTTGAGAGAATGGAATACTTCATAAAACCTCCTGCATTCAAACACCTCAACAAAACAGTGTTGCAGAACGAAAAAATAGACATATTTTAGAAACTGCTATATCTCTTTTGATAGCATCTAAAATACCTCAACGTTATTGGATGGATGTAGTTTGTACTGGGGTTTACTTGCCGAATAGGATTTCATCATGAGTGTTGAACTTTCAAACTCCATTATAGACACTTGCTGATTATTCTTCATTATCGTCGGTACTGATGCTTGAACCCTAAGTATTTGACTATGTAGCTTATGTTCATATCCATAAAAATCAGAGATCTAAACTAGATTCATATGCTGTTTATTGTATTTTTCTTGGATATGCTGATCATAAAAAAGGTTACCGCTGCTATGGCCCCACAAGTAAAAAATTATATGTCACACTGGATATTACTTTTTTATAATCAGAGTTATTTTTTTCTGAGAGTTGTATGGACTCTTTTCTTCGGGGGGAGAAACTTAGTGAAGAGCAGAGTGCAAATAATTGAGAGAATTGACCACTTTTCGAAGACAGACCAGCTTTGAATGAAAAACCCTTGATGGAAGAACCTCAAAAGCATGGTGATAATAATCCAACTTTGAATGACATAGTCAACTTGATAGAAGAATCTGAAAAGCATGGTGTGAGTATATGAGAGGATGTGCAGAAGGGGCCAAAATATACACATGAGCAATTGACAGAATAAATTATCACTCAAAGCTTAGTACCACACGCAGACCAATCTCCTGAGTGTAGTACTGAGGTACAATCTCTGAATTCTACTCCTAATAATGGACTAGATAGTCCTTCCACATATAAACTTCCTGTCTGGCATAATCGAGGACAACCACCTAATCGATACTCTCCATATCTTGAAGAAAAGAAATCAAAATACCCAATAACTGATTATATTAGCGCAGAAAATTTATCAATATCGCTCAAAGCTCACATACAAACTATCCTGTACAAATATTTTAAGCACTGTACAGGAGACCTTAAGTGACTCAAAGTGGACTCAAGCAATAAAGAAAAAAATAAAAGCCCTGGAGAATATGAATACATGGAGACTAGTATCGCTACCTAAAAGAAAGAATGTGGTAGAATGCAGGTGGGTGTTCACTATCAAATACAGTGCTGATGGATTGATTGACCGTTTTAAAATGAGATTTGTGGCAAAAGGATACACTCAATATTATGGTATAGATTATACATAGACTTTTTCTCCTGTAGCAAAATTAAATATAGTGAAAGCATTACTATCACTTGCTGCTAATTTGAATTGACCATTACATCAATATGATATGAAAAATGCTTTCTTACATGGTGATCTTGAAGAGAAAGTATATATGAAAATTTTATAAGGCTTTGTTTCTTCACAAACAGGGACTGTATGCAAGTTAAACAAAGCATTATATGGATTGAAACAATCACCAAGAGCGTGATTTGGACGCTTTAGCTTGGTCATGAAGAGATGAGGTTACAAGCAAGCAATGCTGGGCACACCTTATTCTTGAATCACCGAAGAGGTATGGTGACATCCTTAATTATACTATCTATGTGGATGATATGATAATCACAGGGAATGACAAAGAAGAGATTACAAAGTTGCAAAGATATTTAGCTACAAAGTTTGAAATGAAGAACCTTGGAGGGCTTAAGTATTTTCTTGGGATAGAGGTGCCCGATCTAGCGAAGGAATTTTTCTTTTCCAAAGAAAATATGTTCTTGACTTACTGGCAAAAACATGAATGCTCAATTGCAGGCCAGCTGACACTCTCATAGTCAAAAATCATGAACTAAAAGAGCATACGGATCAGACGTCAACAAACAAAGGGAGGTATCAACGACTTGTTGGCAAGTTGATTTGTTATCCCATACAAGATCAGATATAACATATGCAGTGAGTCTTGTTAGTCAATTCATGCATAATTCTAGTGAAGAACATATGAGGGCGGTCACTCGTATTCTGCAATATTTAAAGTCATCTCCTGGAAGCGGACTATGTTCAAGAAACCCAGTCATTTGAATATTGATGGGTATATAGACGCGGACTTGGCTGGAAGTGCAACAGATAAAAGATCAACATCAGGTTATTTGACCTTTGTTGAAGAAAACTTCGTTACTTGGAGAAACAAAAAATGAAACATGGTGGCTTTATCTAGCGCAGAGGCAAAATTCAGAAGTATGACTAAGGAAATTTTTGAACTTCTTTGGCTGAAGCGGTTATTAACAGAAATAGGTTTTGATTCAAGTTCAACAATAAAGATGTTGTGTAATAACAAGTCAGCTATACAAATTGCTCAGAATCCTGTTCAACATGACATGACAAAACATATTGAAGTAGATCGGCATTTCATTAAAGAGAACTTGAACATAAAATAATATATTTTTCATATATAAAATCAGAAGACCAGTTAGAAGACATGCTAACAAAAGCTATTCCGAGTATACCATTTAACAGCTCATTGGAGAAGTTGGGTATCAAAGACATTTACATATCAACTTGAGGGGGAGTATTGCAGTGAGTTGTACTGCATGAGCAAATTTAAGAAACAGAATTGAGTGATTGGAGCTTAAATTGATCTTATTTTTTTTCTTTGAACGTTAATTATCTTTCCATTTAGGTGTCTGTATTAATTACTATTTATTACGTTTTCATTTAGGTGTCTTTTCTCTTTGTATATATCAATAACCTTGTAAACATCCTACATACTAAAAAATAATAGAAAATAAAACTTCTCACTGTGTTTATTTTTTACCACATCTTTCATAGTAAGGGAAAAGAAATTGTGTTTCATATCGTGGTGTTTCATTCTGTTCCCTTTGACAATCTCTACCAAAGTTGGCCCTGCCTTAGCACATCTGGTAGAAAAATTCAACTTTTTTGTCGCTGCATGGACCTCAGTTCCTCCCTCCTTAGGATCCATATTTCTTTAGCTGTGATGCGCCTTGTTGCACAGTTTGAATCGATGACTGCTTGGTCACCTGAGTTGATATCTATTTTGTAACATAGGTCTGGGTAGGTTTCTGCTTTGTAACCTGGCCCCAGACCTCCATTGAGACTTGGGCTATTGATTTTTCCTTTGTCAATAACTTTCTACTAGTCAACATCGATTGTAGGATATTAGATTTTGGTGTAACCAAACGCTCTTCTTCACGCTGTGTCTTTATAATTTTTTGTGATGGATATTCTACCTTTTTCGGCAAGCCATGGGCATAGCGGTGCATGTTAATAAAACCTAACTAAACATGCATTGAGAGCCCTCGACCAACAAGTATTTTAATACTGCTAAATTACATTTCTTATGTTAATATTATTATCAGGTAAATTAAGATGCTTAAACTGGAAGGTAAATGTGCATCTCCTAATAATAATTGAACGTTTTCATTAAAGAGACGTTTGAACATAAGAATGTGATATCTAAAAAAGATACTTGAAAGCTCAAGTTATGTTTGGGAATTAAAAATTAAAAATTTTGTGAATGAGAAGAAAAAGATTCACTTGAAAAACTGATCAAACCCACTTTTCAAACTTGAAACTCATCAGATTATTTTGTTTCGAAAAATCTATCCAATATATTATCAAATGCTATTTTTATTTTTTTTCCTTTTGAAAAATAAAAGGAAAGATCATGTCTGAACGGGTCATAAAAACGCAACCCTGAAAATGAAGGATGCTCTCTTTAGTCCGTTTAAAAAAATATCTATTTTCTTTTTTGGTAACTCTTTAATTTTAATTTTTCACATGACATATTTAAGACCACAAGATTCAAGGATATTTTGATACATTCTACATATCTTATATTAAGACCACACGATTCAAAATATTTTTTTACTTTATTAAACTCCATGTCAAGTCAAAACTAGATAAACAAATTAAAACGGAGAGAGTAATACTCTAGGTCTTTAATTATATAATTTCGACATGCATAGATCTCAAAGTCAATTAATTAGCACTTTTGAATAAATTTGATCCCAGCTAAAATTAATATTTGCCTAACACTAAGAAATATATAAATATTAGAAATTTAACCTATATTTTTCAAAGGGCCAACTATGGATTGTACCCTACTGGTAAGGTACTATGGGAAGTGGCAACATTAAACTTCAGACAGTAACTAATTAATTGGCCTCACAACCTTCTAAGTTCTAACTCTTGAATTTTTTATTATTTCCCTAGAGCTACACTACAAGTAATTACTATACAAAGTACGTATGTGTTGTTACATACTCTGTCCGTTACAAAATAATTGTCACATCTTACTTTTCGAAAATCAATTTGACTAATTTTCAAAGTTAGATTAGATTAGATTAATTGGATATTTTAAAAGTAAAATTTAGATATTAAAAATCTGTGCGAAAAGTACTATAAATGACAATTTTTTTCATATCAATATGATGAAAAAATCATATTAAAATATTGATCAAAATTTATATCGTTTGACTCTTGAAAAGAAAATTATGACAAATAAAAAGGAACAAAGTAATATATTTTGGCTTATTAAATAAGTACAATGGAACAATTAGAATTATTACTATCTTATCGTACCTAGCGTAATACAAGTGAGACTTCATTCCTTCAAATCGATAAAAAGAACGATCGCAAAAACCGCGAAAGCTAGTGGAGTATATATGGTCGGTTTGAAATTCGAATGGATAATGAGACTCCAATTTACCTAATTTCTTTACTTAAAATACCCAATTTTAATTTGTTTGTAGCATGATCTGAATTCATGACGTGCACCTAATGCGCACATTACACATCACTCTTACTACTAGAACAAATCCCTAGGCCCCAAATCTAGAGAAAGAATTTAAAGTTGTTATTACTTTTTCTTGTTTTCCCCCTATAAAAGATATGCAGGATATAATGGTAACTATAGATATATATAATGTGACTTAATTAAACCAGAAGGTACGTAGATGAGTATTAATCATATTACACACCAAAGTATTTTGATAGCAGAAATAGAAATAGGAAGAATATTAGTAATAAAAGGTCTTTGATTGATGAGGAAATAGGATGGATAGATGGATTTAGAACCTCTCCTGCAAATTAGGCTGCATTGGCTGCACTCGAAAGGCAAAAGGCATCTGGCCGTATTCATGATTCTCCCTCTGCTCAAACACTTCCCCTATTTCTCCCATGTTCCTATTCATGCTTGCTATCTCTAGTTGCCTCTGTCATTTATTCGTGCCAAAAATTACTCATATATTAAAATATACCATGTTTGGTACAATAACATTTTAGTTTCTACGTATAAAATTCAACACACAAAATTATACAATGTTTGATTACCAATTTACAATCCCGCATAATAAGTTATGATAGAATCTATGTAGTATTATTTTATGCAAAGTAAGAGATCAAATAACTAATACATAAATAACTGAACTCTGCATTAATTATTAACACCTACATAACTCTAACCGGCCACCAAACCACTCTAGGGACGTTCAATTTCAAAATGTTAAAGGAGCATATCTAAATAAACTAAGTAGAATTTCCATCACCTCATTCAAAATCGTTCTCAACAAAATTAATATTCTTTAAAGTCTTATAAATTAACATCAAGATTTTGAGAAATCTGGACTATACATATCTGAATTCTTGAGTCAAAAGTTGGTTAGGTCCGTTTCCAGGGGTAAGGTTCTTGAAAAAAGCCATTAATATTCTTTAAAGTCTTATAAATTACAGAAAACATTATTATTAGCCATATACTTTTTGCTAGAAATACGTTAATTTATCACTGATATTCACAAAGCTTTCACACAGATTTTTTTTTTAATGATAAGCCACCACCTCAGGTTGTGAGCCTTTGGTGTGGGGGAAGCGAAATAATTTGAATTCATAATTTTAAAAATATAATAGATTCAGTGCTAAGAATCTTCAAGATTGAACCTATCAAGTTAAATCTTGAATCCGCCCGTTGATGTACATGCGTATTATATTTTTATGAGACATTTAACGAGTTAAAATTGCGAAAAAAGAAAAAAAAAAGGAGCAAATGTATATGTTAAGTTAATGTGATAACCATACCAATTGACAGTTAAGTTGATCTTGCTCCTGCTCCATATTTTGAGTCTGAGTGATGTCCATCCAAACACCACAGTAGGTCAAAAAGTTAAGAAAGAAAATATACAACACATAACATAATTGAACATCACAGTAAAGTTAACAACAATATTTTTTATTAACTAAGAAAAAAACAACAAGAAGAGGCTACTCCATCTGTCGAAAGAATAAAAGGTTCTTTCATTCTGAATAAATTTAGTTATTTTTGAAAATAATATTTACAAGTTTTAAAAAGAGTTAATAACAGAAAATTCCCAAAATATTGTGGGTTATTTTGTTACCCCTAAACAGAACACCTGATAGATTAGGGGGAATTTTGATGTAATAACTCATTTAAAAATTATAAAGTACTACAACAAACACATTACTAGTGACTTCATATTTACCAAAATTTAAGTACTTCAAACACATTACATAGTGTTGGACATACCTTTTTCCTCATCATCCTCATAAACTCATTCTGTAACACAATCAAAGTGATAAATAAATAAGAATATACACATTAATTAATTAAATTGAATAGAACAATATTGTACAAAAATATTAGTGAAGGAATGAAATAGTAGGTACCTGTTTGTCACGGATACTAGTGAGTCCATTTTCAAGAGCATCTTCCAATATCATGAGCTCTCTATAGTTCAAAGATGATATGTCTTCACCCTTTAGGTTCCTGCAATTCAACAACTCAACATGGATAAACATTAAGCAAAAGTTCTTTCTTAATCTTTGTTTTTTTCTTTTACACTTCTTATTTATTTTTTCTATTTGAGGAGATGGATCTAGTGCTAAAGCACCAGATTCACGTAAACTCAATAGCTTTACTCAAACTTTGTATTATATTAAGAAATCTACTGAATACCTATATAAATTTTATTTATTATTATTATCATTATTATATATCATCAAAATAAGGTCGTAGAAATTCATAAACTTTAAATAGTTGAGGGAGTGAAGTGAGAGAAGTTTAACAAATATACCTGAGTTTTATTTGCATGTTGTCATTGTCTTTCTTGACTTTATTGATTTCATTGTCCAAGTTCTGTTTACAATCCAATCAAACTAATCAAAAACTTTTCTTTTAAAAAAAGAAAAACATTGAAACTTGGTTATTATAATAGAGGGAGCTTATTATTAATCAATCAGTCAATATTGATGTGCTATATATTGAACACCATATATGTGTAGGTAGCTAGCTAGGTTTTCTTCACTTTTTTGGGTCCTAAAAACAATGAAAAGACTTGCAAACAAAAGGAAGATGGAATGGGGAGAATCAAGATTTCATTTCCTTTTACCAGATCTGTTTATTGACTAGAAGAATATAACCATTACTCCTTCTGTTAACAATTTGGACTAGGGATATAGCTAGAAAAGTACATGCTATTTTTAGATCTGTTCATAGAATTCATGTTTCAAATTTCTACCAACAAAATCACCCCTTTTTCCCAAAAGGGGGTGAGTCAAAAACCAGTTAAAGGATAGATCTTTCATGTCAAAGTGGGAAAACCCTAATCTCTTTTTTTTTTTCCTCAAAAGAAAATCCTAATAAGAAAAAACAACTTGCTTTTTCTAGATCTGTTCAAAGATTTCATGTCTCAAGTGAACTAACATTGTTTTAGCAAAAAACACACGTTTCTTTGTTTTGTGTTTTTTCTCATTTTCAAGAATAGGTAAAAGAAAAGATGGGAATAAGATCCAAGGGGTTTCTTTGATTTTTCTTCTTTTTTCCCTTTTTCAAGAATATGTAAAATTAAAAGATGGAATTTGATCCAAGGGGTTCTTTGATTTTGTCTTTCTTTTTTTTTTCTCCCCTTTTCAAGAATAGGTAAAAGAAAAATGGAATTTAAGGGTTTTTAGTTTACCTCATGCTTAGCATCCCACAATCTTCTGCCAGTAAGCTTGTGGTATTGATCCAAAATATCAACCAACCTTCAAAATAATCACACAAAATTAAATTTCTTAGACGAAAAAAAAAAGGTTGATGAAAAAATAAAAAGAAATAAAGAAAGGAAGATAACATACGAAGTAGAGGAGAACTCATGCATCTTTCCAGAAGTAGCAAAAATGATAACAGAAACACGAGCCTCACAAAGAACACTGATTTCCTTTGCTTTTTTCAAGATCCCATTTCTTCTCTTTGAGTAAGTTACTTGCCTGTTGCTTGAGTTCTCTATTCTCTTTATCTCTATCTTTCCTCTCCCCATTTCTTCTTTCTTTTTTTTTCTTTTCTTTTCCTTTAGATGAATATTATTGAAGTAAGTATATATATAAGAAGAAGAAATGAATGGGAGTATCTATTAAGGGATTGACAGGCAATCAACTTTCTTAAGTTTCAGAAAAAGGATGGGTTTTTAAAGGCATTTGACAATGCCAATCCATCTGTATCTTTACTTGTAACTTGGAACTTGTCTTAACCCTTTCTTGCACCTTCTTATCCTTTGGGTTTTCTCCATCTTCATCTCTCACTTGTTGAGAATTGTGTGATTAAAAAGTTGAAAGTGAAAAATTTATTTCGATAAAGGGTAGTAGTAAAACTTGAAACCGAGACCTATTGTTTACCCTTAAAACGGTACAGTTAAATTTGTACACGTAGTTTAAATACAAGCGGATTGAATTGACCAAATAATAGAATCGGAAAAAATTTACTTGTAAGAAATGAACAGTAAACAAGTAGTTAAGTAATATATGTTGAAATAGAAAATATTATAGCCTTGAGCTCCGAGGAAGTTTTTTTTTTTTTTTTTTGGGTAAAAAAGATACTGATATTATAGATTAATATGCGTCATTACATAGTAACAAGTTGGCAGAGCCGGTGTTAGTGTTTGGGAGAGTAGGGGTCTGATTATACAAAAACTTTACATATGTGGCCGTTGGCCTCTTTAGCCTAGTAAAACTGGTTCCATTCTTGTGTGCTCCCAACCTATTGAGAACAAACAATGGTGGAACAGACCACTTAACTAAACCATTATAGTCTCTAGCACGAGTTCCCTCCTTAGCTAATGCATCTGACACTTGGTTTTCCTCTCTGGAGCTATGATGGATCGGTGGGCTCCTCAGCTGGTGGAGTAGCAACCTGCATTCATAGATAATTGCATTATAAACAAGATGTTCATAGTGTAGTAACCTTATCACTTCAATCCGAGGAAGTTAGCTGACAACAACGCCAGAGAATTTTAGTACAATGCTTGTGGAAGAATGAAATTCCGATCCCCCTCAATAAGGAAATTAGCTACTATTTATAGCTTATAAGTTACAAGAGACAAGACCCACAAATTATGCCCTAATAAAGCCCATTAAAGTCACATTATTACAATTGATTAACAACTAGCGGAGATCTAGGGATCTTCTGCAACAATCGAGTTCCCGACTTTGCTCTGTCTGACTGGCATCTCACACCCGGTGCCTCACCACCGGAGCTAGATGGGCCTTCACCATGACTCCGATTCCAGAATCATGTCTGATTTTTCTTCTACGCCATGTGTCTTTCTCTAGTTCGTCCATCCTCAAAGTCCAGATTTTACCTTATATAGATAGTCCCTTCACTTTTTGAATACTCTTCAAGTTGTGATCGGGAAGCGAAAAAAGATTCAATTTCTTGGCAGGAAAGCAAGTGAAAGGTTTTCTGAAGCTCGATGGGATGTGTGTCCTCTCATAGTTAATGCACGCACACGTGTTTTTTCGTGATTGGCTCAGAACTACGTTTGACTACCAAGGTAATGATGAATTCTTATTTTTCCAAAGCCTATTTAAATAGCCTTTTTCTTCCATTTTCTCTTACTTATTCCCTTCAAACTCGAATTTTCATCTCTCTTTTTGCAACTCTTCCCTTTCAAGCTTTCACCGAAGCTCCAATGGAAAACACCTCTTCTTCACCCTTTGTTCTCCCATAATTCTAAACACCATGTCTTTACTTTTTTCTTCCAAAAAAAATATACCACCAGCCGGTCATAAGAATTCACCGATAATACTTGGCCCTATCGACGTCAAACCCCATACCAGCGAAGCTCCGACCAAATCTAAGAAAAATAAATCATATAAGAAAAGGCGATAGAACAAAGCCCATGATTGACATGATCCTGCCAAGCCAATGATCTTTCAACAAAGACCTTCAATATCAAATCCATCAATGAAACAAACAGATGATTGCGACAAAACTCTTTTGCAATTCAAACCACCCATCTTCCTATTGTTCGGGCCGATTGTAAGTGGAAAGACAATGTCCGAGTTCATGCTCCCAACAGATTTAAGAGAGTGACTTTTGAATAATTGAACCATTCATACATGTATATGTATCCGTTCACTCTCGAGTTTGGTGATTTGACTATCGACCCCATCATCCTTGAATTCTGTAGAGCCTACCACATCTATTTAGCTCAGGTCAGCTCGGCTATTTGGAGAGCAATTGGGTGCCTTTAGCAAATATAATCGGGTTATAATTTATTCTTGTTCATTTGATTCTCCTTCATTCCCCAAGAGTCTTTCGAGGTATAGTCATCAACTTATCCCTTTGAGAGGCAAGAGCCATACTTTCCAGCCGAGATGATGATCATGATCAAGGCTGGATGAAGAGATTCATAGTCTTTTCCACCTCTAACATTATTCTAAAGACGTGTGGAACTATGCCCGTAAGCTTTCATTCCTTAAACCAATTTTTATTTTTCTCTATTATGAATCTTACCTTGGGCAGTTTCTTACTTAGATGTCGCATGGATCTCGACATCTCTATCTGGGTTCAATTCATTTTGGACATCTTCACCATAGAGAAGCGGACTTGAAAGGAAATTTTCAAAAATAAGAACTAGAAATCCAAAAATCATGGTATGACTTCTTACTTCTTGTTCCAATTTCTTTTCACAAAGCTTACTACCATCTGTTAACCTTATGAACTTTGAAAAGCCTACTAAAGGGTTTCTCAAGCCTCCGACCCGTAGATGTTTCCCTCAATACGGAGGAAGCTGAAGAGCGATTTGACCTCCTTATTAAATGGAAAACGCCCCTTGATCTAGTACTTGTGGCTGATGAGTCCACTCCAACCTCAACCCTTCTGTAACACCCGAAGTCTCAAGCTAAGAGTTGAACTGTTCTAAGAGTAGAGTTGGACCCGAACCCAATGAATTCTATTGTACCTAGGTGTTAAGATCAATTTCAAAGTGTGGAAGGTGCAATGGATGTGAATTAATATCTTAGGGAACCTTTAGTACGAATTTAAGTTGAAAGTTTCTCTACTGATTAAGTTTTTGTGTAAGTTCATTCAAGGGTAAACTTCAAACGATCATTCCTCCTATTATATAAGGAGTTACATGACTCATGACCCACTAAATTAAAGGTCATTGAGTCTTCTTTCCAATGCCATCGATCAATTATCAATCCGAGTTTGGATTAAAAAGTTATAGGCGTTTTATCGAGCATGTATCAGTTTGGTGCACTGATGGCGCCCCATGCCAGACCTAAAACTCCAAAACAATGAATTTGGTGCATTGACTGGCGCCCAGCGCCCGACCTTGCCTGACAAAATAATTTTTCAGTTGTTGACCTATTTCCAAGGGCATTTTAGTCCTTTTCTTTTTATAAAATCCCCCTTTATTAACCTAAACTATTTTTACATTGTTTACCTCTCCAAATTTCATCAAGGAAGTGTATTCTTTTCTTCTCCAAACGCTCAAGAAACCTAAGGAACAAGAGACTCAAAGTTTAAGATTTTCTTCAAGGTTCCTTCCTCAAATACAGAAATCAAGGTACATAAGAGCAACACCTTTCGTGAGAAACTCCGTTCTTCCCCACAACCGAGTCTTAGTTTTAGAATTAGTTCATGGTTTAAAGTTAGGGTTTCAAGGTTGAATATTTCTAAATATTATTCTTGAACCTCGTCATAATTTCTTGAATATTCGTTGAGTATATGTGTTAATTTTATGGGTTAGAGTCTTTCTTAAAATTGAATTTCATGGTATGTCTACCAATTTTCTCCATATAAGGTTTATGAGTTTTATTGATGTTATTGAAAGTTTATTGCATGTTTTCATGAGATCTATTCTATCCAAAGTTTATTCAAAAAGTGTTTAAACGTAGTAAATTCATGAAAGGATTATGAAGACTCTTATGCATGATATCATGGCTTGAAAAGCAAAGAAACTTATCATATCTTGGAAAGTAAAAGCAAAGTTATAAAAATTTAGCGCCAAGGCTGACAAAGATAGATATGTTCTTGATACGATATATTAGAGTCAAGCATGATTTTCAGAAAAAGTTTTTAAATTTATATTATGAGCAACTAATATGTTTTAGGAGGATTATTTAGCACCGAAATGGGAATGAATTTAGACAACAACATGCCCTAAAACTACATTGCCACCGTAAGATAGGATCGTCTGCAGTTAGGGCGACTCCTCCTTTATCCTTCGGGCTCAGATTGGATCCATAGGTTATATTTCTTCTTATACCCTGGCAAGGTATAGGATGACTCTTCTCAATGTGGGAAAGACATTAGACTCCATGTTACTCGCATAGTTTATGTCAGTTAAGACAAACTCCCCCAAACTCAGCAAGACAGTATTTCCTCAACTTATTTATTATTTATGATAATTCTATCAAAGTTGATTTACCATAGCATTTTAAGCTACTTGCTTTTGGTTTACGCTTCATAAAGTTAACTATTTGAGTTCATGATTACTGTTTTATTCTACTATTATGTACCAATATATTCTAAGTATTGACTGCTCTTCTTGTGCTGCATCGTTTTATGATGTAGACTCTAGTTTTTAGACTCAGGGCCGTAGTAAGATGCTTTGCTAGACTTCTCCGTATCATCCTGTAGTGAGTCCTTCTCGCATCTAGGGGACTTGGTTATGCTTTGCTTAATTTCCAGCTCAACAGATAGTTTTAGTTTTTAGATTTTAGTTTTCAATAAAGGTAGCTTAGGGCCATGTCCCAATAACTCTTTCAGTTCATTAGTTTTAGAGGCTTCATTAGATAGTAGTCAGCTCAGTTGTTATGGTGACTTTCAAGTTGACCTTCAGTATTTCAAATTAAAGTTTATCTTTATTTACAGACATTTAGCCCATAGTTGTATTTCCAGTTTCGGCATTATTTCAAAGTTGAGTTTTATAAATAGCAAACTAGGCCAAGGGTTCTCCCGAGCCACTCATTGTTCCAAATGCCCTATCACGTCTAGAGTGTAGGTTCGAGGCGTGACTGATGTGCCGGCATTTTATGACACATTTTACTCCTTTTACCAAAGAATAGACGTAAGTTTTCAAGCAACCATTATTGGTTTTAATGGTTTTTATGTTTAACTTGCAGAAAATTGAACCAACATAGAAAAGGACTGAAAAAGTACTAAACATGATCACTGTTATATGTGACGACTCCTATGACTAATCTTTAAGGTCATAACGAGTCATCATTCAAGTAACCAAGTTTGAGAGAAATGAAGAAGGCCACTGGATAGGGTAGTGACTCACCTGATGAGCCACCAAAGTGTTGGTGAATCACCATGCAAACCACCAAGCTAAGGCAGAATTGGTGGAGTCACTGGTTAAGGGTGGTGACTCACCTAACGAGACACCACAGTGTTGGTGAATCACCATGCAATCCACCAAGCTACGGCAGAATTGGTGGAGTCACTAGTTAAGAGTGGTGACTCACCTGAAGAGCCACCACAGTGTTAGTGAATCACCAGGCAAGCCACCAAGTCAAAGCAGAAATGGGCATCCTACTGGTTAAGGGTTGTGACTCACCTAACGAGTCACCACGGACTTGACGAGTCACCATGCAAGCCACCAAGTCAAAAGCGGGCATTCCGAGTTCTATTTTTGGAAATTATTTTCCTGGACTACTATAAATACCTAGTGTTAGGGCTAATTATATTATTCATTATTGGATATTGTTCTTTGGTTTTTAAATGACGAGTGACACAACAAACAAGAAGAAAAATATTACTTCTTGGAAAATCATTGATTTTGGGAATTATTGCTCAAGTTTGTGTCAAGGACGGAAGTGTATTTTCATCTATTGTAAGAATATTTCTTCTATTCATGAATACTATTACTTTCTTCTTCTCTAAAAGCATGAGTGGATAAAATCCCACAACTAGAGTTGTGAGATCAATGGTGAAATAATGACTTAGGGTTGATTTGGTATTAAATTCATACTGTATACACTATTGTATTGTTATCCTTTCATTTTTACAGATTTTTAATGGTTTCAAACATTAGAACAAGCCCTAGGTTTGAATTGCTTGAAATAAGAGGTTAAAAACTGGGAAAAAGGTTTAACAACGAGGATTCAGAGTTTCTAACCTTCATCTAATGAGTAATGCTCTAGCGAGATTAATCTACTTGAGGCTAAAATTGAGTTTCTTATTTTTATCTTTTCAAGTTCGAATGAATTGAAGAGAAAATTGTCTAATTTGGTTGAGAAACGTTTAGGTTTACGTTTGTATTCAATTGCCTCACAGTTGTTGTACAAAGTGAATCCGTTACAAAAGTTAACCCGAATTTATTGTAAAGCCATGGTGAACACACCCCTAATTTGCTTCTCTATTGATTTTTACTCATTATAATTTGTTATTTGCTAATTGAATTAGCCAAAGATTAAAAAATATTGATCGTTATAAAACACCCCCCACCTTTCTTGAAATTATCGATAAATAGTCATTTAAACTACTAACGACTTAATTTTTACCATATTCCTTATGGGATTTGACCCCAACCTTTGCTGAGTTCTATATTTGACAACGACCGCTTATACTTCTTAAGTGAGGTGTAATTTGGGCATATCAAATTTTAGCGCCATTGCCGGGGAATACGGTTGTCTATTAAGTCCAGTGTGTTTACTTAACTTTTAGTCATATTTCCTAATTTTACTTGTATTTGTTATTTATGTGACTACAGGGTACAACTTTGTGTATGCCAAGTACTCGATGCTCGGGTGACCCAATCTTACCTTATGACCCCGGGCTTGCAAAAACTTTGAGGCTGAACATGAATGCATAACAACGTGAAGCACCAAGGCTTGCTGTAACCCAACAGATGCTGAACAACGATAATATAAAGGATGATTCTGCTTTGGATGATAATGTTGAGGTGGACAATGTTGATAATATGGTCCCAATAGATCAGGGGTAACAAAATAGAGGTCGAGGTTGGCAACAACATAGGCCTTTTACTTTGGATGACAATGATGATGTCAACTTGGACATAGTGGGTGCTACTGGGGCCATCGTTCGTCCCCCATTGGTACCTGGTGCTAAGTTCAATATCACTAGTACTATGATTCAATTGTTGAACTTGAAGGGGATATTTAGAGGAGTGGTTGGTGATAATCCCAACAGGCATTTGATGAACTTTGTTGGAATTTGCAAGTTCTTTGAGCTGCCAGGAGTGAGTCAGAATGTTATTTGGCTCAGGTTATTTCCATTGTCTTTATCTAATGAGACAGCTCAATGGTTGATCGAGTTGACTCCTGATTCTATAACAAACTGGAGTGAGTTGAAAGAAGCTTTCCTAGAAAGATTCTTTCCTCCTTCCAAAATGTTATAGTTTAGGGATGAGATCAGTAACTTTAGGCAACAACCACATGAAACCTGGCTGAGATTTAAGAAAAAGTTAACTCAGTGCCCAAACCATCAGCTGAGGGATGAATTCTTGATGCAAATGTTCTACAGATCTTTGAATTCGGCTACTAAGACAATACTTGATAATGCTACAGGTGGAGCTTTTATGGGATTAAATTTTAGTGAGGCCACTGCTACCTTACACCGGCTCACCAAGACAAATAAAGCTTGGCTTAACAGGGACTCAGAGGTGGCAAACAGTACTTATGCCATTGGTATATCAGCTGAACAACGCAGAAAGAAAGAAGAGCGGGATCAAGACATGGCCCACTTGAAGACACAGATGGACTTGCTAACGAAGCATTTGTTGGCAGGTGGAATTGAGAAGGTAAAAGCTGTGGGTTCACATAGTAGAGCAGCTGAGTCCGAGTCTGATGAAAAAGTTAATTATTTGGGGGGTTTCCAGGCTTATGGCCAAGGAAACCAATGTCAGAACTATTAGCAGGATAATTATTATGACAAGGGTGACTATAAAGATTGGGAGCAAGGGAATTGGAAGAACCAAAATGATAAGGGTGGCTTATATGTACCACCTAGAAATCGAGATAGAGCTAACTATGATGCAGAGACTTCCAGCATAGAAGCCATGTTGACAAAGGTTCTGCTAAAGGTGGAATCTATTGATGTTGGGGTGAAAGAGATGAAGAGTGAGCTGTCTTCATTGAGTCATCTGGTGGATTCACACTCCACTTCTATTAAACAATTAGAGCATCAGATGGGGAAACTGTCGGCGGCTCTGAATCAGCGGAAGAATGGTACTTTTCCAAGTGATACCATACAAAATCCAATGAATGATAGGAGTTGCATGACTATCACTAAAAGGAGAGGTAAAACTTTATCATAAACACATCTGGTAGTTCAGACCCAGATAATGATGTTGCTAATGACTATGAGATGGTAGATAATGAGATTGATGTTGGAGAGAAGTTGGGTGTTCTTGCAGAAAAATCTACTCTGATGGAGGACACCGCCACAGTGCTTAAGTAGAAAAGCAAGGAGGTTGAAAACTTCCAATGCAGATGCCTAGGCTCCCTCCTCCATTTCCACAGTGGGTGAAGAAAAAGGTGGAAGATGGAAAGTTCCACAAGTTCATATCCATGCTCAAGCAGATATCAGTGAACATCCCATTGGTGGACGCTCTTGAGCAAATGCCCGAATATGCCAAGTTCATGAAGGACTTGATTACCAAAAAGAGGTTGGTGAGTTTTGAGTCAGAAGATAACCTTCACCACTGTAGTGCAATTTCTTCGAGATCATTAGTGAAAAAGAAGGAAGATCCAGGTGCATTTACTATTCCCTACACAATTAGGAAATTTAACTTTGACAAAGCATTATGTAATCTTGGTGCTAGCATCAACTTGATGCCGCTAGCAATCTATAAACAATTGGGCTTGGGAACCCCCAAACCGACTACCATGAGGGTATTGATGGCTGACTATTCTGTAAAATGACTAGTGGGAATATTATATGATGTGCTAATGAAGGTTGGCAAGTTTATATTTCCGTCTGACTTTGTAATCTTGGATTGCAAAGTAGATTTAGAAGTACCCATAATTTTGGGATGACCATTGTTAGCTACTGGAAGAGTGTTGGTTGACATGGAGAGAAATAAATTGACATTCATACTGAATAATGAATTAGTCAAGTTCAATGTGTGTCAATCGACGAAGCAACCGAGAGACATAAGGGTAGTCTCGATTATTGATGTTATTGATGAAGCTACTATAGAAGTGCATATTGAGGAAAAGGTTGTTTTTGAGACCTTAACTGCTATGATGATGATTTTGGAATCAGAGGAAGAGGAACCCATAGAAGAATGCGGTGAGAACAAATCAAGAAAAAGAAAACACCACAAGAGAACCAAAGAAGAAAAGGAGTTAGAAAGGTGAAGAAGCTATCTCGAATTGCTGAGGAGCTGAGACAAGAGAAATTTAGAGCCCAACTGGCTGATGTCGCTTGCACCTATTCTAGAGACTGCTCCTACCTCAGAGACCCCGACGGTCTCCAGCATTGTACCAAACTTTGAGGCCTAAGGGTTTCACATGTATTCCTTTCTCTCACAGTTTTAGATTTCATATTTATGCATTAGGGGCAATGCATGATTCTAAGTTGAGGGTGTTATTAGGATACATGTGAGTCTACACCATCGAGGGTTTCTGTTGCCATGTTCCTTTTCCCTCGTGTGCTATCTAGTAGAACCGATATGTTTAGGTCTTTTTATAATTTTTGTGTTGTGGTTTTGTTGTGTAATGTGTAAAGGAAACAAAATGAGTCTATAGCAGTTATGGCATTTTGTAGTTTGTAATAAAAATGAGCCCCCTCTGAAAAGTTGATTTTGTACTTGTGTTTGAAATGGTTAGCTGCACTGGATCCCTGAATGTCATTGATTGTATGTGATTGTTGCTTAAGCCAAACTTTTGTTTTGATGGTTGGCAGTGATATAGTTTCTTGGTTCCAAGTGTGTGTGAGCTTATCTTGATAAATTCTTACTTTGTGCATGCAACTAGAACTTGCCCGGCCTATTCTGTGAAAGTCAGTTTGCTTAGGAAAGGTGTCACGCCCCGAAGCTACTCCCTAGGCGTAACACGGGACCCGGTACCACGAGTGTCCCAAGTTAACTCTTGGTCATAACATCTTAGTTATTCAATACAAGAAACATAGAGGAAACATACATAATAGAGAGAGAAATCTATAAATCGAAATGGGATAAAGTCTACGGAATACCAATCCAGAATACAAACTAGCTATGTCTGAAGCCTCTAGGTCTAACATAAGAGTTGATGGGACAAGACCCCAATTAACTCAGAAATCCAAAGAAAACAACATAAAGAGGTAAGTCTAACACTAGCCCTCAGATAATGAGGACTCACCAACGGAAGCTAGATCTCTGTCGATGTCTAGCCACGACCCTGAGGAGTGGATCCTGAATCTGCATCATCAAAGGATGCAGTGCATGATATGCGTCAGTACTATATGATGTACTGAATATGAGAGATGTGCATAAATGAAATCAAAACATGCTAAAAACATAGTTAAGGCTAAGATCATACATAAAAGAGAGTTCATAAGAAAATCATACTTTTGAGCATAAGGTAAAAGATATCAAAGCATAAGACTTAAAAATATTTATACGAGAGTTTCTTATAACCGACAATAGACCATGTGAGCTACATGGAATCCAACTACATGGCCCTAGTTGGCAAAGCTACCCTGAATCTTGCCAAGGAATGGGGTACTATACATATTATAGCATGGAACCACTTTCATAAGGGGGACACTCTCAACTAACGAGGACCCATCTTCATGAGGAGACACTCTTAACTAACGAGGACCCTCTTCACCTACGCTAGCAATGTAGTTTTGGACTTGGGTAATCGACCCCTAATCGTTCGGTGCTAAATACCACTCCCAAAATATACATACATATAGCTCATATATACTTGTGACATATCTAATGTCAAATCTATTTGAAAAGCATAAGGACATATCTAATGTCATGCAAATTCAAATCATAAGTCTTAAAGCTAAGTATAGACATAATTCACTTTTCTTTCTAAATTCATAACTTGAAGAATTTGGCCTGCAATTTCATAAAATACTTGAGATCATAACATCCATGCATGCAATTTTCCATAAATCAAGCCATGCATGTAAAATTTAACTAGGGTTACCCTTCAAATCATAAGGCAAATAATCAATTGGAAAACCCATGTAAATCATGAAATTGAACTTAGAATTTATTGAAGAATCATGAGAAAATACTCAATAAGAAAGCCCATGAGAATTAGGTAAGAACCCTAACTTGAAATTCATAAATTCAATTTAGAAGAATTGGGGTTTTGGGCATAAGGGTGAAAGAATCCCCTTATTGAATACCCACATACCTTGATTGAAGCTAATCCAATTGGAATTGAAAAGAAGAGGAGGCTTGAACTTAGAGCTTGAGACTTGGAGCTTGAAGGAGTTCCTTTTCCCAATTTGGTAGATGAATGAGAGGTAATAAGAGACTTAGTCTAATAAGAGTAGAAACTCTACTAAAAGTGTTCAAAACAGCCTCACTTAAGAGTTAAAAGGGTGGGTAATTATAAAAATACTTCTAGGATTAAATTAAGAAAAAGCTATTTTAAAACTCAGCTTCAGGTTCCATGGGTCCTTTCCATGGACCGTAGAAGTAACCACGGCTCGTGGATTAGAGTCATGGTTCCTAAGCCAAAATTCCAGGCTACATATAACTTTCCACGGACTAACAAGATGACCCGTAGAAACTTCTACGAGTCGTTGAACCAATTTGTGGTTTTGAGGAAATTGACCATTCTCTGTCTGATTTCCATGGGCTGGTTCCACGACCCGTGAAAACTTCCACAAACCGTAAAAATGACTCGTGGTTCTCAGACTTGAGGGTGGTCTACAGGACTGGAATCACGAGTCCTTTCCATGACTCGTGGAACCATCCACGGCTCATGGACTTGACCCGTGATCCCTAAAATTTCAAAATTTCTGCAAGTTTCTAAGTTTGTAAGCTGGATCGAACTCCGGAGTGTTACAATATCTCCCCCTTGGGATCATTCATCCTCGAATGAATATTAAACAAGAAAAACTGGAGAGAAAACAGCCCAACCAAGCAACAAAACATAAATCTCAAGGATAAACATGAAAACTGAGCTTTTCAACTTAAAACATGATTGCACTAACTTCACAAAACATGAATGCATGCTAGGATCATGAGGAAACTAATGGAATAGAGTCGGAGGATCATACTAAGAAGGAAACTAATACCTCAAGTTGAAACTGGGTTGGAAAGAAAAAGATGAGGGTACTTGGCCTTAATGGCTGCTTCTGCTTCCCAAGTAGCTCCCTCAATTAGCAGATTTCTCCAAAGGACTTCCACCGAAGCTACTTCTTTGTTTCTCAACCTCTAAATCTGATGATCAAGAATCTCCATGGGAACTTCCTCATAAGTAAGGTTATCCTTCACACTCACATCTTCCAAAGGAATAATCAAGGTCGGATCACCAACACACTTTTTCAATATAGAAACATGGAAGACCGAACTAACCCCCTCTAAATCTGTTGGCAAATCCAACTCATAAGCAACACTACCAACCCTTCTCAGAATCCGATAAGGACCTACATAGAGGGGACTAAGCTTCCCTTTCTTACCAAATCTCATCACACCTTTCATGAGTGACACCTTTAGAAATACCCAATCATCAACCTCAAACTCCAACTCTCTCCTTCTCACATCCGCATATGATTTCTGTCGACTCTGAGTAGTCTTCAACCTCTCTGTAATGAGCTGAAACTTCTCCATAGTCTCATGAACTGAATCAGGACCAATCAAAGCTGCCTCACCTACCTCAAACCAACCAATAGGAGACCTACACCTCTACCCATAAAGTGTCTCATAAGGGGCCATCTGGATGCTAGAATGAAAGTTGTTGTTGTAGGCAAACTCGATAAGAGGTAAGTGATCATCCCAACAACCCTTGAAATTAATCAAACAAGCTCTCAACATATACTCCAAAGTCTGAATAGTATGCTCTGCCTGGCCATCCATCTGTGGGTGAAAAGTTGTGCTAAGCTTCACCTGAGTACCAAGACCTCTCTAAAAAGACTTTCAAAACTGGGATGTAAACTGAGTAACTCTATCTGAAATGATGGATAATGGAACACTATGTAAGTAGACTATCTCACGGATGTAGAGTCTAGCATAATCATCCAACGAAATCAGAATCCGTAGTCTTGACAGCCAAGAAGTAGGCTAATTTGGTCATCCTATCGACAATCACCCAAATAGAATCGTGTTGCCTTCGAGTACGAGGCAAACCAGTAATGAAGTCCATATTGATTGCTTTCCACTTCTAAGTAGGAAGGTCAATATCCTGAGTCATGCCACCCGGTCGCTGATGCTCTACCTTTACTTGCTGATAGTTGGGACACTTAGCCACAAAACCGGCTATGTCCCTCTTCATACCATTCCACCAATAGACTTACCATAGATCATGGTACATCTTGGTGGCACTAGGGTGAATAGAATATCTGGAACTATGAGCCTCAGTCAAAATCTGTTGTCTCAACCCATCTACATCTGGCACACACAATCGATCCTGATAATGAAGCACACCATCTCCCCCTTGGGAGAAAGCCTCAACCCTTTGCTGATGGACTGCACCCTTTAGCTGTGGCAAAATGGGATCATTGTCTTGCTTTGCCTTCCTTTCAGCTACCAAAGATGATTCTGAATCATTCTGAACAATAAAACCACTTTCTGTCGAGTCCATAAGGCAAACTCCCAACCGAGCAAGCCTATGAACCTCCTTAGAAATTCCTTCTTTCCGTCTTCAACTGAAGACACACTACCCATGAACAATCTACTAAGTGCATCCGCCACAACATTGGCCTTACCCGGATGGTAAAGAACACTCATATCATAATCCTTAAGAAGCTCAAACCATCTCCTTTGACGAAGATTCAATTCCTTTTGAGTGAACACATACTGAAGACTCTTATAATCAGTGAATACATCCACGTAAATATCATACAAGTAGTGTCTCCAAATCATCAAAGCAAAAACCACGACCACCAACTTAAGATCATGGGTAGGGTAGTTTTTCTCATGAGTCTTAAGCTATCTCGAAGCATAAGCAATCACCTTACCACACTGCATCAACACATAGTCCAAACCAATCCTAGAAGCATCACAATACACAACAAAGTCATATAGGCCCTCGGGTAGATCCAACACCGGAGCGGTGGTCAACCTAGTCTTCAATTCCTGAAAGTTCTTCTCACATAGATCAGACCACTAAAATTTAACCTTCTTCTGAGTCAACCAAGTCAATGGGGCAGCAATGAAAGAAAATCCTTCCACAAATAACCTGTAGTAACCAGTCAAACCCAAAAATCTCCTAATATTAGATGGGGAGGTGGGTCTAGGCCAGTTCTTTACTGCCTCAATCTTTTGAGAATCAACTCGAATACCATCTCTAGTCACAATATGACCTAGAAAAGCAACATACTACATCCAAAACTCACACTTGCTAAACTTAGCAAACAACTACCGATCCTTGAGTATTTGCAACACAACTCTCAAATGGTCCGCATGCTCCTCCTCACTCCGAGAGTAGATAAGAATATCATCAATGAAAACAATCACAAACATATCCAGATACTGTTTGAACACATGGTTCATCAAATCCATAAAAGTTGCGGGAGTATTCGTTAGACCAAAATACACTACAACAAATTCATAATGACCGTATCGAGTTCTGAAGGCTATCTTTGGAATATCACACCCTCTAACACAAAACTGATGATAACCGGATCTAAGGTCGATCTTGGAGAACAAACTAGCACCCTGAAGCTGATCAAACAAGTCATTAATCCTAGGAATGAGATACTTATTCTTGATTGTGACCTTGTTCAGCTGACGATAGTCGATACACATTCTGAGGGACCCATCTTTCTTTCGTACGAATAAGACTAGAGCACCCCATAGAGAGATGCTGGGTCAAATAAAACCCTTATCAAGGAGGTTTTTCAACTGATCTTTTTATTTTTTAAGCTCCACGGGAGCCATTCTATAAGGAGGAATAGAGATAGGATTCGTATCTGGGAGAAGATCTATCCCAAAGTCAATCTCTCGGGAGGGAGGGACTCCGGGAAAATCATCAGGGAATACTTTGGAAATTTATTCACAATAGGAACTGACTGGAGAGATGGGGTCTCAGACTCCGTGTCCATAACCCAAACTATATGATAAACATAACCCTTAGAAATCATCTTCCTAGCCTTAAGATAAGATATGAAATGACCCTTCGAGGATGGAGGACTACCTTGCCACTCTAAGACAGGTTCATTTGGAAATCTGAAACTGATGACTCGAGTATGACAATCAATGGAGGCATAACAAGCATACAACCAATCCATACCAAGAATAAAATCAAAGTCAGTCATCCCCAGCTCTACTAGATCCGCTGAAGTGACTCTATGAAGGACTGAGATAGGGCAATTTTGAGAGATTCTCTTGGCTAGGACTGACTCGCTAACCAGAGTAGAAACACAAAAGGGTTGTAAAAGCTGATCAGGACAAAACTCAAACTTGCATGCAACAAAAGGGGTCACAAAAAATAAGGATGCATCATGATCTAATAAAGCATACACATCGAAAGAGAAGACTTTCAACATACCAATTATAATGTTTGGTGAACTCTCCTAGTCCTGACGGGAGGACATAGCATAAAGGTAGTTCTGGCGCTGACCACCAAAACTAGAAGTAGTACCCTGCGGGGCTGGTCGAGCTCCTGATGCTGTTGGGGCAGGCTGAGTCCTACTACCTCCCTGCCCCTTATTAGCTCAAGGGCATTCCTAATCTTATGTCCAACCTGACCACATCTAAAGCATCCACCTGAACCAGCTAAACACTCCCCAAGATGACTTCTACCACACTTGTTGCAAGAAGGGTAAGGAGCACCCTTTGCAACACTCCCCTGCGAATTAGAACCAGCTCCTCTACCAGTCTGATCATGATGAGGCCTGGAGGCCTGGGTAGGAGCACTAGCTGAAGAGTGAACGGGTCCTGATGATTTCTTCTGAAACAAAGAGAGATGTCCACCCTCGGACTTCTGAAGGCTAAAACCTGAGCTCTCCGATCTAACCCTCTTGTTCTCCCTTGCCTTCTCCTTTATTTTGTCTCCCTTGATCTGTTGGGCATGAGTCCTAAGTCAGGAAATATTCATGTCACCCAAAAGCATCGCGGACCTACACTCCTTCTTCACCAAATCTGACACTCCATAAACATACTTACTCATCTCTTCCCATGGATCAGCCACCATGGAAGGAGCATACCTAGAAAGCTAGGTAAACTTCAACCTGTACTCTTGAACCGACATAGAGTCTTGCCTCAAATTCAAAAATTCCTTGATCTTAGCTTGCCTCAACTCCCTCGGGAAGAACCGATCAAGAAAAGCCTTTTCAAAGCATTCCGAAGTTATAGGGACCACGTCCCTGGCGTTAATATCTTTCCATTGTGAACCAAATATGATCCACATCCTTGAGTTGATAGAAAGCTAGATCAATACAATCAACACCACCCACTTGCATCACACTAAAGATTTTCTTTACCTCATCTAAGAAATTTTGTGGATCCTCACCAATTTTCGAATCCCAGAACTCAGGTGGCTTCATACGAATAAAATCTCGAACTCGGGCAGCTACTCCACTTTGAGGGTAGATGGGGATAGGAGCTTGATGGTTGGCCTGGGCGTCCATGGTCTGAGCTAGCATATGGATGGAATTTATGAACTCCACATTGGTGACCTCGAGGTCTGGAATCAGAGGATTAGCATTTCGAGCATTGGCTCGATGAGGCATAGCATGAGGAGGAGGCATAATCTGAAATGTAACAAGAACGGATTAGAGGAGTAAATGAGTTAAACTCTATCGCACGATACTGATCATGGAAGAAGTGAACTTTTCCTAAGACATCTCATAGCTCCCCTCTCATAAGTGTGGCACGCTTCACACACATGAAAGAGACGCTACTCAATGCGGCTTCAGACACCCTAGGACTCTTGAACTTGAGGCTCTGATACCAAGTTTGTCATACCCCAAAGCTACTTCCTAGGTGTAACACGGGATCCGGGACCACGAGTGTCCCAAGTTAACCCTTGGTCATAGCATACTCAGTTATTCAATACAAGAAATATAGCGGAAGCATACATAATAGAGATAGAAATCCATAAACCAACATGGGATAAAGTCTATGGAATATCAATCCAGAATACAAACTAGCTATGACTGAAGCCTCTAGGTCTAACATAAGAGTTAATGGGATAAGACCCCAACTAACTCAGAAATCCAAAGAAAACAACATAAAGAGGTAAGTCTAATACTAGCCCTCGGATAATGAGGACTCACTAATGGAAGCTAGATCTCTGCCGATGTCTAGCCACAAGCCTGAGGTGTGGAGCCAAAATCTGCATCATCAAAGGATGCAGTGCAAGATATACGTCAGTACTATAAGATGTACTAAATATGAAAGAGGTGCATAAATGAAATCAAAACATGCTAAAAACATAGTTAAGGCTTAGATCATACATAAAAGAGAGTTCATAAGAAAATCATACTTTTGAGCATATGGTAAAAGATATCAAAGCATAAGACTTAAAACATTCATATGGGAGTTTCTTATAAATGATAATAGACCATGTGAGCTACATGGAATCCAACTACATAACCTTAGTTGGCAAAGCTACCCGAACCTTGCCAAGGAACGGGGTACTATACATATCATAGCATGGAACCACTTTCATAAGGAGGACACTCTCAACTAATGAGGACCTATCTTCATGAGAAGACACTCTCAACTAATGAGGACCTATCTTCATGAGGAGACACTCTCAACTAACGAGGACCCTCTTCACCTACGCTGGCAACATAGTTTTGGACTTGGATAATCAAACCCTCATCGCTCGGTGCTAAATATTACTCCCAAAACATACATACATATAGCTCATATATACTTGTGACATATCTAATGTCAAATCTGTTTGAAAAGCATAAGGACATATCTAATGTCATGAAAATTCAAATCATAAGTCTTAAAGCTTAGCATCGCCATAATTCACTTTTCTTTCTAAATTCATAACTTGAAGAATTTGGTTTGCCATTTCATAAGATACTTGAGATCATAACATCCATGCATGCAATTTTCCTTAAATCAAGCCATGCATGCAAAATTTAACTAGGGTTAGCCTTCAAATCATAAGGCAAATAATCAATTGTAAAACCCATGTAAATCATGAAATTAAACTTAGAATTTATTGAAGAATCATGAGAAAATACGTAATAGGAAAGCCCATGAGAATTAGATAAGAACCCTAACTTAAAATTCATAAATTCAATTTAGAGGAATTGGGGTTTTGGGCATAAGGGTGAAAGAGTCCACTTATTGAATACCCACATACCTTGATTAAAGCTAATCCAACTGGAATTGAAAAGAAGAGGAGGCTTGAACTTAGAGCTTGAGACTTGGAGCTTGAAGGAGTTCTTTTCCCAATTTGGTAGATGAATGAGAGGTAATGAGAGACTTAGGCTAATAAGAGTAGAAACCCTACTAAAAGTGGTCAAAACGGCCTCACTTAAGAGTTAAAAGGGTGGGTAATTATAAAAATACCCCTAGGATTAAATTAAGAAAAAGTTGTTTTAAAACTCAGCTTCAGGTTCCATAGGTCCTTTTCGCGGACCATAGATGTAACCAAAGCTCATGGATTAGAGTTGTGGTTCCTAAGCAAAAATTCCAGGTTGTGGATAACTTTCCACGGACTAACAAGACGACCCGTAGAAACTTCTACGTGTCGTGGAACCAATTCGTGGTTTCGGGGAAATTGACCACTTTCTGTCTGATTTCCACAAGTTGGTTTCACGACCTGTGGAAACTTCCACAAATCGTGAAACTGACTCGTGGTTCTCAAACCTGAGGGTGGTCTGCAGGACTGGAATTATGAGTCCTTTTCACGACTCGTGAAACCATTCACAGCTCGTGGACTTGACCCATGATCCCTGAAATTTCAAAATTTCTACAAGTTTCTAAGTTTGAAAGCTGGATCAAACTCTGGGGTGTTACAAAAGGATCACATGCCCTTTTTGTGTGTAACACACTTAACCGAAAAAGCCATCCAAACGTAAATAATCCCTTTGATCCATGTTTGAGCTGAAGTTGACCTTGTTCTTTCAATAACCTTTTACCTTCTATTTTTAACTTTGAATCTCTATTTTGGCCCTGGTCCCTCCTTGAATATCGTGCACCTCAACTCAGGCAATAAGCCTAAGTTGAGGATGGCTACTATAGAGGTATATGATAAGAAAAATAGGGTGGTTTTAAAGATTGGTTGTTGATTGCATAAAAAATACAGGTGTGTGCCAAAGAAAAAGGAAGAAAAGAAATGAAAAAGAGTGAAAAAGAAGTGGAAAAGAAAGAAAAAGAATAATCAATAAGACGGCCGCACCTATAACTAGGAATAACGGAATTAAAGGTGAATAAAGTGGATGGAATAAGCTTGAGTGGAAATAGTAGGTCGGTGATTCCAAGGAGGGTTTAGTCACTATTCCCTAAATGTATCCTACCTGCACCTGAAACCTCATTACAAGCTGAAATAAGTCTTGTAGTTATCCTGAGCGACTGTATGAAAAATTGAAATAGAATAGCAAGGTCAAGCCTATGGTATTGCATGCACATTGTTTGAAATCATTTGTGAGTGCGAGTGTATCTCACTTAGTCTCAAATCTTGTGTGTGGGACTTCTTTGTAGTGAGGGAATCACGATTTCTTTAACACCTACTACTGTTGGGATGACTACTTTGTGTGTATGTAGGTTACTCTATCACATCGTAATGACATGCTTGGATCCTTTCTAGTTAGCTTTTCAAACACTTCTGTAGTTCAGGGGGTTGGATGAAGTTGATCCAAATTTTGAATAGCCATTGATTGATATAGACATATTGTGTTTTTCTTTTATTGAGTCATCTATTCTGTTTTTGTGTCATGTTGCTTGAGGACAAATGAATATTCTAAGTTGAGGGTGTTGATGTGCCGGTATTTTACGACATATTTTACTCCCTTGACCAAATAATAGACGTAAGTTTTCAAGCAACCATTATTGGTTTTGATGGTTTTTATGTTTAACTTGCAGGAAATTGAACCAAGATAGAAAAGGATTAAAAAGTACTGAAAGGGGCTCACTGTTATATGTGATGACTCCCATGACTAATCTTCAAGGTCATGACCAGTCGTCACTCAAGTCACCAAGTTTTAGATAAAGGAAGAAGGCCACTGGATAGGGTGGTGACTTACCTGACGAGCCACCACAGTGTTGGTGAATCACCATGCAAACCACCAACCTAAGGCACAATTGGTGAAGTCACTGGTTAAGGGTGGTGACTCACCTGACGAGCCACCACAGTGTTGGTGAATCACCATGCAAACCACCAAGCTAAGGTATAATTGGTGGAGTCACTGGTTAAGGGTAGTGACTCACCTGACAAGCCACCATAGTGTTGGTGAATCACCATGCAAACCACCAAGCTAAGGCAGAATTGGTGGAGTCACTGGTTAAGGGTGGTGACTCACCTGATGAGCCACCACAGTGTTGGTGAATCACCAAGCAAGCCACCAAGTCAAATTAGAAATGGGTAGCCTACTGGTTAAGGGTGGTGACTCACCTGACGAGTCACCACGGACTTGACGAGTCACCAGGCAAGCCCCCAAGTCAAAAGCGGGCAAACCGATTTCTATTTCTGGAATTTATTTTCCTGGACTACTATAAATACCCACTGTTAGGGCTAATTATATAATTCATTATTGGATATTGTTATTTGGTTTTGAATGAAGAGTGATGCAACAAACAAGAAGAAAAACATTACTTCTCGAAAATCATTGGTTTTGAGAATTATTGCTCAAGTTTGAGTCAAGAACGGAAGTGTATTTTCATCTATTGTAAGAATATTTCTTCTATTCATGAGTACTATTACTTTCTTCTTCTCTAAAAGCATGACTGGCTAAAATACCACTACTAGGGTTGTGGGATCCATGGTGAAATAATGACTTAGGGTTGATTTGGTATTGAATTCATACTGTACTTAAGCTCTTTGTCATAGTAGAGATATTGAGAGAGAAGATTAAGGTGCAGAACACAGAGCTCCACACTTGCATGAACCAGATCTCGAGAGTTCCTCCAATAGCCAAAAGGTAAGATTCTAAGAGCTACACCAAGGTGCCCTACAAGGCTAGCACGGTGACCCGACCATTTCCAAAAAAGTTCAAAATTCCTGATATTACCAAATATGATTGGACTACCAACCCTTAAGAATACTTATTGTTCTTCACAATGGAGTTAAATGGCAATGATCTGACAGTAGAGTAAGCCAAGTCGCTGATGGTCAAAAAATTTAGCAAAACCCTCTCGGGTGGGCCTTTGGTATGGTATTCTCTCTTACCCGAAAATTCTATTGAACTTTTAACATATTGGCAGATAGGTTTCTTAGAGACCATGCTGGAATGATAAAAGTGTGCCCCCATAGAGGGGACATCTTCAAGATAGAGCAAGGAGACATAGAAATCCTCCGAGAGTTCATTGACAGGTTCCAGAAGGAGCGGATGCAGCTACTGATAGTTCCGAATGAGTGGGCTGTGAAAGTTTTCATGAAGGGATTGAATCCCAATAGCTCGGTCACTTTATTCAAAATGAAAGAGATCCTGACAGAGTATGAAGCAACGTCGTAGGCTAAAGTGCACAATCAATATGAGTCTAAGATTAGAATCAAAGATGATTGCAGGTAAGTAAGAAGCAATGCTCCTCGAGAATAGAACAAAGAAAAAACCAAGAAGAACCTTATCGAGGGGAAAGAACCCTCGTAGTGCTCTTTGGTGGAGTAGCATGAAAGGTTCATCATAAAGGAGATATGTGTCATACACGGTAGATTCAAAAGCAATTTTGAGTTGAGCCAACACATCGGCCCTCACTCCTCAGTCTCTCCTCGACTTGAAAGAAGGTACTTTCAATGGAGGGGACTCCAGGCTAGGGAAGCTCAGAAACCTATGGTATATGCCATCGACAATGTTCTCGATCTGTTAGAATACTACTTCACCATAAACTCGAGGGAACTAGTTGCTGCCATTTGGGATATCAAGGGACCAAGTTCCTAAAACCTATTTTCACCAACCCTAAACCTCAAAACAAGAGCACATGGTCCAAATTTCATGGCTCGTATGGACACGATATTGGGATTGTCACCAACCGAGAGAGGCAGTGGCAAAACTACTCAAGGACGATCACCTGATAGAATTCTTGAGTGATCACGCCAAAGCCAATTATGGAAAAGGCAGAGAAGCGAACAAATAGCCAGTAAACTCAGGAACTCCTTGGAAAATAATAAATCAAGCGGTCTTGAACAAGACGCCATGTATACTCTCTTTCTCTTTCATTTTATCTTTATCTATCTATTTCTCTTTTTTGATTTGGCAGGTTCTCGACAATGACTTTCTCGCCCTCTTGGGGGGGGACAATCCCTACACAGAGTTTGAGATGGATGCCGATAGCCTGGGGCACGAAGACTCCTCAAGGGCATGCAACAAAAAGAAAACCCATTAGCTGAAAAATCGAGCACTAAGACCCGGAAGGAAGAGCTACACTATTTTTCCCTTTGACCAAGCCTTTTTGTCCCTAGAGAAGGTTTTTTGTTGGCAGGGTTTTAATGAGGTAGCAGTAGAGATTTTTAGGAGAATGTTAGGGTGGAAATATGTTGTGAATATTGTATCCGACCTAACGGTCTCACAAATACAAAAATCATGAATAAAGAGGATTTTTGGAACACTGATTGATTTTTGGAACATTGATTCATCATTCAAAAAGACTAAGGCCGTGTTCTTTTGAACCCATGACCATAGGGGCACCACCGTGCTAGGAACTTCCAATCCTAATGATGCAGCCTCTAAAAATAAGCTCACTCTCGAGAATTCACATGGGAATGACACTATGATAAGGACTTTTGATCCAGACAATGCGGCCCCCCAAGATAAACCCTGACTGTCTAGTGTAAAGACAACACCTAAAAAGCTTCTCGTGATTAGAAAAAAGAGTACTAAGGACTACTACATAGGTTACTAAATGGATCTAAGACTTCAAACTTAAGACTCGACCTCAAACCAAAATGACACCTCTACGTCGCTCTGGTAGATTGTCTATATTAGTGCTCATTGTTTGGACTGATCATCTAAGAGCAAAAATTCAAAAATAACATTTCTGACACCCTCGAGGTAAACTCAAATGCGAGAAAACCAAATCATTGTGAAAAACATAAAGGTGTCCCTACTAAAGAGTCCACAATCGTAAATAATAGAAAGAGAGACAACTCATCTCTTGACTCTGTGCTCTATTGCTCGCGGAAACGTCCAAATTTAGCAGCACAACTATAAAAATAAATAAGAATTCCTCCTCGACTATGATGTTTACAAGAGAAAACTTATGACAAGTCTCCAGTTGGACTAAGAGTTGATTATGCCCTGACCTCATAGATGATTTTACAAGTAATGCTAAAAATAAAAAAATCGATTAGTGTCTACCTTCGATCGTTGACTACTACAACTTGAAACTTACAAACTCGATCTCAAAATCTAATTGAGTAGACTTTACGCTAAAATACACCAAGGGTATGACCCTCTGGTGATACTCATGAAAAAGGCATTTGCTGCCACATAACGTGAAAATCATCTCTTGAAAGAAAGCATGCTAAAATAAGCCTCACAGTTAACAAGTTTGAGTTCATTAAGCCAAAAAGGAATACTAGTACAATGTTTTCGTACAAAAAAATGACAGCTTTACTCGCCCTAAAGAAAAATACAAAAAAGGCATTAAAGCCATACATCAAAAGCATCACATAAATTCCTTTCACAAAATTGTACTCGAAAAATGATCTCAATGAAGGCACGAGCCCAGACATCGTAGGATCGCAGGCTCAGATGTGAATATGATCATCCATCTAGCTCAAGCAGCCTCATTTACAAAAGGACTCCTACCTGCAAGGGAAGTTACTCTTCAACAAGCAGGATTCGCTGGTGCACTTTCATGCTGGGCCTTGATTCGAGAGATCGGCCTTAACCCGAATGACCTTAAAGAAGGACACACTACCCTTGAAGAGCCTCATCGAGAATAAAAAGTTTGAGGATACACTCAAGGCCAAGAGCCTCAAGGAAGGAAAAAATAGGAACCTACATAAGGAAAAATTAGCGAAAAGGATTCCTAAAGGGACCCTAGAGGGCCCTATTCCAACAAAATCTCCCGAGAGACACATCCTTACGAGGGCCTCACCTAATTTGGGTAGGCTCCCCGAATGCTTTCGAGGACCTCTCATTAACAAGGTACTCTCTTTTCGGGGGCTCAGGTACCTTAGATACACCTCATGGCCTGGAGGGTCACTTTGATAGATCTACCAAGCCCAAGTTCCAAGGCTGAAGAGGCAGAGAGAGTCCTCTCCCACCTTCAAGCCCCTGGCCTCGTACATCATTTTTACCTTATCCTCATTGACAACCCTATTGGAACAACCCAAGGTTACACACTGGTATCAAATACAAGGGTAAGACAAGAACTATAGGAGAAATCCAGTTTAATTTCTTCCCTGAAGAAATAAGAAGAGAATGCCATGAAAGGAAGGTTTTTCTTTCTCTTTTTTTTGCACACTCTCTTTCTCAATACTGAAGAAGAAAAGCTATGGATAAAATGAAAAGCTAGGCCTAAAATGTTGCTACTTATAGTACGAAGCGTGATCAATACATGGAAAGTAGAAGGTCATGGATGTCTACCACGTGGCTAATACATCTTATCTGGAAAGAATTTGAAGCAACAATTCTCAGAAATTGAGGCATCAAAACTAGCCCACCTCTTAGCCGATTTGATGGTTCAAACTCGAGTAGAAAGGGTTCATATCACACCCCGAGGCTACCCTCTAGACGTAACACGGGAACTAGGACCACAAGTGTCTCAAGTTAACCCTTGGTCATAGCATACTCAGTCGTTCATATGAAAACATAGCGGAAGAATAAATAGAATGTCAGGCAACCCAATCCATATATAATAAGTCAAGAAGAAACATAGTTTGAAAGAGAGACTCGAATATTGTCTATGTCTGAAAATCCTCTACAAATGACATAAGGAGTTGCTAGGACAAGACCCTAGCTAACTCGAAGTACGAAAGTAAACAACAAGAAACTAACTAGTATCATAACTAGCCCTCGAACTATGAGGACTCACCAACACTGACTGGAAATGGCCTGCGGTCTCTAGCCATGTGCCTGAGGGAGGGAACCTGAATCTGCATCATCAAGAGGATGCATCACAAAATAGGCATCAGTACTATAGGATGTACCGAGTATGTGAGATATGCATGATCATGATAAAAATATACTTAAAACATGCTTCAAATAAGCTCATTCGTATAAAGAGATAGCATAAGTGAATATCAAGATATAAGACATAAAACATGAAGTAAAGTCAAGATTCAAGTAGAGTATCATATAACTTCATAGCTTGAAAATAATCATGTGGGAGTTTCTCTTAACCGACATAAACTATGCTGAGCTACATGGAGTCCAGTGTCATGCACCCACACTGAAAAAAGTTATCCTAACCGGCCAAGGTTAGAACCATATCATAAGGATCCTTTCATAAGCCACGGAGGGCAACCTACAGTGGAAATGTAGTTTTGGACTTGGGTTATATAGAACCCTCATCACTCGGTGCTAAATACTACTCCCAAAACATATATAGCATAAGGCTCACATACATGTGACATATCTAGATGTCAAATCTTGTTCATAAATATGTTCATAACCTGGATCTTCATACTACTCACGAACCTTAGTTTAGAAAATGATTCATGAGCATTGATGGCACATCGGGTGTCTTATCTTTCATAATAATTCATAACTTGAAAACTTCCATGGCTCTAGTTCAATTTTATAATAACGTATACTTTCATAGAACATAGGAACTAGGCATGCACTAATTTCATTCAAGAACAAGCCTAAGCATAGGCATTTAGCGCATTTGTAAGGCACGGGTGGTGGAACAATGGGGCATGTAAGACCAACTCGACATACCATCAATAAAAACATCAAGACCGATGAGGGCACAATTAATCTCAAAGTAAAACAAAAGCATGATCTAAAATAATAGCATCACAATCAATTATCCAAAATGTGCCCGACAAGGGCCAAATAAAACTAAGCAGAATAGTCAACTAGGCCCGACAAGGGAAATAAATTGTCTCAAGCCCACTCACGGGCATCAAAAGTAAGTAAGTAAAGACACCCTTCCCATAAAAGAAGCATTGTCTTCAATGCTCATAGTGCAATGGGAAAAGAGTGGAACTCCTTGGAGGATATGCCTCATCATTACCATCATCAGCAACAGGCTCAACTAGGTCCAGCACCACCCATTCGGGAGTGCGAAGAAAGTGTGGAGTGATACGCCCAAATTACAACTCCAATTACGAAGCGTAAGCGGTCGTCGTCAAATATAGAACCCAACAAAGGTTGGGGTCGATCCCACAGGGAATAAGGTGCAAATTAAGTCGTTAGTGAATTAGATGACTAGTAATCAATAGTTTCCGGTAAATTGGGGGGGGGGGTTGTGTGAACAATATTTGATCAAAACAAATAATAATGTACGATGAATAATCAATATAAGAGTGAACTAGGGAAGTGTTCACCATGGCGTCGTAACAATGTCGACTCAAAGCTTAACCGGGTTCTTTCTATATGCATGTCACGATGTGATTGAATTAATGGTATCATCTAAACGTTTCTCAACCAATTAGATGAATTTCCTTTTCAATTCTCTCGAACTTGAAAAGGTGAGCTTGCTTATTTCAATCCTAAAACATCAAGTAGATTAATCTAGTTACAACATTAATCATAAGACGAGAGTTGGTAGTCTCGAATCCTCGTAGTTAATCAAATTTCCCGGTTTTAATCTCTTTACTCAAGCAAATTAAACCTGGGCATGTCCTAATGTTTGCAACCACTAGAAAACGTTAATAATGAATGATTAACAACGTGACAACATAAAGATATAACCCTATGCTACCCGGAATCTATATTGCTACTTTCGCCATGGCTCCCACAACCCTAGTTGTGGGAAGTTAGTTACTCATGCTATTCGGAGAAGAGAAGAAAATCATATTCATAATAAAGAGAAAATATTCTTACAATA
This sequence comes from Jaltomata sinuosa, assembly GCA_003996215.1. Taxonomy (NCBI): domain Eukaryota; kingdom Viridiplantae; phylum Streptophyta; class Magnoliopsida; order Solanales; family Solanaceae; genus Jaltomata; species Jaltomata sinuosa. Next base: position 329,612 of record QJPP01001358.1, on the reverse strand, counting down.
TAATGAACACAAGCTTCAATTATCCAAGAACAAGAAACCAAGATCCCAAGAACAATGGAAGAACAAGATGATGAAGAAGAAAAACATGTAGTGTCGTGTTTTCTCTCCAAAAACTCGCTCAAAAGTCGACTAAAAATATCCTAGAACTATTGGGTAATGAATAATTAAAATAAACCTAACACAGGGTATTTATAGTAGTCCAGGAAATAAAGTCCAAAAATAGGATTTTCAAAATCCGCGTGGTATTTGACGAGTCGCCTGACGGACCGTCGCCACAGTGACGGGCCGTCACTCCCAGCCGTCGCCACTATCCAGTGCATGCCATCTTTTAGCTCCCACTTGATGGCTTGGCTGACGGTCCATCAAAGGTGTGACGGGACATCCCGCCAACCGTCGCTGCTATCCAGTGTAGGCTCTCCTTGAGCTCTCACTTGACGGCTTGGCTGACGGTCCGTCAAAGGTGTGACGGGCCATCATGCCAACCGTCGCCGCTATCCAGTGGCTCCTTTAGCTGCTGCCAGGTTTGGTGGCTCTCCTGACGGTCAGTCACCTGTGTGACGAGCCGTCAGGTCCTCCGTCAAGCTCAACCTTTGTTACTTAGCTTGAGTATTTTTACTTCCTTTTTATCCTTGTCTACATTTCCTGCAAATACAACATAAAAACAATAAAAGACACAAAAGTTGCTCGAAAACTTGCGAGTATTCTTAGTTAAAGGCATCAAATGTGCCGTAGAATCCAGGCACATCAACACCCTCAACTTAAAATGTTCGCTTGTCCTCAAGCAACATGACACAAAATAAACTGACGACTCAACTAAGAATACAAACACAAATCCTTAGCAAATCATGGCCACTCAACAGTTTTCAATTTAAATCAAGCCCCCCGGTAGCACACAAATGTATGAAATGCTAACTTGCAAGGATCCAAACATGTCATTCTGATATGATAGAATATTCTACATACACACACAACAGCTATCCCAACAGTCAATAGATAATACAGAGATCTTGGTGCCCTCACCACAAAAAAGTCCCACACACAAGATTTGGGACTAGGTAAGGCGCTCACACTCACAAACGATTTCAAACAATGCAAATGCGATGCCATAAGCTTGCCCTTGCTATTCTATTTCAGTTTTTCAGAAAGTCCCTCAGGATCACTACAGGACTTGTTTTGGCTTGTAATGAGGCTTTGGGTGCAGGTAGGATACGTTTGGGGAATAGTGACTAAACCTTCCTTGGAATCACCGACCTACTATTTCCACTTAACTATACTTCGTTCATCCTTTTTCACTTTTTTATTCCATTCTTTCTAGCTACAGGTGCGGCTTCTTTATTGCTACAGGTGCGGCTTCTTTATTTTGACAATTCTTTTTCACCTCTTTTTCGTTTTTTCTTTTCTTTTCTCTCTTTTTTTTTATAAGCACACACTCGAAATTTTCATTCTATTCACAACCAATCTTATCCATCCTATTTTTCGTATCATTTACCTAGGCTGATTGCCTGAGTTGAGGTGCACGATGTCCAAGGAAAGACCAGGGCCAAAACAGGGATTCAAAGTTAAAAAGGAACGGTGACAGGTTATTGAAAGAATAGGGTTAATTATGGCTCAAACAGGGTTCAAAAGGGATTATTTGCATTTGGACGGTCTTATAGGCTAAGTGGACTGCACACAAAAAGGGCCTGTGATCCTTTCCTAATCAACCAACTTCAAACTTAACAAAATAGACCGGGCAAGTTCTAGATGCATGCACAGAGTAAGAATTTATAACAATACGCTCACACACACTTGGCACCAAGAAATCATACAACTACCAACTATCAAAACAACAGTTCGGCTTAAGCATACTTATTCCAATCATAACCACACAATGACATTCAAGGATCCAGAACAGTCAATTGTTTCAAACCTAAGTACAAAATCAAAATTTAATCAAAATTTTCAGAGGGGGCTCCTTTTAGTTCAATTTTTAAAAAGCCATGCTTGCTACGGACATCACAATATAATTGACATCACAACATAATTTTAAAATTTAAACGACAACCTAAACATGCCGGTTCTACTAGATAACACACCGGAGGAAAAGAAACACGGCAACAAAAACCTTTGGTGGTGGTACTCCTACCCCTAACAAAAGAATTTAGCATTGTCCTCAATGCTCTAGGAAACAGATATTCAGAATAATTGAATAGGGGTACCTGGGAAACCTAGGTTTCCGTACGCGGCTCATCAATATCTGGGGTCTTTTCAGACTCCGGTACTGCACTGGAAGATGCCCCACCTGCTTGGGCACGCACTCTTTCCTGTCGCAGCTGCTCATCTATTACCGACCGCTGCTTCGCCACGTCTAACTCGTCCTCCTCAGCTGATATCTTTTTGTGCTTCCTCTTCTTTGATTTCTTTACCCCACTTTCACCTGCTTGGGGTTCACTAATTTTCAGTGGCCGACCCATCAAATCCACTATCGTGGTTTCTTCGTCCAAGTCCACGAACTCCGAAGTCTCCTCATAAAGCGCTTTTTCTTGCTTGAGGACTGTGATATCATTTTTCACCTTCTTTAGCTCCGCATCAAATCTCGCCAGGTACGGGATGCTCATTTCGTTTAGCCTTGCATACATCCGGGTTTCCATCACATCGACCCTTGCGCGCAGCCCCTCAAATGGATTCAGAGCCTCCCGTATTGCTTCATCAATGGTGGGTTTAAACAACTCCGTCCATGCGGCAATTATTTTATCCAACTGTTTATGCTTTTGCACCATTTTGGCAAAATTTTGGGGGTTCATGTGATATTCTGGTGGTAGAGGAGGCCTTGCCGCAGTGCCAGAGCTTTCAGCAGTAGCTCTCGTTGTCTGTGAAGTTTTCGGATCAAACACCGCAAGTGGCATTTTTTTCTGTGCCTGATGGGGTGTCGGTTGCCTCGGAGGTGGTTGTGGTTGGCTCTTCGAAGATCTGAGGCTTATGAATCCTCATTTCAAATTTAGTGTCATCCTTTGATTTGTCAATATTCTGCTTTGATGACGCTGTCACTTGATTATCAATACCATCCCATATTGGCACCTCTGCACGCCTGCATAACTCAGTCACTAGACACGGGAACGACAAAGACGAAGTAGTTTTTATGGCCCTGGTCTGCATCTCGTCTGCAATTATCATTCCGAAGTTGATGACGTACCCGGCTATCAAGCTTGCCACAAGGATGGCTCTTCCCTCATCCAAATTATTGTCTCCTCCTGTTGGAAATAACCTGAACCGCACAACTGCCCACCAAAACTTGGCTACGAAGCTTAGTGATTGCTTCGATATCCGTCCCCTCTGAGTTAGCCAAGATGGTGAGCCATCAGTCAATGTTCGGGCTAACCATGGTCTCTGCGGGTAACCGTTGGAAATCTTGTCATGAAACTCTGGCATATCAGGTGGAGGGATGTATTCAGGGCCAAAGAGGACTTTGTTGATCATTTCCCGTGAGATGTCCACTTGTTTACCCCGAACTGGCACCCTGTCCTGCCTTGGTGCTGATTTAACCCCTTTTCCTGGCTCACATTTGCTCTCCAACAGTGCCAAATATTTGGCATAGAATTCCCGGACTAGTTCTGGATAATAGAATCCCGGGGGCGAACTCATCCGCTCGAGCTGATACCTCTGAAACTGTGTCTGAAGAACTGGGTATTCAGGCAGATTCGTGGTCATGATTTGCACTTCTTCAGCTATTGGTCTTTTGTGGCTTCTCGACATCATTTTGGTAAGACCGTCAAGATAGTGCTTCTGAGCATCCTTAAATGCCCACCGGATCGACTCTCTGTCCATGGGTGCACTCCCTGCAATGTTGGTAGTTTCAGGACCACCTACATCCTCCGGATTGGGGCTGGAGCTACCACTTTCATCTGATCCACTACCGCTCCCCGACTCACTGCTAGATGACCCACTCTCCTCTTCATATTGGGAGACTTGGGTGGTTCTTCGTTTAACTAGCCTAGTTTGGTAAGTCGGGGCTGCAACTGCTTCTTCGTCGCTACTCGATTCATCAATTAGGGTCCGAGTTGTAGCGATCCTTTCTTTCTTCTTTTGTGCTTGACCGCGAGGTGGTTGTTGTTTGGGGACCATGTACCTTGATTTTGTTAGTGAGAAGAAATCGCTATTCACTTTTGATTTATGTGAACCGCTGGACAACTTAGCGAGAATTTGTTGGTTTCTTGCATTTTGGACAAGGTGGAGAAAGGACAATGGGGATTGGGACTTGCTTGGGGAAAAGAGGATTATTGTTTTAATGGAGGGTTGGAGCTTGAGAGTTTAATATGAGTGGGATGAAGGTGAAGATGATTTAATATATAACCGGGTGGGTCGGTTTGGTTTTGGGCCGGGTCGCCCAAGATTTTTTTAAAAAAAAAAACTTACCTGATGCGGTGGCCTGGTGTGACGGTCCGTCAACTACTTGACGGTCCGTCACGTGGTGTGTCACAATTAGGCAGTGAGCCCTTGTGAGTCTCGTGGGTGACGGCCTGAAATGACGGTCCACCAAGTCCGTGATGGTCCGTCACTCATACCGTCAGTACCAAGCAGTGGGTATGAATATTTTGTCAAAATGTGACGGTCCGTATGATGGGCCGTCGTAGGCGTGACGGTCCGTCAACTGGAACCGTCACTCGTAGACAGAATCGTGCTGTTACTTCCACCTTTTTGTACCTGCACACTCAATGCACAACTTAACCATTTCTAATAAATCAAATTTTCTAAGACTATAATACAACAACAATCTATGGGTTGCCTCCCATACAGCGCCTGATTTAACATCGCGGCACGACGCGGGTGTCTTGATTACTCAAACTTCATCAAGATACACCAAAGACAGAACATGTACCTCCTCCAGGAGGCCCAGATATTGCTTTAAACTCTGCCCATTGGCTTTGAACAACTCACCATCGGAACTCGTCCATCTCATTCGTTCCTTGTAGAGAGCGGATCTCTCATATGCTCGCAATCGAAACTCGTCCATCTCATTCAATTGTTCCAACCTTAGTTCCGATGCCTCTTTCCAACTGAGATTTAACTTTTTGAGCGCCCAAAGGGCCTTGTGCTCAAGTTCCACGGGCAAGTGACAAGCTTTACCAAAACCAAATTGGTAAGGAGACATACCTATTGGCGTCTTAAATGCTGTTCGGTACGCCCAGAGTGCGTCATCCAGCTTTCTCGCCCAATCTCGCTGGTTCACATTCACCGACTTAGCCAAGATCTCTTTAATTTCCCGGTTCGACACCTCGACTTGCCCACTGGTTTGGGGGTGATAAGGTGTGGCTACCTTGTGTTGCTTCACTCCATATTTTGCTAGAGCAGCCCGGAACACCTTATTACAAAAATGTGAACTTCCATCACTGATGATTGTGCGAGGGGTGCCAAACCGAGCAAAGATGTTTCTTTTTAAAAATGCCACCACACTTCTCCCTTCGTTATCGGCCAAAGCAACCGCCTCTACCCACTTTGAAACATAATCCACCGCTACCAAGATGTAACGGTTCCCATAAGAGCTTTCAAAAAGGCCCATGAAATCTATTCCCCATACGTCGAACAACTCAACCTCCAAAATAGTGGACATGGGTAGCTCTTGTTGGCGAGAGATTGCTCCTCTTCGTTGGCATTGATCACAGAACTTGGCAAATTCATAGGAATCTTTCTGGATTGTCGGCCAATAGTACCCACACTGTAAGATTTTTCGGGCAGTTCGATTACCCGCATGATGTCCTCCAACTGGGGACGAATGGCAAGCTTGCAAGATGCTTGTCATTTCCACTTCCGGTACACATCTCCTCACTATGTTGTCAGCACACAACCGGAATAAATACGGCTCATCCCAGAAAAACTTACTTGCATCATGGAGAAACTTCATTTTCTGGTGGAAGTTCAAATCTTCCGGGATCATGTCACTCACCGCATAATTTGCAAAGTCAGCGTACCAAGGCACCATATCAAGTGACGCAGCCATCACCTGCTCATCCGAGAATGCATCATCAATCTCTGGTTCATCTATTACGTTCTCTTCCCTCTCAAGCCTGGACAGATGATCCGCTACCTGGTTCTCACACCCTTTCCGATCTTTGACTTCAAAGTCAAATTCCTGCAATAACAGCACCCATCGGATTAGTCGAGGTTTTGCATCCTTTTTGGTCATCAGATACCTCAAGGCTGCATGATCTGTGTGCACCACCACTTTTGTACCAAGTAAGTATGCTCTGAATTTCTCAAAAGCGTATACAACAGCCAACAGCTCTTGTTCAGTCACTGTGTAGTTCTTTTGCACCCCATTCAATGCTTTACTAGCATAATAGATGGGGTGGAAAAGTTTATCTCGCTTCTGTCCCAGAACAGCTCCAAGCGCAACACCACTCGCATCGCACATTACTTCGAACGGTTTGGACCAATCCGGGGCAATTATAATAGGAGCATCCACTAACTTTTCTTTCAGGCATTCAAACGCCCTCAAACACTCAGCATCAAATACAAACTTCGTCTCCTTTTCAAGCAACTAGCACAATGGGGTAGCAACCTTAGAGAAATCTTTGATGAATCTTCGGTAGAAACCCGCATGACCAAGAAAGATTCTCACACCCTTTACTAAAATGGGTGGAGGTAGTTTCTCGATGACTTCTATCTTGTCTCTATCCACCTCTAGACCTCTCATCGATATTTTGTGCCCTAATACAATGCCCTCTTTCACCATGAAATGGCATTTCTCCCAATTCAGCACGAGGTTTGACTCTTCACACCTTTGCAATGCCTGACCCAGATTAGCCAAGCAATCATCAAATGCATCACCCACTACCGAAAAGTCATCCATGAAGACTTCCAATGTGTTCTCCACCATATCAGAAAAGATAGACATCATGCATCTTTGGAATGTTGCAGGAGCATTGCAAAGACCAAAGGGCATACGTCTAAAAGCAAACGTACCATAGGGGCAGGTGAAAGTGGTCTTCTCCTGATCTTCCGGGACGATAGATATTTGATTGTACCCCAAATATCCATCTAAAAAGCAATACCAACCTCTTCCAGCTAATGTATCCAGCATCTGATCCATAAAGGGCATGGGGAAATGATCACGGAGAGTACAGGAGTTTAGCTTCCGGTAATCCATACAGACTCGCCAGCCCGTGACAGGTCTTAATGGAATCAGTTCATTTTTTTCATTTGCTACCACAGTCATTCCTCCCTTCTTAGGAACACATTGCACTAGGCTTACCCATTTGCTATCAGAGATTAGGTAAACCACTCCAGCATCGAGCCATTTGATGATCTCTTTCTTCACCACCTCTTGCATTGGCGGATTCAGTCTCCGCTGGTGCTCGGTGGTGGGAGTGCAATTTTCTTCTAGCTGTATCTTATGAGTACAAATACCTGGTGGGATGCCAATAATATCTGCAATGGTCCAGCCGATTGCTCTCTTGTGTCTCCTCAGAGTGGATAATAACGCTTCAACTTGAGATTGCACAAGGTCTGTCGCAATGATTACAGGTAAGGTATCTTTGTCACCCAAAAATGCATACTTCAGATGACCTGGCAACTCTTTCAACTCTAATACCGGCGCTTCCTCAATTGAAGGCTTTGCAGGAGGTGTCGGTCTGTTCTTTAAATCGAGATCCAATTTCTTTGGGGCGTAACCATATGACCCCATTCCAACCACAACATTTACAATTTCCTCATAATCTTCGACGCCATCATCATCGAAGTTCATCATGACTGCTGCCAATGTCTCTACAGCAAGTCTCTCTTTGACAGAAACAATCACATCAGATTCTGCAACAACATCAATAATTGAGACAACATTCATGTCCCTCGGTTGCCTCATTAATCTGCACACATTAAACTTCACTACCTCGTCGTTCAACCTGAAAGTCAAATCGTTGCTCTCCATATCTACTAATACTCTTCCGGTTGCAAAGAAGGGTCATCCCAATATAATAGGGACTTCAAAGTCTACCTCGTAGTCCAAAATCACGAAGTCTTCCGGAAATATGAACTTCCCCACCTTCACAAGTACATCATACAGAATACCAACCGGGTGTTTCACCGATCTGTCAGCCATCAATAATCTTATAGTCGTCGGTTTGGGGGCTCCTAAGCCCAACTGTCGGTAGATGGCTAATGGCATCAAGTTTATGCTAGCCCCCAAGTCACAAAGAGCCTTTGCAAAGTTAAACTCCCCTATGGTGCAAGGAATAGTGAACGCACCCGGGTCTTCTTTCTTTTGAACTAGCGACCTTGATGAAATGGCGCTACAATGGTGGAGGTTGTCTTCCGGTTCAAAACTTACCGACCTCTTCTTTGTGATTAAGTCCTTCATAAATTTGGCATAACCGGGCATTTGTTCAAGCGCATCCACCAGAGGGATGTTTACTGATATCTGTTTTAGCATGGTCATGAAGTTCAGGAACTTGCTATCTTCCACTTTCTTCTTCAACCGTTGTGGGAAAGGAGGTGGTGGCCGAGGCATCATAGTTGGAAGTTTTTCAACTTCTTTGCTTTTATCCGTGAGCACTTGAGTAGCATCTTCTTCTGCACCGGGTTTTTCAACAGATACTTTCACACCCTCATCGACCATATTTTCAGCATCTACTAACTCATCTTTCTCAGCAACGCTACCTTTCTGGGTCTGAATTACCGGATGTGATTCCGCTAATGTCTTACCGCTTCTGGTGGTGATTGCCATACAATTTCCGTCATTTCTCGGGTTTTGAATGGTGTCACTCGGCAATGTTCCAGCTTTCCTTTGATTTAGAGACGTCGAGACTTGACTCATTTGTTGCTCTAACTGCTTGATTGAGGTGGAATGAGAATTAACCAACTGACTCAATGATGATAATTCAGATTTCATTTCCTTGACTCCGGAGTCAGTAGATTCTACCTTCAACAACATCTTTTCCATCATATTCTCTAACTTGGATGTCCCTGTATCATTGCTACTTCTTTCTCGGTTACCAAGTGGTACGTACAACCCACCTCTATCTATTTTATTCATCCAGTTCCCCTGATCACGGTCTCTCTAGCCAGCTTTTTCATAGTAGTTGTCCTTCTGATAGTTTCGACCTTGGTTTTCCTGGCCATTAGCCTGGAAACCCCCCAAATAATTCGCCTCCTCATCAGACTCGAACTCTGCTGCTCTACTTTGGGAACCCACAACTTTCACTTTCTCCATGTCTCCAGACAGCAAATGTTTTGTCAATAGGTCCATTTGCGTTTTCAGATGGGCCATATCTTGGTCCCGCTCTTCCTCTATCCTGCGTTGTTCTGCTGACATACCGACTGCATGAGTGCTAGCAGCCATCTCTGTGTCCCGTGTATGCCAGGCCCTGTTGGTTTTAGTGAGCCAGTCCAGAATAGCTGTGGCATCCATAAAAGTGAGACCCATAAACGCTCCACCTGCTGCATTATCCAGTGTCGGCTTGGTAGCTGAATTTAGTGCCCTGTAAAATGTCTGCATCAGAAAATTATCGGTCAACTGATGGTTAGGGCATTGTGTCATCTTCTTCTTGAACCGCAACCACGTCTCATGTAACGCCTCATGAGGTTGTTGTCTGAAATTGCTAATTTCATCCCTCAACAGTATCATCCTAGAGGGAGGAAAGAACCTTTCTAGGAAAGCTCCTTTCAACTCTCCCCAGGTTGCGATAGAGTCGGGGGTTAGCTCTGTCAACCATAGCGCTGCCTCATCAGATAGAGACAATGGAAACAACCTGAGTCTAATCGCGGTCTGACTTACTCTAGGCAATTCAAACGACTTGCAGATACCCACAAAGTTCATCAGGTGTCGGTTTGGATCATCACCAGCCATACCACGGAACAATCCCTTTAAGTTCAACAGCTGGAGCATTCTGCTAGTTATGTTGAACTTAGCCCCGGGCGCTAGTGGAGGAAGAACAATGGCGCCTGTAGCGCCAACTTCGTCTAATGCAGTATCATCCTCTATATCGTCGGCATTCAAGTGATGCTGATCCTGTTGAGCTCGCTGTTCTGCAGCGAGCCTTGCTGCCTCCATTTGTTGTGCATTCATGGTTTGCCTTAGCTTTCTTGCGAGCTCGGGGTCGTAGGGTAATATTGGTTCACCCGAGCATCGGGTACTTGGCATGCACAACGCAGTACCCTGTAGAAAACAAAAACAACAAATAAAAGTAAAATCAGGAAATATGACTAAGAGTCAAATAAACACACTAGACTTAATAAACAACCGTAATTCCCCAGCAACGGCGCCAAAATTTGATACGCCCAAATTACAACTCCAATTATGAAGCGTAAGCGGTCGTCGTCAAATATAGAACCCAACAGAGGTTGGGGTCGATCCCACAAGGAATAAGGTGCAAATTAAGTCGTTAGTGAATTAGATGACTAGTAATCAATAGTTTCCGGTAAATTGGGGGGGGGGGTTGTGTGAACAATATTTGATCAAAACAAATAATAATGTACGATGAATAATCAATATGAGAGTGAACTAGGGAAGTGTTCACCATGGCGTCGTAACAATGTTGACTCAAAGCTTAACCGGGTTCTTTCTATATGCATGTCACGATGTGATTGAATTAATTGTATCATCTAAATGTTTCTCAACCAATTAGACGAATTTTCTTTTCAATTCTCTCAAACTTGAAAAGGTGAGCTTGCTTATTTCAATCCTAAAACATCAAGTAGATTAATCTAGTTACAGCATTAATCATAAGACGAGAGTTGGTAGTCTCGAATCCTCGTGGTTAATCAAATTTCCCGGTTTTAATCTCTTTACTCAAGCAAATTAAACCTGGGCATGTCCTAATGTTTGCAACCACTAGAAAACGTTAATAATGAATGATTAACAACGTGACAACATAAAGATAGAACCCTATGCTACCCGGAATCTATATTGCTACTTTCTCCATGACTCCCACAACCCTAGTTGTGGGAAGTTAGTTACTCATGCTATTCGGAGAAGAGAAGAAAATCATATTCATAATAAAGAGAAAAGATTCTTACAATATAATGAACACAAGCTTCAATTATCCAAGAACAAGAAACCAAGATCCCAAGAACAATGGAAGAACAAGATGATGAAGAAGAAAAATGTGTAGTGTCGTGTTTTCTCTCCAAAAACTCGCTCAAAAGTCGACTAAAAATATCCTAGAATTATTGGGTAATGAATAATTAAAATAAACCTAACACAGGGTATTTATAGTAGTCCAGGAAATAAAGTCCAAAAATAGGATTTTCGAAATCCGTGTGGTATTTGACGAGTCGCCTGACGGACCGTCGCCACAGTGACGGGCCGTCACTCCCAGCTGTCGCCACTATCCAGTGCATGCCATCTTTTAGCTCCCACTTGACGGCTTGGCTGACGGTCCGTCAAAAGTGTGATGGGCCGTCACGCCAACCGTCGCTGCTATCCAGTGTAGGCTCTCCTTGAGCTCTCACTTGACGGCTTGGCTGACGGTCCATCATGCCAACCGTCGCCGCTATCCAGTGGCTCTCCTGACGGTCAGTCACCTGTGTGACGAGCCGTCAGGTCCTTCGTCAAGCTCAACCTTTGTTACTTAGCTTGAGTATTTTTAATTCCTTTATCCTTGTCTATATTTCCTGCAAATACAACATAAAAACATCAAAAGACACAAAAGTTGCTCGAAAACTTGCGAGTATTCTTAGTTAAAGGCGTCAAATGTGCCGTAGAATCCAGGCACATCATGGAGTCACAAAGCGCCCTCTGAAAATCTGGATCATGATCATCATCCAGCTCTCGATCTTCGGTCTCGGGGAGCTCTTCTTTCATATAAGAGGCAAATAAGTCATCCAAAGGTCTGGAAATCTTCCGAGGTGGTGGCAATGTAGTCAAATCCTCTTGCACCACAGGGGCCTTGCCTTTAGCTTTGTCAACATCTATTTGGAGTGTCGTGATTGCTCCCTCCATGACATCAACCTGCTTGCACAGAGTGTTCAAGCTATCCACTACCCCCTTCACTACACTCTTGACTGCCCTGTTGATCATCCCTGGTAGTTTAGTGGCTAAGTCAGAAAGTTGATTCTCATAGCTATAGGTTTTGTCAACCATATTTTGAAGGCTACTTTTGGTCATCGAGGGGGCTGTGGCATGTGCACGTGGCTCGGCAGTGACCCGGAAGGGGGATGAAGCATCAGCTCTATTATCAAGGTCATCACTCACTGCCGTTACTGATGCCTCAGTCCTTTGTCTATTAAATCGGGGTGCATCTTTATCAGTTTTCTTATAAAGATCAATCACCCACACAGCGTGGGTGACTTTGTCACAACTGAGTTAGGGAATTTCTGCCTTGGCGCACAACTTGCTAATCAACACCGAGAAAGGGAATGCATCCTTTCCTCTGTGGGCTTTTCTCCGAATAACCATGGATGCAATTTCCCCAAAGTTCACATGTTCTCCCATCATGATGACAACAACCAAGATGGCACCCTCTTGAGTTATTTTCTGATCATTTTGAGAGGGGAGGAATCTATTGTGGATTAGATCATACCACAGTCGAGCTTCAAAGTGCAATATTTTTCTTGGGATATCACCCCCTGATAAACGCTCAAATCGTGCTCTCCAATTAAGGAGGCCATGGCGATCGCATAGTCAAAACAAAATTTATAATTTCCAACGGGTGTTGGGGTCGAACCCAAGGGAACAATGTAGTCGCGATCGAGCTAGTAAATAATAAAAGTAACTTATTGAAGCTTAATAAACAAAAAGGGAAAAAGGAGATATCTAAAAGGGGGTTTAGACTAAAACTAAAAGATAAAGAAAACAAATAAAAGATAGGTTGATCAATGGCTTTCCTTGCTTTCGTCAAGCAAGGACAACAAGGGGGATATGGGCTTGGGAATTTAAATTCACAAGACTTACACCCGGTTGACACCTAGGTAGTCTTGGTCATAGGTGTGGAGTGCTATCTCTCGATCAACATCCATATTTTTGAATGATTTTGGTTAGAACATCATTCGGTGCGATAAACAAGCAACCAATTAACTTGGGGAGGTCATACTATCTCTAGCTCGGACCCTTAAATGGGAGTTTTCGCGATTGGAGCTATCTCTAGCCTCATATCTAGATGGATTCCCAAGTTCTCACTATTGTATCTTCCCGAATTTAGGAAAACTCTCTCTCGAGCAATAACCCAAATTAGAAAGCTAAGTCAATATTTGCAACCATTGATCATAAATTCTAGCAATTCAAGATTCAAGAGACCCAAATAATCAAACAAGAACAAAACTAGATTTAGAATCAAAAACCTAACAAGTATTATCACTAATACAAACCCAAAATCTCAAGTCAATAATACACCAAATAAATAGCAATTAAGAACAAGATTTGAAGAATGGAATCTAAAGATTTTACAATACAAAGAATCCAAATCTTCACTTCTATAGTGTTGGTTGATGAACCTTTCTCCCAAGCTTGCAAGGAGTTGCTAGGACAAGATCCTAGATAACTCGAAGTATGAAAGTAAACAGCCATAAACTAACTAGGATCATAACTAGACCTCGAACTATGAGGACTCACCAACACTGACTAGAAATGGCCTGCGATCTCTAGCTACGTGCCTTAGGGAGGGAACCTGAATCTGCATCATCAAGAGGATGCAACACCAAATATGCGTCAGTATTATAGGATGTACCGAGTATGTGAGATATGCATGATCATGATAAAAACATACTTAAAACATGCTTCAAATGAGCTCATTCGTATAAAGAGATAGCATAAGTGAATATCAAGATATAAGACATAAAACATGAAGTAAAGTCAAGATTCAAGTAGAGTATCATATAATTTCATAGCTTGAAAATAATCCTATGGGAGTTTCTCTTAACCGACATAAACTATGCTGAGCTACATGGAGTCCAGTGTCATGCACCCACACTAAAAAAGGTTGTCCTAACCGGCCAAGGTTAGAACCATATCATAAGGATCCTTTCATAAGCCACGGAGGGCAACCTACGGTGGAAATGTAGTTTTGGACTTGGGTTATCTAGAACCCTCATCACTCGTTGCTAAATACTACTCCCAAAATATATATAGCATAAGGTTCACATACATGTGACATATCTAGATGTCAAAGTTTGTTCATAAATATGTTCATAACCTGGATCTTCATACTACTCACGAACCTTAGTTTAGAAAATGATTCATGAGCATTGATGGCACATCGGGTGTCTTATCGTACATAATAATTCATAACTTGTAAACTTGCATGGCTCTAGTTCAATTTCATAATAACGTATACTTTTATAGAACATGAGAACTAGGCATGGACTTGCTTGAATTTTCATGAAAACATGCTATCAAATACCCAATTTACTTGAATTAATTCATGCATGTAGAATTTGCTATAATTAGCCTATAATTCATGAAACAGGAGTTCACATGTAAAAACTTATGCAAAATCATGCAATTTAACAGTGATTTCATAGTAAAAACATGAGAAGACAATTTATAACAAAGCTCATAAGAATTGGATAAGAACCCTAATTTAAAAGTTCATGAAATCAAAATAGAAATTAGGAGTTTTGGGCACAAGGGTGAAAGGAACCAATTGTTGAATACCCACATAGGGTGAAAGGAACCAATTGTTGAATACCCACATACCTTGATTGAAGCTAACCCAACTGAAATTGAAAAGAAAAGGAGGCTTGAACTTGTAGCTTGAGACTTGGAGCTTGAAGGAGTTCTTTTCCCAATTTCGTGGATGAATGAGGGATAATGAGAGTTTTAGGCTAAATGGGGTAGAAACCCTACTAAAAGTGTCCAAAACAAACTCACATAGGAGTTAAAAGGGCGGGTAATTATAAAAATACCCCTAGGATTTAATTAGGAAAAGCTGTTAAAAAGGGTCGGCTTCAAGAATCACGGATGGATTCAAGGGGTCGTAGACTGAACCATGACTCGTGTTTTCCACTCGTGGTTCCTGGCCAAAAGATCAAGCTACATAAGGAGTTTCATGAGTCAACAGGATGGACCATAGAAAAAACTACGGTCCGTAGACCTAACTCGTTATTTTTGAATAAATGGGCAGACCTCAGATCAAGTTCCATGAGTCAACAGGACAGTCTGTAGTTCAAACTATAGTCCGTAGACCTGACTCGTGGTTCCTGAAAAATCAATCAGCCCACATGTTAGGTTCGACGAGTGGACAGGATGACCCGTAGGTTGAACTACAGTCCGTAGAACCCACTCGTGGTTCTCAGACCAGAGGCTAATCCTGCAGAATCAATTCACGACTCAGTTTCACTACGCACTAATGAAGATCTTTATATTGGCGCTCTTTTTCTATTATTTCTTTCTGCAGGCTCGTGGTTCAAATCACGAACCATGATTTAGACTCGTAATTTTTAGGAACTTAGAATTTTTCAGAGATTTTAACTTAAACAACTGGATCCAATTTCGAGGTGTTAGAGTTCACTTCAACTTTCTGCATTCATCCTCTCAACTTCCCACCTATATTGGGGAAGGAGCTAGGGAAAGATGAGTCTATTCATTTTATTATAAAAAGCATTTACGAATACAGAGGAATTCTCTTGAAAGTCCCAAAAGCGGACCTCGAGGCACGCGAGCAAATTGAACAAAATTTTTACATGAATATAAAATCCTACAAAAAACTCTACTTATCTATAAGTCCTTAAAGCCTCAGCCCGAGCTATTTTTTGACACCTCACTTTCAATGGAGGTAATAAACGTCCCCTTGCCATCTAAGGCTAGTAAGTTAGCAAGGTCAATCATGGTCTGGGACTCAACAATCTCCTTATCAAGGTTAAGACCTTTGGCTTGAATTTCCTTCAGAACTCCTAGACGTATGGCCTGAGTGTCTTGGGCTCCCCTCACGTCAAGGTGTTTGCTCCTGAGTCTGGACTTCTCGGACAAAATCAGTCTGGGCTTCACAAAAAATATCTTAAATTTCTTTGATAGGCCGCTGAACTTCATCTTGATGCAACCCCCTAGAAAGCACAATCATGGACCAAGGCGCCAACTCAATTACCCTCAAGCGAATACGCTCATCGAGTTCAGATTGCTTTGTCACAAGCCTTTCAATTGCCTCAACATGCTCGGCATTCTCATGCTGCAAGGCTCCTACCTCGTCAAACCAACAAAGTATGTCATGAGTATAATCTTCCTTTTCTTTCAAAATTATATCCCTCTAGGCTCTTAATGCCTCAAGTCTAGAGGTTCGCTGTGCGAGAGCCTGAGCTGGGATTGAGCAAGCCCCCATAGGAGCTAAAGTCTTCTCAAGGAGGGAACATCTTGACGACGGGACTTCCATTATTTTCGGAAAAAATGACTTGATTGAAAATCACTTCGAAAATCTAGTTAAAGCTTCAAAACATTTTCAATTTTTTAGAAGAGTCGTCACTTAATTTATAAAGTAAAACCAAGAAAAACTTATAGAATCTATAAAGTCAAAACAGATATAACTTTAAAAATTTAAGAAACTAAGGGTAAGAGGTTCCTATTAATGATTCGAGAAGGTTTTTAAATCACTCGAAATATCCGCTAACTAGCGGTTATCTGAACTTGTTTAAAATAACTTATTTTTGACTAACTTGAGAAAAACATCTTGTTTTGATTTGATTTAGAAAGCATGAGAGAAGATTGAAATATTTGAAAATAATTTGGGAAAAACATAAAGAGGAAAACATGCTTATCTCTAAGGCATAAGACATTTTACTAGATTAAATGAAGTAAATTTGAGATGCCTGATAACGATTTGGAAACAGTGAATTTATTTCAAGAAAAATGACAAGCATGCTTTTGTATTTGGGACTTAGGGAAAACATTTCTTATTTGAATTACGAAAGAGAACACCCGCTTGTTTCAAGATTGAAGTCATTTTTTTGAAAGAAACAGTAGGCATGCTTTGTATTTTAGAGCTTTAAGAAAATATTTTTTATGTAAAGAAAACTAGTTATAGTCAAGTAAATTTAATTTAAGGAAAAAGTGTTCAATCAAGAAAGGTTCTTCCTTTGGGAATTTCAACTAAGTTAAAAAGCTAGAATCCAAATTAACTACAAATAATTCTAACTAAACAATATATAAAGAGTTTAAAGGAAAAGAGAGGAAATTAAGCTCTTCGGCTTGATCAAATTGGACTTTAGTCCATCCAAAACCTGTCCTAAATCTAAACTTGGGCTTTGAGGCCCACTTCTGCAAGACTTTGGACTTTTAGTCCAACATCAGCAAGTCTGGTTCATTTGGACGGTTACTGCTGCTATTGTTGTTTCAGCATGGGCTTTGGCCCATTTTCCATGCTTGTATACCAGCCTATACACAGACTGTATACCCGTGTATATCAGCTCCAAAACTTGTATATCTTCTTTCATATTCCATACATCAAATGTATACTGTTGTATATCAATCTTGTCAGACTTGAATTGAGGCTGAAATTAGTGTGAGCTGGGCCTAGCCCAACAGAGATGCAAGGATGTGGGTCAATCGGACCCGATGTAGGTTGTGTCATGCAAACAAAACAAAAATGAATGATAAGTACCCCAAAAAAGAGTAGCTATCTATACTATGAAATCAATTTTTTGTTCAACAGTAAGTGTAACAAAGTGTTTCACCTTGCCGAAAAAAAGGAACTAGCAATTAGACAACTAATAGAATTTTGGCACCAAGCATAAGACTATCAAACCGTTTCTTACAAATGTATCTATTTGATCAACAAGAGCATCAATATTAACACGCATACACACACTTTGATCTCCAAAGAATAGATTCATGCCATAAAGGATAAATTAGTCATGATATGGGTCTATTACTCAACTTAAGCATGTAAACACATGGTTTTCTAAGATATCTGATGGATAACCAGAAGAAGTAGTGAACTGGGAGTTTAACGAATTGAGGTAACTTTCATTAATTTACTTATGTGACTTAGTGAGCAATAGAGATAAAGACGTCAGTTACTAAAAGTGGAATTGTGATCACCAGAGAACACATAAAACCAAAACAAGGAACTTATACGAGATTATACTAAGAGATTTCATATTGCTACCCAATGATACTAGAGCAGAACAATGTTTGAAATAGTATTTCAAGGGGACAGTCTTGATGAGTCTAGAAAAAAGAAAGGAAGAAAAAAGAAGTTAAACCTTGGCCATGATTCAAACAAAGTCAAGACAACTTGTTTTTGGCATACTCGTGAAACGGGCAAGACTCCATATGAAATTTTAGCAATTTATATCTAAAAGATCAACAAGAACAACTTTTACTTAAAGAAAATATGTCTGGTAACGAAAGATTTGGAGATGAAAATAGAGAATTTTAACATTTTTTTTCATCCCTTAATCCTGATTTTTGAGTACAAAACTTGAGGATTGATTTTGAAATAGGTTCACCCCTTTTTTACTTATTATGAAAAAAGAAAAATTCTTGGGGGAATCCTTAGGTTGCAACATATATTTCAAGTTCAAGTTTCAACAATCTTTACAATCAAACGAAGAGCAGAATGGAAACAAACAACTTTCAAAATTTAGTATGCAAATAAGCTCTTTTAGAGCTCTAGAAGGAGAGTTAGGGATGGAAGAATGGCCATGTTGCTAATCCCTTCTATATCTTGGATTAAAGGCTTTAAGAAAGTCTAAAGAAGAGCAATTCTCGAAGACTTTTCCCTTTCTTGAGGATTTCATTTGGTATTATGAACCAAAGAACCCGTAAAAAAGGTCCAAGTTCTTACGGCATCTGGGAAATAACCCAATCGTCCTTTGATATGAACATTAAACGGATGGATTGCGCCCAAAAATAGTACGAGCAAGAACATAAAGCAATCATAAACAAAAAGGAAAAACAAAAACAAGAGCTTTAGAGAAGATCCGAACCCAACAGTAGCTTCAAGTCAACCAAACAGACTCCAAAATCGATTCCCTAATCACACATGTCCAGTCAATAATTTTATCAAGAGCATAAGCCAAGTTTTGAGAGCCACTTTAGTTTTACAAGAGCTTCAAACAAACCAACAGATTTTTACAAGAACTTCATCGAATTCACACATAGTTTCTCAGACAAGACCAGCCCAACCAGTACATAATTTTAGGAAGAAATAATTAGACATTGTCTTTAATTGAAAGAGAAAGACGAAATGGTGGAGTGTTTACCTCTTTTGGTGCAGCAAACGGGATGATAAACTTCACCGGAATCTCTCTTCCACCACTTGAGTTCACAATGACTTCGTTAGAATTCGACTTTTAATGTATATTTCTCTGAAACTGTCACGTCCCAAATCAGAGGGGCAGACAAAACTGTATGGACACTTGCTTTACGAGTGATTTATGATATAAATGAAGTCACCAACCAATAAACGAGCGTAAAACTAACATATGATGCATATATATATACCATAGAGTCATTTGAACAAAAACTATACAATGTGACGCTAGATAATGTCTAGAAAACCTCTAAAGACTACAAAATACTATACTACTAATAACTAGTCGGGATAGGCCCCAACATACCCAACTAGAGATCTATACACATACTGGCTCCAGATGGAAATTAAGCTCACCAAAATATCAGTTGAAGATAGCAAAAGGACCTAATGCGGATGTCTGCTCCCCTGTGAATCTGACCCTGTATTTATAAGGAAATACAGTGCCCCGAACATAGGGACGTCAGTACATATACAACATGTACTGGTATGTAAAGCAGATAGAATAAAAGGTAGACAAATATGGAAGCTCATATGAATCAAATGTCAAAACGAAGGAATTATGATCATACAAGTAATAGATGTATGATATGAAACTGTAACATATGCACCAACTTCACAAGTCCTTCATATTATTTTCAAGGAAGTGTTCATTATAATATAGCCCATATGGCTTGCCTAGGTAACGTACTTATACTATATTTAATATAAATGATCATGTGATGGCCTACCGAAGGCGATCCAAGTCACGTATAAAGCATATGTTGCTCAAGTACTTATTGCTATGATTTTATACACATACCTATAATCGCGGTCTGATATGAGGTACGCCCTTTGAGGGCTCACTATAAGTGTCTGCCTGCAGGCCCCATATGCCATGCGTTGGCTCGAGTCAAGGGAAACTAGTGCATGACATTCCAGCTGACTCCAAATACAAATAGTGCCACAAGGGCGGGTACGCCACAAGGTTCAGGCTTAGTATAAGGGCCTGGTCCCAATCCTGTGCACAGAATAGCGTTGCGTGAGTGTGTCAAGTAGAACCTATGAATACCCTCTTGTCGCTATCTTTTATCAAGTAACGCCTTAACAGGCCTATGACATGCAATCTATGGCAAGGATTTTCAGAATATTCGGTAAGATCTCTATATATAATACTTAACTTCCCAAATATAATATCACTATCCAAACGCTAATTCTTGCTTTAACTTATCGTTATATCAAATAGGTTGTCACATGAGCTAATGTAATTATGTTATGGCCATTTATTTCATTTATAATATGTGACACATATATAAGACTACATCATTTGAATTCTAAGGATTTCAAGTAAAGAGACTTACGGTCATATAAAATATTAAAAAAGTTGACGCGGAGGGAGTAATAGGAGTAGTATAAACTTTAATAATAAATAAGGAAATGACACCTAAAGCAACTAAAAACTTTGTTTTCATTTTCCATATAGGCTATTTGACATTTATAAAGGAAACATGTGACGTAGGGTGGTGCCTTACGGCGAAGGAAGTTTTAGCTTTACATACCTTATATGCTTCCCAAGCTAATAGTAGTACCGGGAGTTCCAACTACTCAACACACCAAGGCGTAGTCCTTATGCAACCGACCCAATCAACTATATACACAAAACATATATTTATTTGTCAATAACCCGTAGGTTCACCTAACAATTTACTCCAATATTTTCTACTTATGCCCAAGATTGATCAAATTCCTTAATCATAGTTTGGAGTGGATTTCTTATTTTGCAACTTATAAAATTCAATACCAAATCTTCAAATTAGTAGGAATTTCTAAAAAGATTCCATCAATTCATCTTTTCCCCTCCTATAAGAACCTCAATAATCGAGACCCACTTTTAAGAGCTAACAAAAATTAAAATCAAATACCTATTCATAATCATACTCATGAGTAGGGTAAAGAATTTACCTTTTAGAATTCCAATCCCAACTTTAGCTCTTGAAAATTGCTTGAGCTTAACACAAAATCCTCTTCCAAAAATCACAACCCAATTGCTTGCCCTCCTTTTTATTCTTCCTTAAATAGTGTTGCAACAAGGTGAAGTGTAAGAGAATTGAACTACTAGTAGTACTAGTATTGTATGTGCTCCCTCCTTTTTCTCTTAATTATTTTTTAGAATTGGAAAGAAAAGAAGAAATGGAGAAGAAGAGCACAAAGTGCTATTGTTGATTGTTGTACGAGCAGCAGTACCCAAAATGGGTTCTTTTACCCTTTTGCCTCAATTCCCCCCTTTTCTTTTCTCCTTTTTTTAAAGGGTGGGCCCATCAATAATAAACATACTAAAATACAATTATATATACTACACTTCTCTTTAAATTATGCACCACGTAACTCTTTATAGATTAAGAGTTATGCTCGTCCCAAGTATTAAAATTAATTCGGGATATTTCGAGGTACTACAATCTCCCCCACTTTGGATTATTCATCCTCGAATGATGCTTGTGGCTTACTTTAAGTGCTATAACTATCCAAAACACTCGTGAGACCACCAAAACTTCATCTACTTTACTTTTTCCACTATAAGGCCTTAAAATTTCGCTAACTCTCAAAATTTTCAGAAATTTTGGCAGAGCTTCCTTTGTAAATAGGCCTCTCAGGAACATGTCAGTAAGCCAAAATACATACAACTACGCTTCACAGAGCATCACAATAGATACAATGCTCAACAATTACTACACGAGGCTCCATTTGGCCTTATACTCAAATGAAAGTTGCAATCATTTGCATAACTCACCTTATACTCTGCATCTGGAAGCTGCATCCACGTAAGTCTCTAGAATCGAAAGCATACATCAGGCACCTAAATGTATCATAAAAGAGTCAGATAACAACAAAACAAATACAATAGAGACAATCAATCATATAAAGGAAACAAATAGTTTATGAACCTTCTGATGGTGCTTTGAACAAATATGGATATTTAGTTTTTATATCAGCTTCTGCTTTCCACGTGGCTTCTTCTATATTTTGGTTTCTCCAAAGTACTTTAACCAAATCTATGTCTTTGGTTCTTAACTTTCTAACTTGTCGGTCCAAAATAGCCACAGGAACTTCCTCATATGATAAGTCTCCTGCAAGTTCGATATCCTCTGTAGGGATGACATGGGAAGATTCTCCTAAACATTTGCACAACATAGACACGTGGAAGACCGGATGCACTGCAGCTAGCTCGGGAGGTAATTCTATCTCATAAGATACCTGGCCAATTCTACGTATAACTCTAAAAGGTCCAATGTACCTGGGACTCAACTTACCCTTCTTCCTGAATCGCATAACGCCTTTCATAGGCGACACCTTTACGAATACCAAATCATCAATTTGAAACTCCAAATCTCTACGATGTACATCTGTATAGGATTTTTGTCGACTCTGAGCAGTCTTCAATCGCTCTTGTATCAACTTGACCTTCTCAATGGCTTGGTGGACTAAATCTGGACTTAGTATCTGTGTCTCACCTACTTCAAACCAACCAATAGGCTATCTGCATTGCCTTCTATACAAAGCTTCAAATGGAGCCATGCCAGTACTTGAGTGATAGTTGTTATTATAAGCAAACTCTATTAGGGGAAAATGATCATCTCAGTTACCTTTAAAGTCCAGCACACATGCTCTCAACATATCTTCAAGCGTCTGAATGGTGCGCTCGGCTTGACCGTCAGTCTGTGGATGAAAAGCAGTGCTAAGATTTACCTGTGTGCCTAAGCTTCTTTGGAATGATCTCCAAAAATGAGCTATAAATTGGGCACCTCTATCTGAAATAATGGACTCTGGGGTCCCATGTAGGGGAACAATCTCTTTTATATAAAGCTTTGCATAATCTTTAGTTGTGTTGGTGGACTTAACAGGCAAGAAATGAGCTGATTTTGTCAGGCGGTCAACTATTACCTAAATAGAGTCATGTCTTCGAAAATAAGAGGGCAAACCTATGACGAAATCCATGTTAATAGCCTCCCATTTCCATACCGGAATACTTATGGTCTGAGCTAAGCCGTCGGGCCTTTGGAGCTCTGCTTTCACTTGCTGGAAATTGGAGCACTGTGCTACATATTCTGCTATGTCTTTCTTCATATCATTCCACCAGTAGACCTCTTTAAGGTCATGATACATCTTCGTAGAGCCCAGATGGATTGAATAATGAGAACAATGTGCCTCAGCCATAATCTATTGTATCAAGCCATCTACATCAGGTACACACAGTCTACCTTGACATCTCAAAGTGCCATCGCATGCTAGTTCAAATGTTGTGACCCGGTGTTGTCGAATCCCCTCTTTGTATTGGAGCAATAAGGGATCATCATACTACTTTTCTTTCACCAATGCAACTAATGATGACTCTGTAGTATTCAATACCACAATGCCACCATCTTCGGAGTCCATGAGTCGAACTCCTAGGTTGGATAATTTATGAACATCTCTGGCTACCTCACGCTGAATAGGTGACAAATGTGCCAAGCTAACCATAGATAGTCGACTGAGAGCATCTGCTACAATATTCCCCTTACCTGGTTGGTAAAGGATATCGACATCGTAGTCCTTCAGTAGCTCTAGCCACCTTCTCTACCTTAGATTCAACTCTTTCTGCTTGAATAGATATTGAAGGCTCTTATGGTCGGTAAAAACATGAACATGCACCCCGTACAGAAAGTGGCACCATATTTTAAGCGCAAACACAATTGCTGCGAGCTCCAAATCATGAGTGGGGTAGTTTTGTTCATGCTTCTTCAACTGTCGAGAGGCATATGCTATAACTTTTCCATGCTGCATCAAGATACAACCTAGGCCAACACCAGAAGCATCGCAATATACAGCATATCCTTCTGTGCCTTCTAGTAAGGCCAATACTGGCACTATAGTCAATCTATCCTTCAACTCCAGGAAGCTTCTTTCACAAGCATCTGACCACTGGAACTTAGCTACTTTTTGGGTCAGCTTAGTCAATGGAGCAGAAATAGAGGAAAATCCTTCCACAAATCTTCTGTAGTAACCGGCTAATCCCAAGAAACTACATACCTCTGTGGGAGTGGTTGGTCGAGGCCAATTCTTCACAACCTCTATCTTTTGAAAGTCCACTCTGATGCCTTCTCCAGATACCACATGGCCAAGAAAGTCTACTGAGCTTAACCAGAACTCGTACTTAGAAAACTTAGCATATAACTGGTGTTCTCTGAGTGTCTGTAGCACTGATCTCAAATGATTTGCATGCTCTACTTCATCACGTGAATATACCAAGATGTCATCTATAATCACAATCACGTACATATCACGGAAGGGTTTGAAGACCCCATTCATCATATCCATGAAGGCTGATGGGGCATTCGTTAGTCCAATTGACATAACAAGGAACTCAAAGTGCCCATATCTTGTCCGGAAAGCTATCTTGGGAATGTCTACTTCACGTATCCTCAGCTGGTGATAACCGGATCTCAAATCAATCTTTGAAAAGTATTTAGCTCCTTGTAGCTGGTCAAATAAATCATCTATTCAGGGAAGAGGATACTTATTCTTTATTGTTGCTTTATTTAGCTATTTGTAGTCAATACACATTCTTAATGTACCATCTTTTTTATGTACAAACAACACCGGTGCACCCCAAGGCGATATACTGGGTCGGATGAAGCCTTTGTCAATCAAGTCTTTCAACTTCTCATTTAGATCCTTCAACTCTGGAGGCGCCATTCTATAAGGTGGAATTGATATCGGTTGAGTACCGGGATCTACATCAATACTGAAGTTAATTTCTCTAACGGGAGGTAATCCAGGAAGTTCATCAGGAAACACATCTGGATGCTCATTCACCACTGGTACTGACTGAAGAGTTGGCACCTGCTTCTCAGCTTCAAGGCTTTTTACTTGGACAAGCTGATATAAACACCCTTTTGCAATCATCTTTCATGCCTTAAGATAGGAAATAAACCTCCCTCTAGGCATCATAGTATTACCCTTCCACTCTAGGACATGTTCGCCCAGAAAATAAAATCAGGCAATCTTAGCTCGGCAATCAACTGTAGCATAGCAAGAGGATAGACAATCCATACCAATGATGACGTCAAAGTCAACCATTTCAAGTTCAATTAGATTAGCTAACGTATCACGGCCACATATGGTCACTACACAATTATAATAGACCCGCCTAGCTATAATAGACTCTTCTACTGGAGTCGACACCACAAATGGTTCATGTAACAACTCTGGCTCTATTCTGAACTTTTTTGCAATAAATGGAGTAAATTATGATAGGGTAGCTCCTGGGTCTATCAAGGCATATACATCATATTAAAAAATAGATAGAGTACTTGTGACCACATCTGGGGATGCCTCTGAATCTTGTCGACCAACTAGTCCGTACACATAATTTGGGTCGGTAATAGAACTAGTCCCTCTGCCTCTGCCAGATCCTCTACCTGCGGGTGCATGAGGACTGCGAGAAGAAGAAGGTGTTGATGATGATGAGGCTGATGCGGACCCTGTAGGCTGTGATCTATCACCTCTGGCTTTATCTCTGAGTCACAGACAATCTCGTATCATATAACCTTCTATACCACACCAATAACAGGCATTCGAACCACATCGACACTCTCCTCCGTGTGCTCAACCACACTGTGTGTATGTAGGTCGAGGTGATAATCCTCGACTAGTATCCCTCTGAGGCCGTGGGCCTGGCGCCCTAGAATTCTGACCCTGACCATGTTTATATCTCGAAAATCAAGCTGGAGCACTAGCTGTGAAGCATGCCGCCGATTGAGTTTTCCTAGGTGGCCCTCTACTGGTGAAAGCTCCACTGCTCCCCTAATACTGGCCAGGCATCCTGGCTCTCTTGCTATGTTCCCTCTCGTCATCTATTTCATGATTACGCTGATCCTCATCTAACTGCTGAGCATATGCCATGATCCTTGCTATATCTAAATCCCTATTCAGAGCAGCAGCAGAAACGTTATCCCTCAAGCGACCCACAAGGCCACGCACGAATTTATGAATCCTTGATGTCTGAGTACTAACATACTCTGGAGCAAATCTAGACAATTGCGTAAATCGTAAGTTAAACTCTCTGACATTGAGATCACACTGCTCTAAATGCAGAAACTCATCCACCTTTTCCCGTTGGAGCTCAAATGGCAAGAAATGATCCATGAAGGCCCTTGAAAAGTCCTTCCAGACTTGGGGGAGCATTCTCACCCTCGAAGCTTCCCACATCTCATACCACGCGACAGCAACATCTTTTAACTGATAGGAGGCCAATTCAACGGAATATGTCTCTGATACCTGCATCACGTTACAAATCCTATGAGTCTCATCAATGAATTGTTGAGGGTCCTCTGCAATGCTAGAGCCTGTGAACACAGGCGAATTCATACGGAGGAAATCTCAAATCCTAGATCCGGCTACCTCTCCTTGAGGAGCAACATGGGCCTCCACATTCTGTCTCTGAGCCTGAGCGGCAACCAACTATGTGAAAACCTGTATCGCTCCTCTAAGATCCTGCTCCAAGGCACCTGGTGGCAGTATAGGAACTACTGCTGGAACCCCTGAAGGTGGATGAACCCCTGCAGGTCCTTCTGTTCTGGGTACCTGAGAACCTGGAGGCGTAGGACTCAGTAAACTCTCTTGAACCCCAGTCTGATCCCCTAATACTGGAGACTGCCCTGCAGTGGTTGCCTCCTGAGTTGTGCTTGTAGTGACCCACTCGACCACTTTATCCTTATCTGTAGCAGACATGATCTGTATCATAAAAAAGCTGAATATGAGTCGGAGGTAACTTTCTATGACTTAGCTCTATCACACGATCTAGATTACAAATGAAAGATAAATTCCTAAATGCCCATGCAGTCCCTTAATTATAAATGTGGTGTGCAACACATTAATAAGTAAGGTCCTACTAGACACGGCTTCCTAGACTCCCTGGGATAATTGAACCTAGGCTCTGATACCAAGTTTGTCACGCCCCAAATCAGAGGGGCGAACAAAACCGTATGGCTACCTGCTTTACGAGTAATTTATGACATAAATGAAGTGACCAACCAATAAATGAGCGAAAAACTAACATATGATGCATATATATGTACCATAGAGTCATTTGAACAAAAACTATACAATTTCATGCTAGATAATGTCTATGAAGCCTCTAAAGAGTACAAAACACTATACTACTAATAACTAGTCGGGATAGGGCCCAACGTACCCAACTAGAGATCTATACACATACTGGCTTCAGATGGAAATGAAGCTCACCAAAATATCAACTGAAGATAGCAAAAGGACCTAATGCGGATGTTTGCTCCCCTGTAAACCTGAACCTGTATTTATAAGGAAATACAGTGCCCCGAACATAGGGACGTCAGTACATATACAACATGTACTAGTATGTAAAGCAGACAGAATAACAAGTAGACAAATATGGAAGCTCATATGAATCAAATGTCAAAATGAAGGAATTATGAGCATACAAGTAATAGATGTACGATATGAAACTGTAACATATGCACCAACTTCACAAGTCCTTCATATGACGTTCAAGGAAGTGGTCATTATAATATAGCCCCTATGGCTTGCCTAGGTGACTTACTTACACTATATTTAATACAAATAATCATGTGATGGCCTACCGAAGGCGATCCAAGTCACGTATAAAGCATATGTTGCTCAAGTACTTATTGCTATAATTTTATACACATAACTATAATCGCGGTCTGATATGAGGTACGCCCTTTGAGGGCTCACTATAAGGGTCTGCCCGCAGGCCACATATGTCATTTGTTGGCTCGAGTCAGGGGAAACTAGTGTATGACGTTCCAGCTGACTCCAAATACAAATAGTGCCACAAGGGCGGGTACGCCATAAGGTTCAGGCTCACTATAAGGGTCTGATCCCAATCTTGTGCACAGAATAGCGTAGCGCGAGTGTGTCAAGTAGAACCAATGAATACCCTCCCGTCGCTATCTTTTATCACGTAACACCTTAACAGGCCTATGGCATGCAATCTATGGCAAGGATTGTCAGAATATTAGGTAAGATCTCTATATATAATACTTAACTTTCCAAATATAATATCACTATCCAAACGCTAATTCAACTTCCCAAATATAATATCACTATCCAAACGCTAATTCTTGCTTTAACTTATCGTTATATCAAATAGGTTATCACATGAGCTAATGTAATTATGCTATGGCCATTTATTTCATTTATAATATGTGACACATATATAAGACCACATCGTGTGAATTCTAAGAATTTCAAGTAAAGACACTTACGGTAATATAAAATATTAAGAAAGTTTACGCGGAGGGAGTAATAGGAGTACGTATAAACTTTAATAATTAAATAAGAAAATGACACCTAAAGCAACTTAAAACTTTGTTTTCATTTTCCATATAGGCTATTTGAAATTTATAAAGGAAACATGTGACGTAGGGTGGTGCCTTACGGCGAAGGAAGTTTTAGCTTTACATACCTTATATGCTTCCCAAGCTAATAGTAGTACCGGGAGTTCCAACTAATCAACACACCAAGGCGTAGTCCTTATGCAACCAACCCAATCAACTATATACACAAAACATATATTTATTTGTCAATAAGCCGTAGGCTCACCTAACAATTTACTCTAATATTTTCTACTTATGCCCAAGATTGATCAAATTCCTTAATCGTAGTTTGGAGTGGATTTCTTATTTTCCAACTTATAAAATTCAATACCAAATCTTCAAATTAGTAGGAATTTCTAAAAAGATTCCATCAATTCATCTTTTCCCCTCCTATAAGAACCTCAATAATCGAGACCCACTTTTAAGAGCTAACAAAAATTAAAATCAAATACCTATTCATAATCATACTCATGAGTAGGGTAAAGAATTTACCTTTTAGAACTCCAATCCCAACTTTAGCTCTTGAAAATTCCTTGAGCTTAACACAAAATCCTCTTCCAAAAATCACAACCCAATTGCTTGCCCTCCTTTTATTTCTTCCTTAAATAGTGTTGCAACAAGGAGAAGTGTAAGAGAATTGAACTACTAGTAGTACAAGTATTGTACGTGCTCCCTCTTTTTTCTCTTAATTAGTTTTTGGAATTGGAAAGAAAGGAAGAAGTGGAGAAGAAGAGCACAAAGTGCTATTGTTGATTGTTGTACGAGCAGCAGTACCCAAAATGGGTTCCTTTACCCTTTTGCCTCAATTCCCCCCTTTTCTTTTCTCCTTTTTTTAAGGGGTGGGTCCCATCAACAATAAACATACTAAAATACAATTATATATACTACACTTCTCTTTAAAATATGCACCTCGTAACTCTTTATAGATTAAGAGTTATGCTTGTCCCAAGTATTAAAATTAATTGGGAATATTTTGAGGTATTACAGAAACCTACAATTTCTTTGCTGGGTTTAGAGAGTGGTTCTCCAAAGAAAACCCTAAGAAATCAAAAGGTAGCCCCTATTCCTCTATCTTAGAGGGGTTTATATAGGGAAAAGGGGGGTGAAAATGGATGACGTTTCTCGGAATCTTACTTTGAGGGAATTTGAAATTCGAACTCGAATTCCTTGAGGATGAAGGATCTGAGGACACGTATGTACTATCTTAGTACAATTTGAGAGATTATCGCCGCGATTCAAGGAAGAAGAACTTTGAGAGGGACATCTGTCCCCTTCTAGAACTTTCACGATTCTCCATCTTTGAGAAAACGGAGGATTTTACGGGGGTTTGGATGTCGTTTGGGAAAACTGACGGAGTTAGATGATTTTGGGGAAGGTTTTAGGGTCGTTTGATGTGGTTGTCATCGTCGTTTGAGGGAGTTTGGACGGAGGAGTTGTACTGGGTTTGTTCATTGTTGTTGTCGTTTCTGTTGGAGAAGAGGAGAACAAAGGGTACGTTTAGTTTGTGAGTTTGAGAGATGAGTGAGAAGAGAGAGGTTAGAGTAAAGGGTGTGATAAGGTGAGTATTGGGCTGGGCTAGTCGGGTCAAGGAAATAAAAAGGGAAAGGGAGGCGTGTTGGATTGGATTGTGGGACTGTTTTGGACCAAATGCTTTGGCAGAGATAAGGAGGTGTAGAGGTTATTTAAATAATGATCACATTTGCAAAATGTAGCCATTTCAACCTTTAGGAGATAGACAAATTGATAGGAATTAGAAAAAATCCGGCTAGGATTTAAATGATTTTAAAGGGATAGGCTAGAATGCGAATAGAGATAAATCAATTAAAATTAACCTCGAGCTTTAATAAATTTAAATAATTCGAAATAATTATTGTATTTAACATGAAATTATCTCTTTTATAATTATGAAATTAATTTATTCAATTAATCTCTTATTTTGAATTAAATTGGAGGAAAATCAAGCGTTTAATCTCTTAAAGGGATTTTCTTATGAAATTAAACTTTTAAATAGTTCTTTAAGTAAAATTATATAAATTTCACATAATTAAATGTGAAAAATATAAATTATTACTGAGAACTATTATAATGCTGATTTGGAAAAAAAAAATCCATTTTTTTACAAAACAATTATTTTGAGAATTGTTTAAAATTCAAAAAGGCTCAAGATTAATTTGTAATGTGGAGGGTAAAAATTGGGTGTCAACATCCATTTCTTTCAAGATCCACTGAAGGCCCTCTGCAGCCAAAACACTTTCCTGAAAAGGTGCAATAGGAGGAATCTCCGACAAAAAGGGGAGAATGGTTCCAAGAAAATCAGGAAGATTCAAGTTACTCACCCGAGCTACCAAGTGGGAACAGTCATTGAACAGGCATTTTGTCGAGGCAACATCCATTTTCTGACGATCCCTGTCAGATATCACAGAATTCAAATAGTCAACCACTTTCACCAGTCTCGATGATAAGTTAACCTTGTCGATAATCTATAGAAGATCTATCTGAAACTGCATCATAATTTGTGACGATTCAGGCAGAGTATTAAAAATAGCTTGGTGAGTAGCAGAAGTTGTCGATGGACACATTCTCGGTAGAGACAAGACTTGGGCGGCCGAAGTCTATGGACACGAAAGGACCCCCAATGAAGCTGGGGAGGCATCAATATATTTCTCCCCAGAAATAGTAGAGGGTCTTAAAACGGCAGCCATCCCAGGGCTGTAGGTGTCATGACCCACTCCCTCGACCATCTCCAGCTCCCAAAATTAGACCTCTTCTCAAGGGACTTGAACATCTCGGTCCTCCTTCTCTTGGCAGAGGAAAGCACGGCCTCACGAGAAGGGCCACTAATTGCGCCTGCGATAACATGTAAACCCTTGCCAAGCTCTCAGTCGATCAAGTTAAGGGCAACGGCTCAAGAATATAGAATCACAGGGCCAGGATACAAACCTGTGAAGGAAAAGTATCAGGACAAAAATGAGAATAAGAAACAACCACAAGCGTAGGACAGCGGAACCACTGTGGTACTTAGCTTTCCAGTTAAAATGATTGGACAAGCTGGTCCACAAATGCTCGTCAATAATAGAAGCACTTAGAATCTTCTCGACCCATGAACAACGCTTGCCAACCAAGCGGATGAAAGACATACCCACGGAAGGAATCCACCTGGAAGTTGCGTGGAATAAATAATGATTAGCAACCAAGAAAGATGTAGAAGAACAAAGTAGGGGAAGCCTGAAGTCACTCACGATCGGGGTTCCAAGTTGTAGGATGGATATTCTTGGACAAATCATGAGTATCCACCATGATGAATCGGTTGGCCTAATCTCGATATCTGAGATTATCCAAACTATCGAGAAGAGACTTTCTACCATGAACAAGCAGTGAATTATCCCTCCTCAAACCAGACGAGGAGAATATAAGAGAAGTAGGTGATTTAGAGAGAACTCCTCACCTGCTAAAGCGTACTAGTGCTCGAAGACACGCAATGATTCTCTACACTTTAGGACCGAGTTAACCAAGACACACCTTGAAGGTATTATAGAACGAGATAATCACTTAATCTATTAGGTCCCCGAGACCCATGCTAAATAGATAGGTATAGGCGAAGGTCCTATCAGGTCAAGATAGTGTGACACTCTCGAAAGGATGGGAAGATTCAACTCAAAATTATCAGCCGACCAACCACAATCTCCTCGAATGGTGACCAGATCCCATTGTCAGATAAGGGAACCCAGCTTGCTCATCGTCCTGCCTTACTCTTTAGTCTTACCGCTACTCGTAGATATGAAGTCTTTATCAAATAAAATAAGAGCTGGGAAGGATCTCATTAATACTCGACTCAAAGGAACCAACCCCTTATTTTTTTCCCTAGGATGAAACGCCAGACATAGTGAGGCAAGACACGGTACAGCTAGAAGAAGCTAGCAAGAAAATTCAAAAGAAAATTGGATATGTAAAATGTCAGAAAATACTGAACTTACAAAGGAGACAACCCTAAAAGGCGCCTTGATAAAGATGCAAACTATTAGTCATCCATGTGTCGAAGGGCCGATACGTGATGAGATGCGACGTTCTGACAAAAATTTAAATCAGCGGTCTGTGAATCATTTTTCGTCCCCCAAGAATTACATGGCGTAGCATCCCAAAAGACGGAGGAACTATCTATGTGGGGTATAATCCGTACGAAGATACGTGGCAGTAATCAAGCGAATAGTTTGAGTGCATGGTCATCACGGTGCAAGTATCACCTCAAAAGCAAATAAGCTTCCTCCTCCCATCATCATCGATGACATGGCACAAAATGACAAGCAGGAGACAAGAGTGTTAGTAACGCGGATGAGCACCTGCGGAACAGAGCCACAGGAGCCTAGTAACAAACTGGACAGGTGGTATCCTCACATTAACGAAACTCCTAGATCATAGCTGGCCTAGTGCCTCAGCTTGCATACTATAAATAGTGGCCCTAACTCACTTGTAGAGAGATTCCGCCCTCTTCTCTCATAATCAATATCAATACAATACTAGTTGTTTGGTCCTTAAGTTTCCATTACTGCCTATTTCCTTGTTGTTCCTTACTAGTTGATATAAGACCTCTCGAAGGCCCGATTCAGCTCTAGGTAGTTCTCGAGAACGGTCTCGGCCAGCTTAGTTCTTGCACTTTAGTTACTTATTACTATTTTTTAAAAATTAGTGTCTTCTTTTAATCATTGAACGCACTAACTGCTAACAAACCGATAACACAAGTGAGGTTAAATCATAACGTGTGCTCTTGATTCACCTATAAATTCAACTGTACTAAATTGAGGATAAACGGCATATTAAAGTATCGTTAGAATTGATAATCTAAAATATGTTAGGAAATTTCAGTAACAAAAACATGTCACTAAGAAAATATAAAATACTCTCTCTATATATATATATATCCTCTTTTTTTCCGCTACTACAAAAAGAGTAACATATAGGGTGTGTTTGGTGGGTTAAAATTTTTGAAAAATATTTTCTTTAGGAAAATAAGTTCTTTGAAAATAAGAAAAATGACTTCCTTAATAAAAGTAGGGAAAACAAATGGTATTGTCTTCTCCCACTCTCACAACCACAAGAAAATAAATTAAAAAATCACTTATTTTTCTAAAAAGTATTTTCCATGAAAAATATTTTCCTCCGTACCGAACACAGCCGTAAGGTAAAAGAAATGGGGTATAAACTACAATCAAAGTTACTAGGTTTTTTTTTTAAGTAGAATAGAATATGGAGGAGTTATAGTACCAAGTGTATATAATTTCTCAAAGAAATTATAATTTCTATGAGGAAATATTTTGTACCAGCATTTTAAATTGACATTTGTCTATGTGAAAACTTTTCTTTTTGCAGCTAATGAACAATATATATAACTTGTAAATAGAAATCTCGAATCCAATGTCACAATTAGGGGTACATGGACCAGGTTGGTTTGGATTTTTTAAATATCAAATTAAACTATTAGTATCGGATTTTTAAATTTATAAACCAAATCAAAGCAATAAAAGTCGAATTTTTCAATCTCGATTTTTTTTCAATTTTTTCAATTTCCTCGGGTTTTTCAGTTTTTTTTTGAGTTTCTCCAGGTAAAGTCTTTATATACAAACATATAATTAACTTGTGCTTCAAATAATTTTTAGTCATAGCAAGATAAAACTATCTAAGGTATTTCTTAAAAAAAATAACACAAAAAAATGAGTGATGGCAATAAAATATTCAATCAAAAAAATAGTAAAATCACATAAAATAAATGTTGCATATTAATAAGTCATAATAAAAATAATCATAATTTAAAAGTATTAAGTCATGCTAAAATAAGTCTAATAAGTATTAACTACATGACTAAATATTAAACAGAAAAATAAAATTAGTTTATTTATTTATGTAAAAATAAAGAATAGATATGTAACATGATTGTCATTAATTCGTAGTGTTGAATTGAATATCTTTTTGTTAGTAGTAGTATTAATTTGGGCGAGTTACTAATATCTATGGTTTATGGGTTATAAAACTTATTGGGCCATTTAAAATTCTAAGTTTAAACCTGAAATATTATGTTGAAAGATAAAAACTATAAAAAAAAGTTTAAGAAATATTTATAAATTACATCACAGTAAATATTTTTATGTATAAAATATTTTAAGAAATAGTATACGTGTAATATCAGGTTGGTTCGATTCGATTTTACTTTTTTTAGTTAAAATCAAACCAAACCAATTATAGTCGATTTTTTTTTCAATATCAAACCAAGTCAAATCAAATTACTAATCAGGTTTTTTTCTCGATTTGACTCAATTTATGATTTGATTCATTTTTTGATTCGGTTTTAAACACCCCTGGTCACACCAACAGAATTGAAAGTAAAATCTTTGACCAAAGTTTTTGTCTTTGACCAAAATATTGATCTTAAAGGTGAGAAAAGCGTACAATGAATAGTTGGAAAACAATGTCGAAAAAATAATTGTTGAAACGTTGCTAAAACAGTCTATGAAAATAGTGCAGTACTCCCTCCGTTCCAAAATATATGTGATGTTTTGCTTTTCAAAAGTTGATCTGACTAATTTTTAGAATTAAATATATTGAATTAGATTAATTTTAAAATTAAAATTTATATATTCAAAAGTTATACAAAAAGTATTATAAGTTATAATTTTTCTCATATCAATATGATAAAATATACATTTTAAAATGTTAATAAATGTTAATAAATGTTCATATAATTTAACTCTCAAAAATAAAATGTGATAAATATTTTGGGACGGAGATAATATATAATTTGTTCGAGCTTGGGATTTGGATAGGGCTGCTTATTAGGCGAATTGGACGAATAATTACGCTTAACGATTTAACTTATCGATTATCAATTTTAAAATATACTAATCCACTATCCAACCAATAAGATATCGATTGATTCGATAATGGATAAGCAATTATCGGGCGATTGTTGGGCAGTGTATCGGCTAACCTCTGCCGCAGAATGCTATTGTTAAATGGGTCTGCGGAGTGTAGACCCTTTACTCTTTTTAGTCTTTATGGTTATATACTAAATAATAATTTAATAAAGGCAATAAATTGAATGGGCTTTAGGGTTAGTTTAAATGTTTAATTACGACAATGATGGGTTTAGCCTTTAGGTTTAGCAGTTTAGAAATTATAATAATATTAATTAATATGTATTTTATATACTAGAAATAAAAGTATAAGTATGATAATTCTTAACGGCTTAATGATTTACCTAATAAGACAATTTAGTAATCCATCCCCACACTAATAAATTATTAATTATAAAAAATTTAAGAAATTTTTACATAGAAAGATTTATTATATTTTTTAAGGGTACTTTAAATTTATTATAGTTTATTATTATAAATTTACTTTTGTCTTCTCCACAACCATTCATGCCGGAACTCTGACTCCGGCAGCCATCACAACACCCACCTACGCCGCTGCCTTCTCCTCCACACCACCACTGTCAGAAGAACCCTCTGAATCTGCTCGTTCAACCCCAATCTTCGATGAACCAGACCTCCCCATTGAAGACGCCATGAACTCCGGCGAAATAGAGACCCAGAAGCTTCTACCACCAGCAACCACGGCCAAACGACCCCCATTTTAAGGATATCTCTCTGTCCGGCCAGATCTGGTGGAATATTAATCGGAGCAACAACGATTCGTGATTTTCTTCTCTGCATCTTTTTCTCCGACGAACTACCCCAATTTCTTTCTCCGACGAAGTTAACTGTGTATTTCCCTCCTTTTTCTTACTCTTCCTCCTACCCCAATATCCAATCCCTAATTCATTTTTTTGAATGACTTTTAATCTTCTAATACGAATTATGAAATGAGGAGAATGGTGGTCGGAGAACGAGAAGAGGGGGCTGGTTAGTGGTAGTCTGGGCAGCTAGCCGGAGAAAGAGATGCAGAGAAGGGTGTGATGGTGAGTGCATATGGTGTGAGAAGGGAGGAAAAATACTGACTAAATATTTGTTGGCTCCAATTCTTTGATAATACATTTACTAGCACAAGGAAAAAGATAAATTAACCAAATCTACAGTAGATGGAGTGTGTAGTGTTGGTGGTTTGTGGGACGGTGGTTGTGATTCACCGGAGAGAAAAAGGAATAGGTGAAACTTTTAAAAGTTATATTAAAATTGTATTAAATATAAATGATAGTTGTAATACAATTCGAATTTAATAGTATACATTGTTATGAATTCAAAAATTGCTACTTTAGAACAAATATAATACATTTTTAATAATGTAAACTAATTTAAGTAGTACAAAAATATTTGAAATTCACATATAATACTTATAATATATTTATATTAAAAATATTTTAATTATGTATTCACCACGTGTATTGAAACATGCCTATAATATGTATAATATATTGAATTTAAAATGTATTATAATTGTTGTTTATTTTTTTCTGATGTTAAAAACGTATTATATTTGAATTTCAAATATTCAAAATACTATTCAAATTAGTTTATGGGTTAGTACATTAAAATTGTGTTAGAAATGTATTACATATGTATTTAGCTGATTCTGCTATTTTTAGTAAGAAAAATAAGGCTATAATCTGTAAAAGTAAAAATTATACTATAATTTATAAATAAGATTTTATAATACACTATTTATGTAAAAAGTCCAAATTTTAATCCATTAACCAATTGTTTATTCGATAACTCAATATCAATAAGTCAATAAACAAATTTTGCAGTTGACTTATCAGTTTCAGTTTGATTTTGAATAGCCCTAGATTTGGAGGTGAAAATTTATCAATTTTTAGAGACCTCACCTGAACAATGAATATAATTAAACAAAAAAAACATGAAAAAATAAAAAGAGAATAAATACAAAATTCTTAGTTTAATCATGATTTACTAGATGCTAAGCAAATATTGACCCTTAACTTTAATAGTGTACAGATATAATAAGATTAGAACTGCACTGGACAAACTGGACACAAAGTCTACGAGATGAGTCGCATCTAATAATATATAGTTAATTTTTTACCTCATCTTGATTCGTTACCTCTATACTGATAGGTCTATCAAGGGAGATTGATAGTTCATTATGTTTTTTGGTTTGGAAGGTAAAAAAGTGTATTCTTTGTTTTATTACGTGCATATTCTGTTATATTTTCGATTTCAGTTCATGTGACACAATATCTTTGTTAATTTATTAAAAAAATATTATATTTTTATATTTTGAAAATAATTAATTTTACATTTTTTAATTTAATTTTAATAAGAAACTTTTATAGTTGAACAAATACTATGATATGTTTAAAATCACAAATCTTAAAATTATATAACCACGTAAATATCATAACATATTTATAATCATGAATTTTAAAAATTTTTATTTGTTTCTTAAATTTAGTGTTGATTCAAACAGTTCATATAAATTGAAACGGGTTGAACAGTAAATATAGACTTGAAAACAAAGTGGATTTAAGCTTTGATAAGATAGATTCATTTTATTTCTTCTAATCCAAAATAATTAATGTTTTAGATTTAGATACATAAATTAAAAATTGATCACTTAATCCTGAAAGTTAGGAGGGATTTCGACTAAAATACCATTAATTATAATTTTCTTTTCTTCTTAGGTTGACATAATATCATGAAGATTAAAAATATATCTAAAGCAAATTTTAAAAAATAGCATATTACCCTAATAATTTGGGATAATAACACTCTACGAACATTTAAGTAAAATAATTACATTCATGGTCTAAAGATTGGCTACCCAAAAATTCACTACCCATCATAGCTCAAAAGTTCTTCGACTATGCATTAACTGTGTTCTAAGAACATCATGTTACCCATCATATTAATTGATTCTTAATTGGTGTCAACTAGTGAACTGAGACTAATGAACTAGGAACATGTGTCCCCCAAATGAAATAAAAGTAGGCCTAGTGCAATACACGTGTCCATACGAGAGGTTAAATAAATTCAATTATAATAGTACAATTCACACAATATTTTGTACAATGTTATTTTCACATTGACTAGCACCTCTTTTACACTATTATACATTCATAATTCTATTCATAGCCCACATAAAAGTGTGTATAAACATCTCTTATACACTATTATACAAGTTTATGTATTTATGTATAATAAAAATATAAAGTTATATAAGGATATATATAGATGTATATATTGTATAAATATGTATAAATCTGAATAAATATTGTTGTGAAAAAAAATAGGTTATAAGCCACGTAGATGTAATTATTTTTTTAAAATGATACATTTATGAAAATATCCCTAATTTTGTGAGATATCATTTATTTTGACTCAACTTTTAGAAGCAAACATTAAATTATTATGAACAGAGCACTATCTCTCAAGTGAAAAGTTTTGCTTTTTTTTTTTTTAATCTCACTAAAATCCGTACTCTTAACTAATAACATGAAAGTCACATCGCCTCTACGCTTTGCACGCAAACTCATATTGTAATTCTTAAACAGAAATGCAGAATTGTGGAATTTTGAATGGCTAAGTACTGCTCTTTAAATGGTAAACAAGTTAAGAAGTGATTTGTTACTACTTCAAAAGTATGTACAATAATGATCTCTTCAAAACTATTTCAAAAATTCATGAAGTCCCTTTACATCTTTGGTAATGGAGTTGTAAATTAAATCTCAACCGTCAAATCAAATCAAAGCAATGGTCAAGCATATGAACTAGCAGGGGCGAAGCTACATGAACAAACCCCTTTCGGAAGAAAATTAGATTGTATAAATAGGATCAATTTTTTGTTTTATGTGTATATATTGAACGTTGAACCCCCTTAATATAAAGCAAAAACTTAACTCATTGGTTAAGGGGGTGCAGATTTTCTCAAGGTGTGTAGTTCAATCTCGCTCACACTCATTTTTCTAAACTTTTAGCTTCAGATATTTTAATTTTATTTAACTAAAAGAACGATGTCGTTGACATTGCTTTTTATGTTACCAAATAATATAAGGTTTCTGGAAATTTAGAATTTTTATTTTTGGTTTGTGATTCTTTATTATGTTTATACATGGAAAGACATTGCTTTTTATCAGAATGGAGATTTATGCCTTTTTTTCTTTTTCTAATTTTGCGCAAACCTTGTTTCTTTTCTTGTTAATGTTTATACTGGCCATGGATATATTCTTTGATAACTACTAGGGGTTTTATTTTTCTAGGGTCGGTTTGAATATGTGATATGAAATCATGATATGCAATTTGAATTTTTTAAGTTGTATTTTTTCTCATAAACATGAAAATTTCACAAGTTGCAAAAACTATTTAAAAAAATTCAATTTTTATAAAATGTTATCAAATGAACAAATCATAGTTCATAAATGGGATATCATAATATCCTAAGACGACACTGCATAGATAAATCACAAATCTTCATGTTTCTTTTATAAATAAATGTTTGCGATTACAAACTTTCAAGTACACATAATTTATAAAGATTCACTAGTCAATAATAATAGTAACTAATTATTCTTTAATATAATCCTTTCACATGGTACAGACAATCACTCCAGGCCGAACATGAGTCCTTTTTTCATAAAATTTAAAATGATAAAAAAAAATCATAAAATATAAACTTATGAGCCAACTTTTGTATTTTAAAAAGTTAAAATCATGATTTTTTGAGAATTTAAAATTTTATCTCATAATTTAAAAATTATGAGATGAAATTGCATGTCCAAATGCCCTAATTTCAGGTAAGCACTTTTAAGTTATCTTAGGGAGTAGTTAACGATTTATATCATGTTAAAAGTACAAATAACTGAAACATAAAAGTACAATATTTATTAAATAGAAATTGCTTTGACAATGTTACATACTGTGTTGAGATTAATTCAGTGAAATCTAAATCTAAATTACTTGTTGCATACAAGAAATTCTCAAAGCATTAGTGACTAGTCGTCAATATTGGACAAGCTAGTCCAAGGTATTTCTCTTTTTATTTACTATCTTGTTTTCCAAAAAAAAAAAGAAAATTGTGATACTTTAGCGAGGCTAAGAAATAAAAACTGTAATATGATTAGTTAATTTCTCCAATTTTGTTGTTAATGTTGAGGTAGAGTTGAATTTTGTTTAACTCACTCATATATGATTCGACTCACTCATTTATCAATGCTATTAGTGTGCATACTTTTTTTTAATCTTCTTGATGAAAATCCTGCTTCTGTCATTGACTTGACCTCTGTTGACATAACACTCTTAAGAAAACTTTAATTAAAGATGTATTTTACTAAATTAATCTTATTAATGATATTTTAAAACTCTAAATTTGACTGCTAGTACTACTTTGTGTTAAATACTATCTTGTTTATTTTAACAAATTAAGAGAGTTTTATTACTTTTTTCTCATGCTACCTTTAGTATTAAATAACTACACAATTTTTTGATATAAGGACTAGACAAATGAAGTATTATGATGCTTTTAGGCAACATGTACATTAATTGTAATCAAATTTAATTGTAAATTAATTTGAACTCGTACATGAAAAATAAATATAATAAAGTAACTGAAATATTATTTCTTTCAGTTCATATAAATTGAATTGTTGGAGCTTTTTTTATTATTCAAAATAAGTGAATTCAAAGATCAAGACAATTGTTAGATTTTTTTTTTTTTTGCCCTTCCTTTAAAAAAAGAGTACTTTACATTTTCTAGGTACTTACACTCTTTACAAAGTAGTATTTATGATTTCATATTGAAATCACTTTTAACTATTACTTTACATTATCATAATCAATTTCAAGTCATGTTGAGTAATGACTAACTCTACTTTTAAGAATAGTAGGGAATAGTAAAAAGGGTAGTAGTGAAAAGTCGTGATTTCATATTGAAATCACTTTTAACTATTACTTTACATTATCATAATCAATTCCAAGTCATGTTGAGTAATGACTAACTCTACTTTTAAAAATAGTAGGGAATAGTAAAAAGGGTAGTAGTGAAAAGTCGTGTTGAAATATATCCTAAAAGAGTTTTCTTAAGAAATATATATTACCTCAACAATTCAACTAATATGGGCTAGAGGAAGTATATTAATATACAAAAGTTTGTAACTAATAATTTAACTCGTAAATGAAGTAATCAATATGCTAATACATATATTACCCCTTAAATTTGTCTTGAGGAATCAGTCACATTTATACCTAAATTTTATTGGTGATTCATTACCCCCTTGTTCTTAATCGAACTGTTTAATTACAGATCAATTATTCCTATTCGTTTTAGGTGTGCTAATATATATATATATAGAAAAATTTAGAAATAGTGATGTGGCGCTCTTTATGGCCTCTGTTCCTATTTATCTATTTTCTCCTTTTTTTGGGTCATTTGTTGAATTTTCTCCTCCTTTTAAATATTTATGTGTTAAAAAAAACTTCAATAGTCACTACCTTTAACTCTATTAATTATATAATACAGAAAAAAATGTTTGATCCATTGGATTTGATTTGTCGAAGCCCAACCAATAAATGCGGTTGTTACCCGTTTTCTCAAACAAAGCCCACGTAGTATCTCATCAATTAATATCATTTGCATTCGTATATGAGCAAATTTCAAAAACACCAGCCTAACTGAAATTAATTGGGCGAAAATATCAAAAGTTTTGCTAATTATAAACCGTATTAGATGTTTGAGTACCAATTGTATTTTGCCGCAAATGTATTTCGCCCCAAATATATTTCGCACCAATTGTATTCCACGGTACTCTTTTTTTGTATTTCACGTTACTATTTTCACTGTTATATAATATGTATTCAATTGTATCGATGTAGATCTCTGAATACAATTGTATCAACAAAATACAAAATACAATTCGTATAAACGAATACAATTTGTATTCAATTATATCAACGAATACAAAATACAATTCATATCAACAAATTGTATTCAGCTGTATGTATCAACGAATATAACTGAATACAAATTGTATTCAGTTGTATCAGGGAGAGGGAGGGAGAGGGAGAGATAGAGGGGAGAGTGTCCAGCGAGAATGGGAGAGAGGGAGGAGAGTGGCGAGAGAGGGATAGATAGGAGAAGGAGAGGCTATAATTGTATATACCTATAGTTTTGACTAATTGGCAAGGAGTGTAATTGAATTATACTATCGGCATGAAGCGTAATTAGGCCTCTAATGTTGGTATGTTACGTAATTTTCCATTCCTATATTAATATCTTCTTTATTTGTCTTTTTTTTTACCGTATTTTGCTTTAATATTTCTACCTCCCTAATTCACCTATTTAATTTTTACTCTTAATAGTAATATTTATAACTCTCACACTTTTTAAGTTTTCATATTTATAACCCCCAAATATTTAATATAAAAGTTCAAATGTCTTATGATATTCCTTTATTTTTATCTATATAAATTTATATTTTTTGTTTCATGAGATTCTATCCTAAATTATCCTTCATTTTCACTATTATATTCATATTTTTACTTGACTTGAAAAAGAAGAAGAAGGGTCTTGAATGGTGATAGGCTTATGGAAGTGGATATCGACAAAAGCTTGAACAATTATACATTTATTTCGTCTTTCTTTCTATGTAAATTCATATTTTTTGTTTCATGCAATTCTACCCAAAGTTACTCTTTCTTTTTACTATTATCTTCATGTTTTTGTTTCACTTGAAAGGAAAAAGGGCTCTTAAATGGTGATAGACTTGTGGAAGTGGATCGACAAGAGCTTAGACAATTATGTATCAACAAGAGCTTGGACAATTACACATTAATTTCGTCTTTCTTTTATATAAATTCATATTTTTTATTTCATGTAATTCTACCCAAGATTACTCTTCATTTTCATTATTATGTTCATGTTTTTGTTTCACATGAAAAAGAAGGAGAAGACTCTTCAATGGTGATAAACTTGTGAAAGCGGATATCAAAAAGAGCTTCGATAATTATGCATTGATTTCGTCTTTTTTTATATTTTTTTAAGAAATGATTAAAAACATAATGATACGTGTATTGTATTATTTCTATCTCTATAATGCCACTTAACTCCGATTTTTATATGAATTTTTAATTATTGTAAATATATAAAAAAAAATTGGTTCAAATTAGTAACTTAATTATAGTTGAAAGTCTGTTAATTACTAACTAAGTTTTAAAATTTATAATTGATTGCTTAAAATAAATAAATTATAATAATTGAAAAATAATCTTTATTTGGTCTTTGTTATGTTTAAATTTTTAGAACTACCATGAAATATACCTGGCGTGAAAAATGAGAAATATAAAAGCAACATGGAGGGAGGGAAAATGAGGTAATTAATTCTAAAATTTTTATATACACGAAGAAGAACCGTTTATATTTTATTTGAAGATTTATTTATTTATTTCTTCTTTTTAACTTTGAAAAATAGTGTATTTATCTGATTTATTTTTAAATCGTTATAAATTGCAAGAACAAATATTATGCTCTTTAACTACTAAAAAAGATGATTACATGTAAATTTCTAAATTTTTTTCTCTATGAAATCAAATTGTACATATGTTTATTTATAGAACGGATGAGTAGGGTGTAATTATTAATTTTTTTGTATTTTTTTAATTTTATATTCTTTTCATATAAGGAAAAACTCTCAAAAAATATTTTAAGACTCTGACTTATTTGCATATATTAAATATATATTAGATAAAGACATATATATATATATATATATATATATATATATATTATATATATATATATATATATATATATATATATATATATATATATATATATATTGTTTTGCTTATATATTTATATATCAAATATACGAATTATATATATACATTATAATTATAAATATTACTTAAATATGTGCAGTATATTTAATATATACCGCTAGTATATAATTTATTGCATACATCATTGTAATAGAAATACACATAAACACAATCATTAAATTTGTAATATGTTAATATAATATACACTTAAATTACAAAAAAGAAAACTAAATAAAAAATTGTGTTGATATAAAAAGAAAATAAGAAAAAAAAGAGAAGACAACAAGAAAGATTCTAATAAAAATAAAAGAAGTTGATCTTTTAGCAACAGTTTTTAGCACTTTTTAAGAATTTAATTATTTGTTTGAGAGAAAAATGGGTATTTAAGGGTCCTTGTTGATTTCTTGCCGACTATGACAAGCTATGCATCATCCC
Source organism: Jaltomata sinuosa (assembly GCA_003996215.1). Lineage (NCBI taxonomy): Eukaryota > Viridiplantae > Streptophyta > Magnoliopsida > Solanales > Solanaceae > Jaltomata > Jaltomata sinuosa. Next base: position 284,879 of record QJPP01001358.1, on the reverse strand, counting down.
AACGATTTTGTGTGATATTATTTTTTTTTTAAAATAATTATTTTTGATATATTACTTTTTGTGCTAAAAACATGTAATGTCTTTTTTAAGATGATATATTTACCTAAAGAAATGTCAAATCAAATGGTCCATTTCAAGATCTTAATTCTTAGATCAATCTTACACTTCGTATTTTCTATTGATGCCTCAGTCAAAGCTTTTTCTTTTGGAGTCCATTCATAAATTCCTTCACAAGTTACTTTTATCCCTATTTTCTTGCTTTTTAATTTGGCCACTTTCACCGCAATCTTTGTATCTACAAAGATTGTCATCGATTAATTTATTTTTTTCTTCAAATCAGATTTCAACGAAGAAATCGATTCAACATCAAGTGCTTGCGACTCTTTTGATAGAGCCGAAAACAGTAATACCACTTGAACTGCTAATGAACCGTCAAAATGAAGCATTTGCTAAAATAACTTTATTTGACAGTGCAATTATTTTAATTAACAGTGTTATAATTGTATATCAATTCTTTATTTTTATTTTTGGCTAAGAGTATGAGGTTCAATTTTGTAGTGAGGAGGGTGAGTGGTGTCGTCGCCAGTGGTAGTAAAGTTGAAACTAGAGAATTTTAATGAGGAAATTGAAAATGTGAGGGGTAATGAATCACCCTAAAAATTTAGATATGTAACTGATTTCACAAGACAAGTTGTAATATGTTGTAAAATCAAACTAAAAGCATAACAATATGAAGTAAGAAAATAGACAAGAAATGAGGGAGATAAGAGAAGAGAGTATTTCTTATTCTTTCAACTATCAAGTGTTTCTCAAGCTTTTTAAGTGTACATAATATGAATCACTATGCCTCTATTTATAGTGTTCATAGAGGCATACAAAAGGTTATCACTAATATGACATTAATCATTGAGATAATGGGGGAGGCTATGGAGATCGAAGGTTACAAGATTAATGGTGATGAATGGTGGGGGTTATCTTCATAATGGAGAAAGTAATGGGTGTGGAGGTTACTACTCATCAAGGAGAACGGAGGTTACTATTCATCAAGGAGATGTTATATCTAGAGGTTATGGACATCCACAATTAAGATGATAATAGTATGTTACAATACAATTATTTACAATACTCCTCCTTGGATGTCCATTTATGGATAATGTGCTTCGTTAAAACCTTACTAGGAAAAACCCAGTGAAAAAAATCTTAATAAAGAAAAAAGAGTACACATATCTTATAATACGTGTTGTTTGTTGCCTCATTAAAAACCTTGTCAGGAAAATCCATTGGAACAAAACCTAAGCCAAGAAAAAAAGAGTGTAGCACGTATTTGACTCCCCCTGATGCAAACATCATTTAATCTTGTAGATGATACATTCTAATCCAGCTTCTCAAAGTATTTGGATCGACAATGCCTCCGTCAAATATTTCACTAAAAGTTAAGCAAAATACTCCTTTGCTAAAAAGTACTTTATTTTGTCTTCTTTGATATATTCTTCTTTCAATTGAGCTATGCAAGAAGAATCATCTTCATATAATATTGCAACCTCAATCTCAAAGAAAATCACACATCTTCTTATGTGTAGAGTCACTTGCTTTATAAGTTGTTTGTAGCTTTATTTGACTTGAATAAATATCAATCATTGACTGTCTTGTAGAATATAATAATATGGCAATGGCCTCACATGCAAATAGAGAACTTTCGTATGATCAAACACTTTGTAGATCAAATAATCTCCTGCATTTGTATATCCAACAAACTTTTGACAATATTGATTAGAAATAATCATCTATATCAATATTTAATTTCACTCAAATATTTTCACTTAAAAGCGAAATTATGTCTTTCCTACACATTAACAAAAATATTATTTCATGTATAGAAATAGTAAAATACACTAGTGCACCAATTGCACTAAGACATAATACTTTCTAACCATTTTTATGAGATCAAAAATGATTTTTATTTATATCTAGTGATATCACAACCATTGGGGTACTCAATGGAATCACTTTAATTTATATACAATTTTGTTGAGCATTATGTAACCAAGTCCTGAAAACTTTTATATGCTTCAAAATAATTTAAATCCTTCAAGGATTTATTTATAAACTTCACTATTTAGTTAGATATTACAATAATTCATTGTAGGCATTCAAGTTTTCATATATTGTCAGACTGAATGAAACCTTACTGCATCCACCATAAGAGAATCCATCTTCATACAATAATGTCAGAATTTTTGCGAAAATCTTTATATCCCAAGGCACAAACCGTAGTTTCTATCTTACGGTTATACTTTTTGCACAATAACTCATTTGTACCCTACTGGCATTTTACCTTAATCTATGGACTATAAGTCTAAAATATCCCCTTTTTAAGTAAAATAAATAATACTTGAATCTCGCATATTTTTATTTGGCCAATCATTTGTCTGTCCACACTATTTGACAGATTTGAATTTAAAATCCTCGATATCACTTATAATGTTGAGCGCTACATCATATCAAAGATACCATCGATGGTCATTTTGATATCGGTCCCATACGACATAACTCATCGAAATCTCTTCATATTTAGGTATCTGAACCTTTACCAAGACTTTATCAAGAGTTATGTCATAGTGCTCTTTTAAAGCACTTGCTTCATTATCATGATCATTTTTATCATTTGCTCCTATCCTTCTTCAAGGAGTTTTACCTTTGGAATCGATTAGTCTATCACGCTTCAAGCATGCCATAGATCATGTCATTCAAGGACTTCTCATTAGATCATTTGCAACTGAATTATAGCATAAGGTCAACAAATATATCTGGCAATTAGTTTATAATATTTTACAACTGAATTATCTCTTGAACTTCAAGTTTATATATTTTTTACGAGGATCTAGATAATTCATTCCATCCATTTCAGTTGTTAATCATATCTCTCCCTAATGTTAGAAATTCTAACATTCACCCCAACCTTATTGAGGATCCATCTTTGTGCGTGATGGAGTAATTAAATCACATACTGCACATTCGAATTTTTAGATGGAAATTATTTGATTCCTGATCCTGAACCAATAATATAGGGGAACCTTGTTGGTTTGATGCATACAAGTGCTGCTACACACATCTCATATTAAATTTTTTTTGGGGAGATTTATTCTCATAACCAACGATTTAGCTCTGATTGGAGGCACACAATTTCTGCTAAACCAACCAGTATTATCAACTTTTATAGTTTGGAACTATACTCTTAATTTAATAATTTGAGCAAACAACCTTACAAAAATCAAATTGCAAGTTGATAGCAAAGCACATGTGACCAACCATAGATGCATCTCTTAAATCATATAATAGTAAATGGTCCACATGGCAAGTGAACGAGACCTATTCACCTTTTTATACCTTCCAAATTCAAGGGTCACAATCTCAACCTTAGATGGCCGTATGATAATCAATTTATCATGAAATAAGCAACATATGAGAATTCTTGAAGAATTTTTTATTTCTTCAATATATAACCACGTGAATTCTCATTTGTTTTTGCATCATATTAGAGCCGGAATGATCAACTGGTCATGCCAACTGATACTTGTTCAGTAAACTTCTAGTTTACTATCGCATGTGATTCCATCACCATGCCTATATTTGTGTACTACAAACAGGAGGAAAAGTCGGGCAACCTTTTATGTGAATGTTTATAACCCGCTTTAATTGTAGTAATATAAAGATACAAAGTCTTTCCATAATTTATAGTCTCAATATATTTTTATTTTTGGCTAATGTCTTTGAAACTCAATAAGTTTCTTTTGAAACTTACTACAACCCAATATAATATATGAATAATTTTATTTCTCCAAATAGTAACACATTAGCTTTTTTGGAACTATCAAATACTTGTGTATTATCACATATTTCATAACACCATTTTGCATGGTGAACATCTTCTTTTAGGAAGAAAACTATTGTTATGATGGTCAAAATTATTATAAGCAACACTCCTTTCTTGCTTTACTTTTTGCCTTTAATAATTTATTTTTATAAGATTTGGCAAAAAATATTTGTCATACCATATGTACGCGATCAATGACAAATTGATTTGGTCACACCATAATATCATTTTGGTCATGGACATAACTTTAATAAGCAAGAATCATTTCTTGCTTTTATCCTTCAGTAGATCATGATAAGACATGCACAACACCAATGACCTTTATATACTAAAATAAAATTTCTTTATTTCTCTCAAACCTTCCGTAGAGGTGAGTTTTGGTATTTATTCAACCACACATGAGCATGTTTTTATCCATAACCTTTTTTTTTTCATATTTTGACATATTCACTTTCAAGAATGGTCGAGCATTCATGATGCTTACACAAGTCATATTCTCTTCAAAAAATAGACTATAATCGTATGTGCTTCATAAATTTGCATTATAAGTCCATTGTCATATCTTAACATTTATCATATTTATATGATTCACCTCAACATCACTTTGAATTGTCAAGTGTACTACCACTTTATATTCCTTTATTTTGATAGAGAACTTATAAAACTTATCAGATTAGGACACACCTCAATATCACTTTGAAAGATCAAGTATCTTTCACTTTATTTTGCTTTTGATGGAGGATTTATAAAAAAATTCACACTATAAACGTGTCACACCCCGAGCTTACATCCTGAATGCGACACGGTTCTTAGGGTCACAAGTGACCCCAAGCTAACCCATGGCCTGACATACTGCTGAGATATAGACTGAAAGATAATGTGGAAGCTGAAATGTGCTGAGCTCTTAAAAAAATGTTACAACAAAATAAACTATCATAAGCTGAGATACAATAGCATTTGAAAACTGATACAACAACTGACTGTCTATGAAGCCTCTATTAACACTGACTATAGTTAGACGGGATATGACCCCCAACTATCTCTAATCAATATATAAGAACTGAAAAAATAAACTACTATGACTACTAACTGACTGGAGTTTCCGAATAAGGAGAACTCATCCCTTGCTGACTGGAAGTTGCGATTTGTCTGACCATGATCCTAGGAGCTAGCACTATAACCTACATCATAAAACAATGCAGCACAAGGAAGGTACGCGATCAGTACTTTGAATATACTGAGCATGTGAAATATGAACTATCTTAAAAATCATGAGGAACATGTATATACTGAAAGCATGATTGAATACTGAACTAAGTATAAAAATCTGAAAATGCATAAGTCAAATTGTAGAACATAAACTCTTTTACTGAAGAGAACGTAAATCATGATGCTGGACTGTAACTGTGAGATCATGATGTTTAAAGATAAGTAAAACTGTTACTTGGGATTCCATAGACTGAAAAGATGAAGTATATCTGTAAATCATGAAATAGTGCAACTGAGCTGAAAGTCATGAGTCATGCTAAAAGTCATGTTTAAGGTAAATCCTTATGTGAGTTCCTTCTACTTAACATGCAGAAAATATTGATATAGTGTACTGAATGCAAGTTGAAAGGTATAAGTTGATACAATGACCAAGTATATAAACATGCAATTGTATAATACTGAACTGAAAACTAAATACAAGGTCATGCAATAATGAATATGGACTGTGGGAGCTACTCTTAACCGACATACCCCAAGCTGAGCTAACTATGGGGCTAACCTGTAACCCTGGATGGGAGGGTGTTCATACCTTGCCAGGGGTACAAACAAATTTGACGTGGATACACTAATCTGATGTCCAAAAAGGACTAGGGTGTCAAACCTAATCTGACGGGTGACCCCGTTATAACCCATGGTGGTGCCGTAGTTCTGGAACTTAGGGACTTCTACTAAAGGTCTCAACCTAAATTGACGGGTGAGCTTTCATCCCCTTGTCCGCTCGGTGCTAATTACTACTCCTAAATGAATATGCAAGTAACAATGTAACTGATATATACTGGATTACTCAAATACTGATAAATCAGAGAATGCACAATAATACTGAAAACTGATGGCATTGAAATCATGAAATTCTGACTAGCTGAGTATTTGACTAAAAATGCATAAGAACTGTTTATATCATGTGACATATCTAAATGTCAAAACTGTTCATATTTAAAACATATTTTGGAGATCATACTGAAGGTAGGCCGAAGCCTGCTAAATCATGCATAGTTCTTTTGTACTTAAAACAACTGGACTGAAGTGATAGAGAATTATGCATACTTGTCTGAACACAAAACTCATAGTCAAAAGTCATCGTGAAGAAACTTAAACTTGTTTAGACTGAATACTGGCAAGCTGAACTGAATTCTGAAGGAAAAGCTACATTCTGAGAAAATATTATAAAATCAGGCTAAGACTTGCTTTTCCCAAAAATCTTGGGTTTTGAAACCTATTTGCAAGAATTCATGTAAAAATCATTCTAATGAGGATAGTAGTCATGTAGAATCATCAAAAAATCAAATTCATAGAAAACCCATGTTTAGGTAAGAACCCTAGAATCATAACTTGTAAAAATCATACTGAAATCTGAAACTTTGTGCATGAAGGTGAAATAAAACCCTCATTGAAATTCCACATACCTGATTGTAGAAGATTCTTGAACTGAAACTGAGGTTTGAAGCTTTGGAGAAGAACCCAGGCCTGAGAGAACGCTCTTCTTTCTTTTCTTTTGTTTTCTTTTCTGACTTAGGATTTCTAATGGAGAGAATGAGAGAAGCTTAGTCGTAACTCCCTTTAAATCTCACTTAAAAGAGGCTAAAATGACTTAGTATGGAATTAAAAGCAAGGTAAAAAAAGACTAAAATACCCCTGAGAAAACTAAGTAAAACTGTTGAAAAAAACTCATCATCCGGTTCCATGGACATGAACCACGACCCGTAGAATGGATCACGCTTTGTGAAAAGGGTTCGTGGTTCCTGGGTGAAGTTTCTAGCCCTTGAACTGATTTTCACGAGTTGGTTTCACGACCCGTAAATCATTCCATGACCTATGGAACCTCCTCGTAGTTTTCAGACAAAAAAACAGTTTCAAGTATGATTTCCACGAGTTGGTTTCACGGCCAGTGGATCATTCCACGACCTGTGGAACCTTCTCGTGGTTTCTGTCTATCATTTTGATAGACAGACACTCTTTAGTAAAATACTGATAACATTTTACTTTGGACTTGTACTAATGCACAGTCAATGGCATTGGAAAGAAGACTCAAAGACCTTTAATTTGGTAGATACTAGGCCACCAAACACTTTATATTTAGGGAGTTATGGTCATTTGAAGTTAACCCTAGTTTAGTCTTACATGAAAACTTCTTTGGTTGGGGTGCTTTCAACTTAACTCGCTTATAGGAGTTTCTTATGAACATGATCTGTATTCAAAACACTTCCCACACTAGGGAATTGATCATGGCACCTATGGAAAGCAGTTTGGGTCTTAGCTTAGAATTTTGGGGTGTTAAAAATCTCCCCTTGGGGTCATTCGTCCTCGAATGAAGACTAACTAGGCTGAGGTTGTGGGGAAAGGGCTACAATCCCACCGACTGAGTTCTGAAAGCTTGAGTAATGACATGGTAACTGATTTTGACTGAAATATGAACTGATATGGATTCGTGAGACCTATATGCATACTGAGAGCATAAGAACATCGATAGGACATGAAATTGAATATCCAACATGATAACTGGTCTGAAGTGAGAGTAGGGACTTAGCTGAAATTCACAGAGAACAAACAAAATCTTAGAAATCATAATTAACGGGAAGGAACATAAAACTGATAGGAGTAACTGTACGAGAAAACTATTCTCTTCTAAATTGAACTCACTAGCATGGTCTGAACTGAGCATAGGGCCTTCTGGCCTTAGGAATGATTACTGGTAGGTCTGAACTGGTATGATATGAGAAGTCTACTATCTTGCTATCTGAATCTACTGGACATAAGGTATGAGCATCCTGGGCAGGGAGTAAGAACAAAACTATTCCCGCCTTAAAAAATACAGTTGACAGCTTTTAAGCTTAGGAATACCCTTTTTAACTACACCAACTTCTCTGAATACCACACTTACCATTTGTAGTTAAAATTCTCATCAACACACATATAGATGCTAAGGTCTGAGTCTAACTACCTGCTTTCACCATGTTCAAGCCTATCTTGACTAAATCTATAGCATCTGGAGTTATCTCCCAAGAATGATATTCCTTTTTATCATGAAAATCAACTAACCTTGAAGTCTAATCAATAGGTCACTAGTCGCACAAAGAAAAGGCACATTCGTATTTCATCACGACATTCAAGCCTATTACTATGATCATCTTATGGATTCTTTGTAACTAACACTATCTGAGACTCATCTCCTCTTCCCTAGCATATCTAGAAACTGTAACTGCAAGAACTTCTATAAAGGGACATACAAAAGAGGAAAATATAGTACTTCCCATCTAGGCTACTACTTAGCTTTCTCCACTAACAGCTGTGAAAACATAACCCAAGATCACTGAAGGAATGGATTGGGAGCATGAGCATCACGAATGAAGGAGTATTAATCGGTCTTGACTTATACTTAGCATGATCTAGCCACTCAAAGTGAGGTCTGAGAAGTCAAGTATAAAGGTCTGAGTGTCAGACATTCTGGACATATAAAGCATGGTAAGAGCAAGAAAATCATAAGCATAAAGTGTTCAAGAAATTGGGTATGAGCGTATACATAACGTAACATGATTTCACTGGCCATTAATGCATATCTCGAGGACTGAACTGAGTACATAGAACTGAGCATACTATGAGACATGAGTTTACTTGTATAACGAGTCTCATGGCGTAAAGCTGGAATTCATAGAATCGTAGAGTTAGACTGGAATCACTGTCTCGAGCAATTTCTATTTGTTTTGAAAGCTGAGTATGGACATGAATCTGTATGGAGTGCATGAACTTATCCATGTGTATGACATAAATACGTCTGAGTATAGTGTCACCTTGGCTAAAGTGCTAGGAAATCTGCTGAAATAAGAATGGATCGATATCCCATCATAGCCCTTTCTAGAATTCTGTACTGGTTGAGTCACAAGACTCAACTTGGTTCTTTATTCTATCATCTACCTTAGCTCAAACGTCACCCTTCTATGTCTATAGATCTCTCTCCCAAACTAGTCTATAACTGAAGATGCTAAACCCTTGCTAGGTCTTCTTCTGAGGCATTTCTTAGCTTCCTCTTTACCCTTATGGCTATCACTAGAGGACTCATACTCTTACTGGTGTAGATAACCACTTCTTCTAACACTTAGAAACCTGACCTTTGCTTATTCGTCTATTAACATCACATATCTAAGTTCACATCCACCAAAATCAACTGAATTCAGACCACACAAAAGGACTCAACATCGTCTATCTATAATCTCTTGAATTCATGCCACAACATACTACTCTGGATACACATCTACCTTTCTACCATTCAAGTATATTCTTCACCTAGTTCAAATATGCACTAAGTCATCTTAACCAACCATTTTCCTCTCATAGCCACTATACTTATGAATTCGTACATCTAGTTCTGCGGTCATTCTGCTACTTATGGCCCATAACATCTCAATTCACACTAACTGTTGAGTTACTATACTACCCAAGCGCTTACACAACTATACCTTTTGGTTAAGGTGCAATTCGTAGTAAAGTTTTAGAAAGGGGGTCTGAGAGCACATTCTACTGTAGGCTCAACTACACGAGTGGAAAATAGTACATGCTTTTGGATTGGTAGACTTTAATGCACTAGTAGGCTCCTCTCAAGCCCATGTGCTATCTCTAAACTTTTTTGATGACTCTATCTGAGAGCATCTTACTGATAGAAAACTGAACAATACTGTCTCCACTACCTCGAAGATGAGGCATGATTGGAGGAATTGGATCAACGCATGAATGTGCATAAGTTTCTGAAGGAACAGTTCTACTGCACGATCTAGAGTATAAAAGAAGGGAAACATTTCCTAAATGCCCTGTAGCCTACTGATTATAAGTGTGGTGCACAACACACCAATAAGCAAGACTCTACTAGACACGGCTTCACAGACACCCTAGGATACTTAAACTCTATGCTCTGATACCAAGTTTGTCATGCCCCGAGCCTACACTCGGGATGCGACATGGTGCTTAGGGTCACAAGTGACCCCAAGCTAGCCCATGGCCTGATATACTACTGAGATATAGACTGAAAGATAATGTGGAAGCTGAAATATGTTGACCTCTTAAAAAAATGTTATAACAAAATAAACTATCATAAGCAGAGATACAATATCATTTGAAAATTGATACAATAATTGACTGACTGTCTGACTGTCTATGAAGCCTCTATTAACACAGACTACAGTTAGTTGGGATATTATCCCCAACTATCTCTAATCAATATATAAGAACTGAAAAATAAACTACTATGACTATCAACTGACTGGAGTTCTCGAATAAGGAGAACTCATCCCTTGCTGACTGGAAGCTGCGATCTGTCTGACCATGATCCTAAGAGCTAGCACTATAACCTACATCATAAAATGATGGAGCACAAGGAAGGTATGCGATCAGTACTTTGAATGTACTGAGCATGTGAGATATGCACTATCTTAAAAATCATGAGGAACATGTATATACTGAAAGCATGGCTGAATACTGGACTAAATATAAAAATCTGAAAATTCATAAGTCAAACTGTAGAACATAAACTCTTTTACTGAAGAGAATGTAAATCATGTTGCTGGACTGTAACTGTGAGATCATGATGTTTAAAGATAAGTAAAACTGTTACTTGGGAGTCCATAGACTGAAAAGATAAAGTATATCTGTAAATCATAAAACAGTGCAACTGAGCTGAAAGTCACGAGTCATGCTAAAAGTCATATTTAAGGTAAATCCTTAGGTGAGTTCGTTCTACTTAACATGCTGAAAATACTGATATAGTGTATCAAATGCAAGCTGAAAGATATAAGCTGATGCAATGACCAAGTATATAAACATGCAACTGTATAATACTGAACTGAATAACTGAATACAAGGTTATGCAATAATAAATATGGACTGTGAGAGTTACTATTAACCGACATACCCCAAGTTGAGCTAACTATGGGGCCAACCTGTAACATTGGATGGGAGGGTGTTCATACCTTGTCAAGGGTATAAATAAATATGACGTGGATCCACTAATCTGATGTCCAAAAAGGACTAAGGTGTCAAACCTAATTTGACGGGTGACCCCTTTATAACCCACGGTTGCGCCGTATTTCTGGGACTTAGAGACTTCTACTAAAGGTCTCATCCTAAACTGATGGGTGAGCCTTCATCCCTTTGTCTGCTCGATTCTAAGTACTACTCCCAAATGAATATGCAAGTAACAATGTAACTGATATATACTGGATTACTCAAATACTGATAAATCAGAGAATGCACAATAATACTGAAAACTGATGGCATTGAAATCATGAAATTCTGACTAGCTGAGTATTTGACTAAAAATGCATGAGAACTGTTTGTATCATGTGACATATCTAAATGTCAAAACTGTTCATATTTAAAACATATTTTGGAGATCATACTGAAGGTAGGCCGAAGCCTGCTAAATCATGCATAGTTCTTTTGTACTTAAAACAACTGGACTGAAGTGATAGAGAATTATGCATACTTGTCTGAACACAAAACTCATAGTCAAAAGTCATCGTGAAGAAACTTAAACTTGTTTAGACTGAATACTGGCAAGCTGAACTGAATTCTGAAGGAAAAGCTACATTCTGAGAAAATATTATAAAATCAGGCTAAGACTTGCTTTTCCCAAAAATCTTGGGTTTTGAAACCTATTTGCAAGAATTCATGTAAAAATTATTCTAATGAGGATAGTAGTCATGTAGAATCATCAAAAAATCAAATTCATAGAAAACCCATGTTTAGGTAAGAACCCTAGAATCATAACTTGTAAAAATCATACTGAAATCTGAAACTTTGTGCATGAAGGTGAAATAAAACCCTCATTGAAATTCCACATACCTGATTGTAGAAGATTCTTGAACTGAAACTGAGGTTTGAAGCTTTGGAGAAGAACCCAGGCCTGAGAGAACGCTCTTCTTTCTTTTCTTTTGTTTTCTTTTCTAACTTAGGATTTCTAATAGAGAGAATGAGAGAAGTGATGTGCCGCCATTCTACGGCACTTTCGACGCCTCTAAACTAAGAACAATCTTAAGTTTTCAAGCAACCATCGTCGTTTTTGATGTTTTATGTTATGTTTTCAGGAAAGAGAGACAAACATAGAAACGGAAGGAAATACGAGCAAAACGACGTTCTGGATAAGAGTGACGGCCTGAGTGACAGTCCGTCAAGCTGGTGACGGTCCGTCAAGCCCAAACCGTCAAGTTGGGGCAGCACCACTGCCTAGTGGTGACGGCCACCGTGACGGTCCGTCAAGATGGTGACGGTCCATCGGCCAAACCGTCAAGTTGAGGCAGTACGCGACGCGGATTACGAACGTTTTTGGGTTTACTTCCTGGACTCCTATAAATACCCTATGTTAGGTTTATTTTAATTGTTGTTCACCCAATAGTTTTAGGAGATTTTTAGTCTACTTTTGAGCGAGAATTTGAGAGCAAGAAACACGTTTTCTTCTTCTTGAAATCGTGTTTTTGAAATTGTTCTTGGGATCTTGGTTTCTTGTTCTTGGATAATTGAAGATTGTTTTCATTATATTGTAAGAATCTCTTTTCTTTATTATGAATATGATCTTCTTCTCTTTCCATAAAAGAATTATTAACTAACTTCCCACAACTAGGGTTGTGAGAGCCATGGCTAAAGTAGCGATATAGATTCTGGGTAGCGTCGGGTTCAATATTTATGATTGTCACGTTGTTAATCATTCATTCTTCACATTTTCTAGTGGTTGCAAACATTAGAACATGCCTAGGTTTAATTTGCTTGAGTAAAGAAATTAAAACCGGGAAATTTGATTAACTACGAGGATTCGAGACTACCAACTCTCGTCTTATGATTAATGCTGTAACTAGATTAATCTACTTGATGTTTAGGATTGTAATATAAAAACTCACCTTTTCAAGTTCGAGAGAATTTCAAAGGAAATTCGTCTATTTGGTTGAGAAACGTTTAGATGATACCATTAATTCAATCACATCGTGACACGCATATAAGAAAGAACCCGGTTAAGCTTGAATCGACATTGTTATAACGCCATGGTGAACACTTCCCTAGTTCTCTCTCATATTGATTTTCACTCGTACATTATTATTTGTTTTTGTTCAAAATTCGATCACACAAACCCCCCTTTTTTACCGGAAACCATTGACTACTAGTAATCTAATTCACGAACGACCTAATTTGCACCTTATTCCCTGTGGGATCGACCCCAACCTCTGTTGGGTTCTATATTTGATGACGACTGCTTCCGCTTCTTAAATTGAGGTGTAGTTCGGGCGTTATCAAGAAGCTTAGTCATAACTCCCTTTAAACCCACTTAAAAGAGGCAAAAATGACTTAGTATTAGAATTAAAAGCAAAGTAAAAAAGGAATAAAATACCCCTGAGAAAACTAAGTAAAACTGCTGAAAAAAACTCGTATTCGAGTTCCACGGACATGAACCACACCCCGTAGAATTGATCACGGTTCGTGAAAAGGTTTCGTGGTTCATGGGTAAAGTTTCTGGCCTCTGGAATAATTTCCATGAGTTGGTTTCACGACCCGTGGATCATTCCACGACCTGTGGAACCTCTTCGTGGTTTTCAGGCAAAAACACAATTTCAGGTCTTATTTCCATGAGTTGGTTTTATGGCCCTGATAAACGCTCAAACTGTGGCTCTCCAATTAGGAGCTCACGACGATCGCGTAGTCAAAACAAAATTTATAAACCCAACAGATGTCGGGGTCATACCCAAGGGACCTGATTTAGCTCATTAGAGATTGTGCGAAGCGATTTCAAAGTGAGAGTAGTTGTTCAACAAACCAAAGCAATAAAATAGGGGAATTGGGAAAGTTGTCACTACTAACTCAATTCAAATAAAAACTATAAAATCAAGATGGGTGTACCAATGAGAACTAGATGACTAGGGGTGCATTTTCGATGGGGCATTCGCTATAGGATAGGGTAGTCACTAATTCACTTAAATTCTCACATATTGACACGGGTAGCGTTGGTCATAAGTGTGGAATGCCATATCTCGATCAACATCCACATATCAATGATTTCGGTTAGAACATCATTTGGTGTGCTAAATAACCAACCAACATTTGCTTGGGGAGGTTGTCCTATCTCTAGCTCGGACCCTTAAATAGGAGATTCCGCGATTGGAGCTATGTATAGCCTCTAATATAAGTGGATTCCCAAGTACCCACTAGCAATTTCACATCCACAACTACAAAATTCTCTCTCGAGCAATTATATAGCCAAGTAAGGTAAATTTATGTTTGCAACCACAAATTATTAGATTAAAACATGGTGAAATTACTAGACCCACATCAGATAAGCAATTATAAAAGAAAATTAGCAACACCCACACCCATTAGCTACACACCCATCATCAATACACCCCTAGACAAGAGAAATTAGCCACTCATAGAAGGGGGAGAAGATATACCAGCTGGGTAAATCAAATTTTCATCCATTGTAGTTGATTCTCAAGTTCTAGAGTCAAATTAGGTACACAAGTTGTTAACCAAAAGATTGGATTGAAAACCCTCTCTCAATGGAAATGGAGAAAAGTGTTTACAAGCCAAAAATATCTTCAAGTTCTCTACTAAAATTCTCTGCTCACAATTGTATATACAAAACAAGCCTAAAATATCCTTTTATATGTTCCCAAAATTGTCAGATAAATTTAGGATAAAATTGTGCTCCGAGTGGTGTGCAACGTGGTGTGCTGTTCGACGTCGCAGTGTGCGCGTCGTACACCTGCTTCAGGTTGACCAGTGACTTCAGCCGCTTAAGTAGGCTTTGTTCGAAAGGTGATGCGTTTCGCACCACGAGATGTGCGTGTCGCATGGCGACCGTATGTCGTGGTAGAATCTTCAGTCATCTTGTAGCTTTATGCAGAGGAGATACGAACCGCACCTCAGCTTGTGCGTGTCGCACAGCCACCGCACCTCTCGGCAGATTCTCCAGCTTTTCTTAACTCTTCACACTTAGCTCCTTTTTGGCTCTTTTTGGGTCGATATCCTTGTTTCTCCTCTTCTATCCAAAGTACCTGCATAGACATCAATAAAGGCCATAAGAACCTCTAAATCAATTCAAAATGTAGCAATAATTCATGGATATAGGCTCAATAATTTGGTAAATTACCGACTTATCAAACCCCCAAACTTGAACTATTGTTTATCCTCAAGCAAGATACTCTCATGGCAAGGAATGAATTATGCTAAGGCTCAATTAAGGCACAAAAAATCTATTCTACACTAAAAATTTAAGAAAAATAAACAAACAAAAGACTCAACTACTATGCTTATCTCAATTTGTTCCCCACATGCTCAAGGCAATTGCTCATTTTAAAACTTTTTTCAAAAAGGACATCATATCTCTTTTAAAACTCAAGGGAATTTGCCATTCAAAACAAGACATTTTAGCTTCTCAAGTCATTTGCATGGACCGTCAAGGTTTTCCTCGAGATTCGCCACACAACTTGTCTCATTCATTCCCCTCAATTGAAATAGAGACTCTATGCTTCAATTCGAGTGCATGATGCCACACACCACAAGAGAGAATTCCACTCACAATCATTCAATTCACAAAACACGGGATTATAAAAGAACCAAGAAGACTCTCACTCTCTCAAGGAAGTTCAAGTGCATACGCGTCGAACCATAGGTTTTCCCTTCATGTAAATCACCACTAATGTAGGGTAGCAAAGCTCGGAATCACCAAAGACTTGCGGGTTATAATGTTGGCTAGGGCTAAGGTGAGGATATCATGTGGTTCAAGTGACTATACCTCCCTAATGCTCTTTGTTTTCATTTCGAACGCCGCCCATATTTTTTTTAATTTTTCAACTTCACCCTATTTCTCCCTCACACAACCCAAGATTTCTTCTTTTTGCCTCATGATCATTCCCTCATTATATCACCTTCACTTGGTAGAACCTATTTTTTCTTTTCAATTTGCTCATTGAATTGGTCTTTTTGGAGCAATTTTTAATTCTCGAATCAAGGTGCTACCTTGCACTTGAAGTGCATTTCTTTTCTTCTCCTCGTTTGATCACATGCACCCCCAAACTTAGGCATTTGCCTATGTCATCTTTTGTTTCCCCCCAAACTTAAGATTTTAGCCTACATTTCATTTTCAAGCAATTAGGGAGGACGGGTGCCAAGCTAGAGGTTCCAAAAAGGTCAAGGTGTTACAAAGGTATCAAAGAATGGTCACAAGCTCAAAGGGGTTCACTAGGATTTGATGTCATTGGGAGGTTATTTGAGTGAAGTGGCTATCAAAAAGGGCCTAAGGTCATTTTCCAAGCTTGGTTACACCTAGAATTTTGCCTTGAATCACATTCTGGGCATGTTCTAGACGACACTTATGCACAAGAATCAAGGTAGAGCCTCACCGCACAAGGCATCATGCCACAAGACTTCATCCATTAGTCCCACAATCAATTGGGGCAAATGACTTTTGACAAGCTATTCCGAGTTCATTACACACTCATTTGTGAGTCAATCAAGCCAAAGCGAGAGTGTGCAAGTCATTATAAGAGAATACTTTTATCTCAAAAATTTATTTCCCTTCCTCTTTTCCTTTTCAAAAACAATTTACCAAGAAAATTTTTCGGTGGGCCCATTTTGAGACAAGCATTTACGGGCTCAATTCTAAACTTAACTTGGCATTTTCCCTTAAGAAAGTCGCCTCTCAATCTATCATAGGAAAACACCAACCCTGTTCGACACACAAAAACAAAAGAAAAGAAAAAGGAAATAATCAAAACTTTTGTTCCTTGGGAAAGAACCGTAGTATTAAGAAAACCCTCAGAGTTTATTTCTACACTACTATCAACAAGGCAATCCACAATTTTTCGCGCTCATGAATCAATCAAGAATAAGCCTTGGCGTAGGCATTTAGCGCATTTACAAAGCACGGGTAGTGGAATAATGGGGCATGTAAGACCAACCCAGCACACCATCAATAAAAATTAATCCCGGCGAGGGTACAATTAAGCTCAAGGTAAAAAGTAAAACAAAACATAATCTAAAGAAAGGAAAAATAATAGCATCACAATCAATCCAAAATACCCCCGACAAGAGCCAAATAAAACTAAGCAGACTAATCAACTAGTCCCGACAAGGGGAATAAATTGTCTCAAGCCCACTCACGGGCACCAAAAAGCAAGTAAAGAAAGACACCCCCTCCCATGAAAGAAGCATTGTCCTTAATGCTCATAGTGCAATGGGAAAATGGTGGAACTCCCTGTAGGATCTAGTCCTCATCATCATCACCGTCAAAAGCCATTTCTTCTTCAACATTCTTCCCACTTGGGCCAGCACCACCCCTTCGAGAGTTTGCCGAATTTGTGGAGTCACAAAGAAATCTCTGAAACTCGGGGTCCTCATCATTGTCTAGATTTTGCTCAGTATGCCCGGGCAGCTCTTCTTCCGCTTAGGAGGCAAACAAGTTGTCTAACGGGCCGGGAATCCTCCTGGGTAAAGGCAATGTGGTTAAATCAGCCTCCACCACCGGATCTTAGCCTTTGGACTTGACAATATCTTTCCGGAGTTTTGAAATTACCCCTTCCATAACATCAACCCGCTTGCATAGCGTGTTCAGGCTATCCATCACCCCCTTTACTGCACTCTTAACCGCCCTGTTGATCATTCCGGGTCATTTTGTGGTTAAGTCTGCCAGTTGCTTCTCATGACTATGAGTTTGGTTGACCATATCTTGAAGACCACTCTTTGTCATAGAGGGTGCGGCGGCCTGTGGGCGTGCTTTCGAAGTATCCTGAGAGAGGGGAGAATTTCCTGCTCTAGCACCAGGATCATCACTGTCAATCTCACTCAGCTGCTCCGTCTTTTGCCTCTTGAACCTGGAGGCATCCTTGTCTGTCTTCTTATCAAGATCGATGTACCTGATGGCATGAGTGAATTTGTCGCAAGGGAGAATAGGAACATCCGCTTTAGCACACAACTTGGTGATCAGTACCGGGAAAGGGAAGGACTTATTTTCACGATGAGCTTTCCTCCAGATTACCATTGCAGACACCTCTCCAAAGTTTATATGATCCCCTGTCATGATAGCCTCAATTAGGATGGCACCCTCTTGAGTTATCTTTTGGTCATTCTGATAGGGGAGAATATGGTTGCGCACTAGATCATACCAAAGTCGCACCTCAAATACCAATGATCTCCTCGGTATATTGCCTCCCATGCTGGACCACACAGGGGTGCCTAGTGCGAGCAATCTCTTGATATGGCTTGAACTCAGCAGTCATTCTAGCCATTAGGGCTGGTGCAGGGTCAATTGGGTGTTCCTAATATATAGCATTGATTGACGCGGGGGTGACGGATACTTTCTTTCCTCTGACAGTGACAGCATCAAGATTGGGGAACTTGTCTTTGGGGCCTTTATAGCCTTAGAATCCTGTATGGCTTGGTAAGCCGCAAAGAATTCGCGGACTATTTCTTCATAGTATCCCCTGGGTACCTCTTGAAATGGCTGCCACCCCCTAGTAGCAAACTGGTGGTGCATATTTGGTAACTCGTCACCCAATTCCCCTAGATTAAAGCTCTGCTCCACATTGAATCCTCTATCTTTGTCCTGTTTGTATAGAGCTCTCATGCCCTCTATTTCAAAGTGGAGCCTTGGTTCATCTGCAGCTGATCTTTGCCTTGCTTGGTTTCCCGGGTTTCTCCTGCCAGAAGACATAGTCTGCATCCAAGGATTGTGAGCCAAAAACAAAACAAAATCTACTAAACGTGGAATGCAACAGATTAGAAAGCAAAGTAGGTGTCTGTTGTCTTGTGCGGACCACATGCGAAATGCACTAGGAAGAGTGCGTGTCGTAAGTGCTATCGCACAAGCCAACAGAACCTTCAGGAATTATTTTTTCTATTGATGTGCGAAGCTGGTGCAATCCGCACCATCAGAAGTGCGTGTAGCATCAAGCTTCACCCCTCAAATCAGTGCTCTTCACTTTCTTTTCAACTTAGTGCGACGCCTTAGGCCACTCGCATATCAAGATCTATGGATCGTATGCGAAACGCACAAAGACACAATTGGATTTTTTATTTATTTCTTGTGTTCTTGTGAGTTACGCATATGATCCATAGAGCAAGATGTGCTTCGGCACTTAGCACCATACGCAACCAATTCATAATAACAAAGGGGGCAAGGGGATTCATGACCATAACTTTCGGGTACACAGACTTCCCTGGATTTCCATTAACACAAAACCAACAAGAAAGGACTCAATGACTTCCCTTAAGATGGACGTTACCCCGTCTATCATTAGGAACATCAAGCCCTCCTTGCAACAATGGGCACCAATAAGCATATCAATAATTAACCTCCTCCCCGCACAAGATCATACACCCCAACTAGATTTTCAATCAGGATCATAGGCATACGATCAGTAACAATCAGCCTCAATTATCAATTATCGAACAACACCTCATGACTAACGATGGCTTGCTCTTAAGAACGACGTCACCCAATCTATCATCGGGCTAAATCAAGCACTAGTCACAAGTGGGTTACTCAGACTTCACCCCATCACAGATATTAAGGCAAAACATTACAACCAATCAACATGCATAGTTAAGATTTACAATCTACCAAGTTGACATTAAAAAATTTCATCATTACAACACAAAATTAGGGACCCAAATTTTTTGGATCTCACCCATTATCAACATGGCTAATCTACTAAGCATGGTTCACACTATGAGTTCCCAACAATCATTAAAATAACTATTTAACGTCGGGGAACTTACCACAAGTGAAAATTATGAAGGGAAGAACGGAAATTGAAGCTTATTTTGAATTCCAATAATGGTGACCCACAAGACCTCCCGGAGAATGACGGCGGCAACATGGAGAAGTGGTGGAGAAGATTGGGTGAGAGGAGGAGAAGGATTTGTGGGAGTTTGAGGGGTTTAGAGAGAATTTTAGTGGAGGATTTTGAGAGTTGTGGAGAAAGATGGTGGAAAAAGGGTAGAGAGAGGCAGTATTAAAAGAAAAAGAAAAAAAGAGTCGGTCGGGTCATCTCCGAGTTGGGTCGGTCAACGGGTTAGGTCAATTAAAAATTCAAATTTACCTCCTGTGCGCCGCAACATGCGATTCGCACCAGAAAAGGTGCGGACCGTATTGCGTATCACACATGCCCCTTTTATCTCCCCTGGGGTTGCCCAGGCATCTGTTTCCTTGTGCGATGGAGGTGCAATGCGCACTTGGGTTTGTGCGATCCACACAGCACAACATACGTCACCTCCATTTTTTCACTTTTCCTCTAGGCCTTCTATTTTGTTGTGCGGTTGGATGTGTGACATGCATAATTGCTTGTGCGGTCCACACCGTCCACCGCACGACACATTATTGCCTTGTTTTCCTTTATCCACATTTCCATTCCATGCATTCCCTACAGAACATCAAAAACAACAAACATAACCAAAATCAAAGAAAGAAACTTGGGTTGCCTCCCAAGCAGCGCTTGATTTAACTTCGCGGCACGATGATGTTACCTCAATCCTCATTCATTTTTAGGGTTGTTGATGATGTCGCTAGGCAGCGTTCCCTTCATCCTTGGGTTCATTTGGCTTGATAGGTGGGTTATTTGGGCCTCAAGGTGCTTGATCGAAGCACTATGGGAGCTCACCATTTGGTGAAGTGTAGAGACCTCACTCTTTAGCTCACTCACTCCCGAGTTTGTAGTGTCCACCTTAGGGGTGTGCATCGGTCGGTTCAGTTCAATTTTATATATTATCGGTTTGGTTTATCGATTATCGGTTTGTAAACATGCAAAACCGATAACCAAACCAATAAGATATTCGTTATCGATTTTTGGTTAATCGGTTTTTGATTCTTAACGGTTCGGTTATCGGTTTAACCGATAAGAAAATGCTCCTATAATATTTTTGATTTCTCTTATTTTCTTCTTCATATATAGACTACTTTCATGCATAAACATCTATACAAATTACAAGCATAAGCAAATTCAAATACGTTATTACTAAAATATACTTATTTTCTTTCTTATTAAGTAGAAAACTTGAATACAGTAGCAACGGTAACAATTTCTCAAAAAGAAAAGCAACACTGATAGATAGAATGCTATCAAACCAATGACTTTAAAAAGAAAACAACAACACTAAGACAACAATTATGAAATGCAAAAAACAATAGGGTATATATTTAAAAGCTAAAGCCACTATTATACAATTATGAATAAAAATATAATCTTATTGGGTTATCGGTTTAACCATTAACTAAAACCTTAAAACCGATACCGAACCGATAGCCCAATAAATTTTTTTACAAAACTATTTAAAAACCGTTAACCCAATAACCCAATACTAATAAACCAATAATATTTTTATCGGTTCGGTTTATCGGTTAAACCGGTTTTTGCACACCCCTAGTCCACCTTCTTAAGAACCAAGGACAACATGTCCTCTAACTTAGATTGTCTGGGATTGCTTGTGGCCGGCTGGTATAGAGAATCAGATTTTTTGGGGGGATGTAAGGATTTGAGCTCCGGTGATGGAAGCGATCACCATCCTTATCTCTTTCACGCCAATTGCCCTCCCTCGCTTTGTCTCTAATCCAACCTTGATTCTCTTCCCGTGGGCGATAATACCCTGGGTGAGAACCCTTCGACAAATAGCATAGCTTACCATCAACCTCAATCATAAGCTCAACATTATTCACCTCAATCTCCGGTGTACTCACTGCATTCACCTTCTTAACACCATCTCCCATCACATGCTTGGCCATCAAGTCAATTTGTGTCATCATTTTAGCCAAAGCTTCATCTCGCTCCTCATCGTTTCTCCTTGCTTCATTTGTCAAGATTGTTGAGGGCATTCCCGAAGTTGACACCTCTGCCTCTCTCAATGCCAAGCTTGATTGGTCTTGGTCATTCGTTCTAATAGCTCCGAGGAAATGTGAAACTCAAGGTCCATGAAGGTGCCTCCTCCAAGATTATCAGCCATCGATTTGTTCATAGAGTTCAATGACCGGTAGAAGCATTGGAGAAACACATTGTCTGACAACTCATGGTTTGGGCATAATAGAAGCTTCTTTTTGAATCGTAGCCAAACTTCATGAAGAGGCTCGTCCGGCAATTGCCTAAGTTGGTAATCTTATCTCCTAACTTCATCATTCGAGATAGAGGAAAGAATCTCGAGGTAAATGCCTTAACCAACTCGGCCCAAGATATGATGGATCCATCCGGCA
This sequence comes from Jaltomata sinuosa, assembly GCA_003996215.1. NCBI lineage: Eukaryota > Viridiplantae > Streptophyta > Magnoliopsida > Solanales > Solanaceae > Jaltomata > Jaltomata sinuosa. The sequence goes on along the minus strand of QJPP01001358.1, from coordinate 262,530 downwards.
ATTCTTCCAACCACATCGTGGCTTCCCCCGTCAAAGAGAAAGGGAATAGGCGCAATCAGATGGACTCTTGGGAGATATTGTGGATCATGAATGGTTGGAAAATCTATACGAAGTTCCGAATATGCCGGTTGGCGTCCTCGTGGGCATATCCATTAAATATCCCCTTCATTTTAATCAAATGGAGCATGATGCTTGTCATATGGAAGACAACATTTCCCACCGTGGGGGTAGGCGGATTGCACCTATACCTCTGTGCATCATTGGTTCAGCAGCGTTGGCATTGTCGAAGCCGCCAATGCTCTCATTGTTCTCGGCTTCTTCCATAGCCGACCTGCTCAATCAACACTCAAAAACAACAAAAAGTAAAATAAAATAAGCACTCTCAAGTTGACTTCACAACAACAATCAAAAACTAGCTAATACTCAAGTCCCCGGTAACGGCGCCATTTTTTGATAAACGCTCAAATCGTGGCTCTCCAATTAGGAGGTCACGACGATCGCATAGTCAAAACAAAATTTATACTCCCTCTGTTTCATATTCATTGACTTATTTTGACTTGGCACGAAGTTTAAGAAAATAAAGAAGACTTTTGAATCTTGTGGTCTTGAATTAAAGTTATGTCAAATGTACTAAAATGCCCTTAATCTTATGATTGTAAACATGCTATGTGGAAAGTTGAAATTAAAAAGTTGCTAAAAAAGGAAAGGGTCATTCTTTTTGAAACGGACTAAAAAAGAAAGTAGTTCAAACAAATTGAAACAGAGGGAGTAAACCCAACGGATGTCGGGGTCGTACCCAAGGGACCTAATTTAGCTCATTAGAGATTGTGCGAAGCAATTTCAAAAGTGAGAGTAGTTGTTCAACAAACCAAAGAAATAAAATGGGGGAATTGGGAAAGTTGTCACTACTAACTCAATTCAAATAAAAATTATAAAATCAAGATGGGTGTACCAATGAGAACTAGATGACTAGGGGTGCATTTCCGATGGGGCATTCACTATAGGATAGGGTAGTCACTAATTCACTTAAATTCTCACCTATTGATACGAGTAGCGTTGGTCATAAGTGTGGAATGCCATATCTCGATCAACATCCACATATCAATGATTTCGGTTAGAACATCATTTGGTGTGCTAAATAACCAACCAACATTTGCTTGGGGAGGTTGTCCTATCTCTAGCTCGGACCCTTAAATAGGAGATTCCGCGATTGGAGCTATGTATAGCCTCTAATATAAGTGGATTCCCAAGTACCCACTAGCAATTTCACATCCACAACTACAAAATTCTCTCTCGAGCAATTATATAGCCAAGTAAGGTAAATTCATGTTTGCAACCACAAATTATTAGATTAAAACATGGTGAAATTACTAGATCCACATCCAGATAAGCAATTATAAAAGTAAATTAGCAACATCCACACCCATCATCAATACACCCCTAGACAAGAGAAATTAGCCACTCATAGAAGGGGGAGAAGATATACCAGCTGGGTAAATCAAATTCCCATCCATTGTAGTTGATTCTCAAGTTCTAGAGTCAAATTAAGTACACAAGTTGTTAACTAAAAGATTGGATTGAAAACCCTCTCTCAATGGAGATGGATAAAAGTGTTTACAAGTCAAAAATATCTTCAAGTTCTCTACTGAAATTCTCTGCTCACAATTGTATATACAAAACAAGCCTAAAATTGCCTTCTATATGAATCATCACATAAATTTAGGATAAAATTACCCTCCGAGTGGTGTCCGATGCAGCGTGTGGTTCGCACATTGCAGTGTGCGCATCGCACACCTGCTTTAGGTTCACCAGTGACTTCAGCCGCTTAAGTAGGCTTTGTGCGAAAGGTGATGCATTTCGCACCACGAGATGTGCGCATTGCATGGCGACCACATGCCATGGCAGAATCTTCAGTCATCTTGAAACTTTATGTGGAGGAGATGTGAATCGCACCTCTGCTTGTGCATGTCGCACAGCCACCACACCTCTCGGCAGATTCTCCATCTTTTCTCAACTCTTCACACTTAGCTCCTTTTTGGCTCTTTTTGGGTCCATATCCTTGTTTCTCCTCTTCTATCCAAAGTACCCGCATAGACATCAATAAAGGCCATAAGAACCTCTAAATCAATTCAAAATGTAGCAATAATTCATGGATATAGGCTCAATAAGTTGGTAGATTATCGACTTATTAGGCATGAGGATCATTCCACGACCCGTGGAACCTTCTCGTGGTTTCTGTTTGTCATTTTGACAGACACACACTCTTTAGTAAAATATTGATAATATTTTGCTCCGGACTCGTATTAATGCACAGTCAGTGATGTTGGAAAGAAAACTCAAAGACCTTTAATTTGGTGGGTACTAGGCCACCTAACACTTTATATTCGGGGAGTTATGATCGTTTGAAGTTGACCTTAGTTTAGTCTTACATGAAAACTTTGTTGGTTGAGGTGCTTTCAACTTAACTTGCTTATAGGAGTTTCTTATAAACATGATCCGCATCCAAAGTACTTCCACACTAGGGAATTGATCATGGCACCTATGAAAAGTGGTTCGGGTCTTAGCTTAGAATTTTGGGGTGTTACAATGAGTGCTCAATACCGTGCATACCAAATTGATGGTAGTTATTACCTTCACCTTTTGAAGAATCATTTTGAGAATCCATAATGTTCTTTCTTTTACAATTACCATAATGATGACTATTATTATTTATCCTTTGACATATCCATATACATTTGTACAATCACAATCATCATTGTTATCTTTCAGACTTTGTATGTATTGCTACCACATTCACATAAGAGAATGGATCAAATCAATTGGACGAGTTTCATGACTTTTCGTCAAAAGTACATTATTTTGCACGCCTTAGTCATCATTTTGTCATCACTATGGTGCATTAGGACTTAAACTCAATATCTTACCCATATGTGTGATGGGACGTGAATACACCATCTTACCCTCAACCATTGGCATAATATAAGTTAAAGTGTAGGTCTCACCCTTGAGCCTTTAAAAATATTATCACTTTGTGATTGTATACATAGATAAATTAAATCTCAACAAGACACGAAATATAATTATATCAACTCTAATTCAAGTTTCATGAAAGAAAATAGAAACTAGCTATCAACCAAGTATTTTATAAGTAAAATTAGCAAACTCATGAACTTAATATTTGTGATCTACTAAAAAGTACTTCGCTAATGATTGTTAATATTAAAATATTTTTTTATGATTAAAAGTAAGAAAAGTAAGTATGTACCATATACTAACAACTTGATATTTGTTATCCTCAAGTAAAATACAGAATAATTTCTATATTATTATATGAAAATAGAATATATATACACTTTTTCCCGGATTTCAAACTATATTGGTGAAAATCAATTTTGCAAGGTCCAAGGTCACCACTAGGAGACCTATTAAGTGGGAGAAAATTGATTTTCCAACTACATGGACTCTAAATTCGGTTATATCCCCAAGTCAGCTAACAGATGCGGTTACAAATTCTGAGTATTCTCATATTTCACAAAATCCCGATGGTAGGATTTGTATTCAGTTTTCTGATAATAACTATGCACCTCATAGGCAGTCTTTTTCTAATAATAGACTAATGCCTATCGTGAGTTCTATGTATAATAGACGTTCTTTATCTAGTCATAGACTTTTGCCTGATATGCATCATATTTCTCCAATTGAACTTATTTACGGTCCAGCTCGCAAACGTGTTGCTTCTTTACACACCATCATAACTGATAGTAATCTGATGGTAGAAAAGGTTAAAATTGACCCTCAAACGAATATGGTTCAGGTAAATGATGATAGTTCCGACAAGGATATTCCTTATGCTTCCGAGATGGAGTTTGATTTAAATAGTACTTAATGTTTTCACAACAAATTAATTTTAGCCCAGGTTCCCTGGCAAGGAAACATATCCAAAGAAAATTTTTTAGTGAAAAATGGAATCGATTTAAAACTTGATTTTTTGATACTTATAGTAAAGAAGATATGAATAATATCTCTCAAGAGTTCTATGAAACTTGTGCATTACATAATCAAATTATGTGTTTTGTTCCTTGGTTTATAACCACGTATCTACCGTTATATGTTAATATGATTGAAAGAACTTATAAAGATAATAGTGGTAATCTCACAAAATCGATTTACCCTCCGCAATCACCGTTTATATTACCTAATAATACAGGTATTAGTTTTACGACTTTTCAAAAATTCGTTGACGAAGATATAACTTCAGTCAGCATTTCTGAGATTAATAAACTTATTACTCAAAATAATTATTTGAGTTTGTATGTTAAAGTTTTAGCAGAACATATTAGTTTCCTGGATAAAAAACTTGATGAATTAACTATTTTGATAAAAGGTTTAAAAGATGGTATAACTAGTTTGAATATTGCCAGTTCTTCAGATACAAAAAATGATCCTCAGATTGTTGCAACTCATGTTCAAAGACCTCCTGAGATTCAGGATTTTAAATTTAAATCTTTAAATGATTTAGAAGAACTTATTGATAAAAAAAAATTTTGGTTTAAATATAAAACCCATAGATTTATCGAAATATTTTTCGGATAAAATAGAAACAACTGTTGATTATAAAAATGAAGTTTCTTTAGAGTTTAATAAACTCAGAGGTTATCCTAGAAAAATAATAGTTATGCTAATAAACCCAGCATGCAGACTTATTATTATCCCCGGCCTACTCCTCAAGATGTTTTGATAGAGGAACGCGATTGGAATCAGACTAATACATCTTATAATGGTTCCGAAATTTATGAATGGAATCTTGATGGCTTGACTGATAGACAACTTACTATTCTGGTACATAGAATGCTTATGTATTTCACTATATGTAAAAGTGTTAAAAATACAGATAGAACTATTTGTAAAATGATTATTGCGGGGTTTACCGGTCAACTTCGAGGATGGTGGGATAACTACCTAAGTGTAGAAGAGAAAGCTTCTATTATTAATATTGTGGCAGCTAATGAAGGTGTTGATAACCTAGGCATGGCTCTAGTGAGAAATAGAGAAGATGCCGTTTATACTCTGGTTCTAACTATTCTAGAACATTTCAATGGTAGATTTACCAATCAACACGAAATGATTCAAACTTTGCTTAATGGACTAAGATGTCGAACCTTAAGTGAGTTCAAATGGTACAAAGATACCTTCCTAAGTAGGATTATGGAATTACCCGAAAACAAATATGAACATTGGAAAACCAAGTTTATAGATGGGTTTCCCTCCTTATTTGTTGAAAGAGTTCGAAAAACTCTAAGGGGTAGTCATACTGAAATTTCCTACGAGGATTATACTTATGGCAAGCTTATTGGAGTTTGCACCCAAGAAGGGTTAAATCTGTGTAATGAGTTGGCTATGTTCAGACAGCTTAAGATGGATAAGCTTAACGAAAGATTTCAGCTTGGAGACTTTTGCACCTAGTTCGGTTAAAGCAGATATTATAAGTCCTCGAGAACCGAAGAATCCCACAGGAAAAGGAGATCTAGACGTAGGACTAAGGAAGAACGTGAAGCTAGAAAAAGCTTTCGTAAGTCTACTAGATTTATCAAAGATAGATCAGGAAGAGATCTGTCAAAAATCAAATGTTATAAGTGTGAAAACTTTGGTCATATAGCCCCCAACTGTAAATTGACTAAGTTGAAAACTTTAGAATTAGATGATGAGACCTTTGATAAAGTGTATGGTTTGTTATACACTTCTGGTTCGGATGCAGATTACTCCGATTCTAATTCAAGTTCTGATGAAGAACTTCTAGATTTTTCAGATAATGATAAAGTAAATGATCCTTGTACTACTTGCAAATGTGATACTTGCAACTGTGAAGACGATGAGATTTATAAGTTACAATCACAATTTCAAGATCTTGGTGTTAACACGATCACTTCGGACAACGTGATCGAACTTTTAAAAGAAGTTTCTGATAACAAACTTCGAGAAAGAATCATCAATCTAGCTACCGCTAATGAGGCTAGTTCAAGTTCTTCTAAACCATCTGATAATAAAAAGGATGATTTTGAATATTTTACTCCTTATTCTCTAAAAGAGATTGATAACCGTCTTATGAGTAAAAATGAATTTTTCGAAAGAAATTCCTCTTTAATTGATTTAAAAGAAGAAATTGAGAATTTGAAAAAGGAGATCAAATCTCTTAAACAAAATGAAATGATTTTCGATCATAGAATTACTCAGATTGAGACTAATAATTCTGGTATTGCAAAAAATGATTATATTTCTTCAAATAATAAAGAAAATGATATTTATGAAACAGACCCTAAAAATGATATATTTTGGGACTCATGCAAGTTATTACTGCTCATAAATGGTATGTTAAATTTACTATTTTGATTGATAATAGTTTTTCCATCACTAACATTGTCATGATTGATAGCGATGCTGATGTTAGTTGCACTCAGGAAGGCTTAGTGCCTACAAAATATTTTTCAATAATGATTATCAATTACTATGTATATACACTTTTTCCTGGGTTTCTCTGCCTCGACTAAATCCCTTAATAAGTAACACATTTTGGTTAAAATTGAATAACTTTTTGACCAATTCCTTTTACCTTAGCCAGTAAAGAAAAATATTCAAACTTTTAAATTAACCATGAAAAGTTTAACTTACTTAAACAATATTACAATTATGTACGACTGGAAAATCAAACAACAATGAAAAATCACAATTGCTATGTGCAAACAAAGAAGATTACTGCACATGTCATACAAATGTGATTAGTAGGTATGCGGACGGTGAGTCATTTTACTATGTATTTCCTTATAAAACCTTTAGAAAGAGGTTATTTCAAATACAAACACTTATGAATTTATTCAAGTCTCTAATGTCCGGCCAGTATACTATTAAGAATACTAGAGACTCTTATATATGTGAAGATTGATTAACAATCAGTTAACTCACGGCCAAAAGAGTATTAACAAGCCATGAACATTAAGAAGTACTTACTACCGGTTCTTGATGAAGAATGAGCAATTCGTGCTGATAACGTGTTGTAAAATCAAACTAAAAGCATAATAATATGAAGTAAGAAAATAAACAAGAAATGAGTGAGACAAGAGAAGAGAGTATTTCTTATTCTTCCAAGTATCAAGTGTTTCTCAAGCTTTTAAATGTATATAATATGAATCACTATGCCTCTATTTTTAGTGTTCATAGAGGCATACAAAAGGTTGTCACTATATGACATTAACCATTGAGATAATGGAGGAGGTTATGGAGGTGAAAGGTTACAAAATTAATGGTGATGAATGGTGGGGGTTATCTTTATAATGGAGAAAGTAATGGGTGTGGAGGTTACTACTCATCAAAGAGAATGAAGGTTACTACTCATCAAGGTGATGTTATATCTAGAAGTTATGGACATCCATAATTAAGATGATAATAGTATGTTACAATACAATATTTACAATATAATATACTTATTTTACTTTATTACTACTTCCTCTAGTCCAATATAAGTGAACTAGTTTTTGCATGCGTCACACGTGTATCTCATGTGACGTACGTACATCATGTATGACGTATGTGTATCTTGTGTGTATTATATATGTCATACATGCATCTCATTGTCAATTAATAAAAGAAGTACCAACAGTTTTCACTACCACTACTGCCGCCTCCATTATTGTTTTTGTCAACCTAGAAACAACTAGGTGTTTTCACTGCCGCAACCAGAAAAGCAACTGCTGCTACCGCCCCAAATCCAAATTCAAATGTCACCCCTATCAAGAAACAAAGTAACCCAAATTATATCCCTTACCAACCCATACCAACCTCCTACCACAAAAATAATTGTTGTCGCCTTTGTTTTTGTGTATGTTCTTTGTAGTCCTTCCTCGACATCTGCATTATTCAATTTTTTTCTTCAAATCAGATCTCAACAAAGAAATCGATTCAACATCAAGTACTTATTTTAATAATAGTATATATTTTATTTTTGGTTAACGGTTGCAAACAACCCTTTTTGGTTCATAAATGTTTTGATAATCTTTTTTGGTCTCATTAGATTAAAAAGAAAGTGTCATTTTGACTCCGGACTCGAGTGTTTGTGCATTGTAGGTTAGTCATTTGCTTTGCTTTGGCTGCTAGCAATTTCTCATCCCTTAGACAAAAACCCCAGGAGCCTCTCCCAAGATTCCCTCTAGATATACCATCTGTATTGCATCACCCATCTAGTGTCTGGTGGTCTCCAGCTTACTTGTATCACCTTATTTCTTGGAGCGTAAGATTGTAGGGATTGTACCAAATACTCAACCTGTACAAGGCATGTTTGAAGTTTTCTCTTCTCACCTTCAGAAACATTATAATGTTATGCATGATTGATATATTATCTTTACTCTTGACATCTTTCTACCATGTCTAATAGCATTCCTCCTTTTCGATAATTCCCAAAAAATTATTGCTGGGGAAATATATTTGACATGGTGATTTACCTGTGCCTCCCACCATAAATTAGTGACTCGACTCAGTTGTGTGTGTGTGTTTTCCCGATATAAAATTATCAGATATAATAAAAGTATCATACTTCAATTTGATAAGTGTTGGTGAAATTACAATAAAAATAATAAGTACAATTGAAAAACAAATGAAGAAAATAAATTATCTTCTTGGCTGAGGCGCGGATATCTCGCTCTCTTTAAGGAGATTCAAGCCCACTGTAGCAAATGTTTTCACCGGTCCAGCAGTAGTTTTCTTGGCATGTCCCCTCCAGGATACAACAGCCCACACACAAAGTATAACTCAACAAACTCTGGACAAGAGTTGAGTTCAAAGCTCCAACACAAAAACACCTTCCTTCAACTAATAAAACTCTCTTTTTTAACTAACTCTTTTGCACTCTATATTTTCTTGTACTAAAAAATGTGCAAGACCACCTCTATTTAAAGTTGAGATACTCATCCTAGTATTGAATAGGAAGAATAAATTATATAGTAAAGAGGGTGGATAAATAGAATAGAGGTTACAAGAAGCAAATGCATTAGTGGGAAAAAGAGTTACAATTCTTACGTCTTAAAAGACCACTAACCCAAAAGAGTAATGTGACATATAATGCCACCCAAGAATATGGAAAAGCAGCAGCATAACAATGCATTGTAGAAATACAACGGACAAAATAAAAGGCATAAAATATCATTTAAGGCATTAGCCTTGATATGACCACTAACTGCTGAGAGTAATGGCGCAAAAATGCCACCAACGGACAAATGGAGAAACTGCCCAAATGACTTAGCAATATTGACACAATTTAATATAATAAAATTAATATTAAAATGTCTAAACTCCATCAATCCCCCACTCATTTTAATATTAGAATAAGAGAGTATATTAGCTTAAGGAAGATTACTATGCATAATGAAGGTGTGCTCTGCATTGAACCTTCACTTAGTAAAACAGTAATTTTTACTCCAGAGTCGTAGTAGTCTCAGACTTGAACTATGACTGCTTAAGGGAAATAAAAAGTCACTGCTTACACATAATAATCAAGGTGTTAACATGAGCTTTATAGCCAACACATTACGGCCTTGTGCTATCCCGATTTCATGAGTGTTTTTTGAGAATAAGCCTTATTCTCATAGGAAGCGGCCTACTTCCACACTCACATAGGAGAAATCTGTTGAGGGTGCTCCTGTAAGTTAACACCCCACTCATACGAGCTACAGAATTTCATTAAGAGTTTTTAAACTCAACCTTCACAAACTATTACAGGTAAATATACACTCACATCATAGGGAGGGAAAAAGAAAGTGCATTTCACAAAAAATCATCATATGATTCATTTTTCCCATTGAACCTGGTTATATGATCTCTAGTCCCCAGGTTGGGTTTCCTCATATATGATTATGAATTTATAGGCTTCAATCTCATCCCCCTCGATGTAATCCAGACCTTTTCTCTTGCTAAGGCCTTAGTCAGTGGATCTGCAAGATTATCACCAGATTTGACATAATCAATATTAATGGTACCATTTGTCAAATATGATCTCACATTACTGTGTTTTCTCCTTATAGGTCTGGATTTACCATTATAATAATGGTTTTGAACTCTATCAATTGCAGCGGTGCTATCACAATGAATTAAAATAGGAGAAATTGATTTTTCAAAATAAGGAATTTGAAATAATAAAATCTCTCAACCAATTCGCTTCCTCAGTAGCTGAAGCTAAAGCAATTAGTTCAGCCTCCATGGTAGAGTTAGCAATAATAGTTTGTTTTTTTGATTCCCAACAAATAGCACCACCTCCCAAAGTAAATATAAAATCAGTAGTACATAAAGAATCACCTGATAAGGTATTCCAATCCGCATCACAAAAGCATTCAAGTACAGCAGGATATTTTTTATAGAACAAACCACAAGTTTTTGTTCCAATTAAATATCTCATAACTCTTGTTATAGCATGCCAATGTTCATTACCTGGCTTGCTAGTAAACCTGCTAAGTACTCCTATTGCATATGCAATATCAGGCCTAGTGCAATCAGTCACATATCTCAAACTTCCTATTATGCTAGCATATTCCTTTTGATTTATAACATCATTTTCACTTTCAACAGGAAACAAGTGAACACTCGAATCAAAAGGAGTTACAACATGCTTGCAATCAAGAAAATTATATTTTTTCAAAATTTCCTCAACATAATGTGACTGGTCAAGGAAAATTTCATCACTTGTTCTAATAATTTTTATTCCTAGAATAATATTTGCCTCACCAAGATCTTTCATATCAAAATGGCTTCTAAGAATATTTTTAGTCTCACAAATAACATTCATGTTAGAGCCAAAGATCAATAAATCATCAACATATAGGCAAATAATAACATGTTAATTATTCCAAGACTTATGATATATGCACTTATCACACTCATTTGTTTTAAAACCATTTTCAATCATGCAGGAATCAAACTTTTCATGCCATTGCTTTGGTTCATGTTTCAAGCCATATAGGGATTTGGTAAGTTTACACACTTTGCTTTCTTGGTCTGCTTCAACAAAACAATCGGGTTGTTCTATGTAAATTTCCTCATTAAGTCTCCATTTTAAAAAGCAGTTTTTACATTCATTTGATGAATTTGTAAATCAAAAATTACAGCAATAGCAATTAAAAGTCTAATGGATGTAATTCTAGTTACCGGAGAAAAAGTATCAAAAAATTCTAGGCCTTCTAGTTGCTTAAAATCTTTTGCAACTAGTCTAGCCTTATATTTATCAACAGATCCATTCGGTTTTAACTTTTTTTCTTAAGACCCATTTACACCCAATAGTTTTACAAAAATCAACTAACTTCCAAGTTTTATTGGATATTAGTGATTCAATTTCATCATTTACAACCTCTTTTCAAAATATAGAATCATGTGAAGATAAAGCTTCTTTTAAAGTGAGAGGGTCATTTTCAATATTAAAAATATGAAAATCAGGACCAAAATCTTTTTCTACTCTAGCTCTTTTACTTCTTCTTAATTCAAAATCTTCATTTTCTTTGTTTCTCAAAATAGAAGTAGAAGAACTAGGTAGTGACAAAATATTTTCTTCAATCCTTTGACCCCCACTATTTTTAGAATGAGAAGGAAATTTATTTTCATGAAAAATAGCATCACCTGATTCTATTATAATATTATCTTCAAGATTAAAAAATCTATAGGCTGTACTATTTGAAGCATAACCAAGAAAAGCACAAGTAGTAACTTTTTTACCCAACTTAGTAATTTTGGGATTCATTAGCCTTACAAAAGTTAAACAACCCCAAACTCTAAGATATCCCAAATTTGGCTTATGACCTTTCCACAATTCAAAAGGTGTCAATTTAGTTTTTTTATGAGGCACATGATTCAACACATAACAAGCAGTCAAAATAGCTTCACCCCAAAAATTTAAAGGTGCATTTGACTCAATAAGCATGGCATTAGTCAATTCAACCAAGGTTCTATTTTTCTTTTCTGCTACACCGTTAGATGAAGGAGAATAAGGAGGAGGAGTTTCATGAATTATTCTCAAGGATCTAACAAAAGAATTAAACTCATTAGACTCATATTCACGACCTCTATCACTTCTAATTCTTTTTATTTTTTTACCAAACTGATTTTCAACTTCATGGAGAAAAACTTTAAAATTTTCAAAAGCATCACTTTTATTTTTCATTAAGTAAACATACGTAAACTTAGAAAAATCATCAATGAAAGTGATAAAGTATCTATTTCCTTCACGAGTTAAAATTCCTCCAAGTTCACAAATATCAGTATGAACTAACTCTAATAAATCAGTTTTTCTTTCAACTTGAAAATGAGGCCTTTTATTGATCTTAGCTTTACTACAAGTCTCACATTTTTCAAAATTCTTTTTAATCACTGGGATTAATTCTAAACTACTCATGATTCCCACATAACGATCATTTATATGACACAAACGAGCATGCCAAAAATTAGTAGAAGAAAGCATGTAAACAGAAGTAGAAGTTTTATTCATTTCAACATTCAACTTGAACATCCCATCACATGCATACCCTTTCCCACAAAAATACCCTTTTTCACAATTACATATTGATCAGACTCAATAATCTGTTTGAAGCCTGCTTTATTAAGAAGAAAACTAGACATCAAATTTTTTTTTATGGAAGGAGTATAAAGTACATCTTTTAAAGTAAGTACCCTTTCATAGGTAAAACACAATTCGACATCTCCCTTTCGAAGAATTTGAGTGGTATGAGAATCACCAAGCATGATGGTTTTGGGCTCTTCAAAATGAGTATAAGTTTTAAACCAATCTTTGTCATAGCAGACATGACGGTTTGCACCAGAATCAGCCCACCATCCATAAATATTCTCCGCCATATTTATTTCTGTTATCACTGCCACAAATGGTTCTTCGATAACGTTTGCCTGAGGTGTAGGCCCACGTTTTCAAAATTTGCAAAATCGAGCAATATGTCCACTCTTGCCACAGACAAAGCATGGTCCCTTATCTTGAACATGTTGATTTTGTGCTTGGTTATTTCCATCATTATTATTCTTTGGAGGTCTACCATTATTTTTCTTGAATTTTTTCTTCTTAGGCTTCAAAGAAGTATTTTTGTTAGTATCCGAGGTAGCATTATTTGAAGTAACTAAGTTTACCTTCGTTGTGATGTTGTTCTCTTCTGTTTGTAAAAGTGCATCTTGGCTCCTTGCTTCTTCTTCCATGCGGATTCGCATTATCAACGTCTCAAGAGAAGTTTCCTTTTGTTTGTGGCGCATAGTTTTTTGAAATTCCTTCCAAGAAGGTGGAAGTTTATCTACTATGCCACAAACAATAAGGTTATCTGCAATTTTAATCTCCTCGAATCTGAGCTCTCCAATAATCATTATAAAGTCCTGAGCTTGGTCTACCACTGATTTGTTGTCCACCATTTGAAAACGAAAAAATCTACTAGCAGGATATTTTTTTGCTCCAGCCTCCTCGGTATCATACTTACTCTGCAATGCTTTCAAAATTTTCTTTGCACTAGAGTAAGTTCTATCATAATAATCATAAAAATTATCAGATAGAAAATTAAGTAGAAAATACCGACATTTGTAGGAATCACCATCGTACTTTTCAACTTTCTCTTGAAGAGAAATAAGTTCTTCATCATTCATAGAAGTATTATCTACTTCATTTGGATTCTTCTCAGTTAACACATAAGAAACTTTGAGAAGACTTAAGTAGAAAAGTACTTTACCCTTCCACCTCTTGAAATGGGTACCGTTAAACCGGAATGGCTTGTTAGATCTCACATCTTGACATCCGCGGATTTTTCAATTGTAGCCATAATGAATCTCCTTAAAATTGTTGGTGAAATTACAATAAAAATAACAATTACAATTGAAAAACAAATGAAGAAAATAAATTATCTTCTTGGCTGAGGCGCGGATATCTCGCTCTCTTTAAGGAGATTCAAGTCCACTGCAGCAAATGTTTTCACCGGTCTAGCAGTAGTCTTCTTGACTTGTCCCCTCCAGGATACAACAGTCCACACACAAAGTATAACTCAACAAACTCTGGACAAGAGTTGAGTTCAAAGCTCCAACACAAAAACGCCTTCCTTCAACTAATAAAACTCTCTTTGTTAACTAACTCTTTTGCACTCTATATTTTCTTGTACTAAGAAATATGCAAGACCACCTCTATTCATAGTTGAGGTACTCATCCTAGTATTGAATAGGAAGAATAAATTGTATAGTAAAGAGGGTGAATAAATAGAATAGAGGTTACAAGAAGCAAATGCATTAGTGGGAAAAAGAGTTACAATTCTTATGTCTTAAAAGACCACTAACCCAAAAGAGTAATGTGACATATAATGCCACCCAAGAATATGGAAAAGCAGCAGCATAACAATGCATTGTAGAAATACAACGGACAAAATAAAAGGCATAAAATATCATTTAAGGCATTAGCCTTGATATGACCATTAACTGCTGAGAGTAATGGGGCAAAAATGTCACCAACGGACAAATGGAGAAACTGCCCAAATGACTTAGCAATATTGACACAATTTAAAATAATAAAATTAATATTAAAATATCTAAACTCCATCAATAAGGATAGGGGCAAAGAGAACTAACCAGAGCATATGTGTAAACCATCTTCGCTTGGGTACTAGATACTAATCAACCTGCCATTATAATACAAAGTTATAAGGCCAAGATCTTGCTTTATCCTTTTTTAGGAATTCATTTTGTATTAACAGAAAAAAGATTTAAAAATACCCTTAACGTACTGAAAATAGAATTAACATACTATTAATTCTTTTTCAACAATATTTATGGCCTTATAACAATACTATTAGCCAGAAAGTATAGGTAGATTCTTTGGTGGAGAAAGCGTATGATAATTGGAATATATATTCAGGTTGTTGAACAGGTCCTCTTCTCCATAATAAAGTTATAATATAGAATGTGAAGGCCAGAATTTGTAGATAATAAAATTTGCGTCAAGAAAATAATAATCTAGACTGAAAATATTACAATAATCGTAGTTTTCTATTTCAATATATGAGTGTTACAATCTCTACGAATCATCTGATTCTTTCCTTCGAAATATAAATTCAAGGGTTTTGAGCTTGATCTTGAATCTTGATGAACTTGATCTTGACTTATACTTGAATTCAAGGGCCTTTGAATTTGTTCTTGAATCTTCATCTTGATCTTGAATTGTATTTGAACTTGGATGCTTGAACTTGTAGCTCATAAAGAAATCTACAATGTTTGATTCACTAGCTCTCTCTAGCTTCTTATTAGATGGCGGTAGCAGCGGTGGAGGCAAAGTTTGGATTGGCGAAAATGGCAATGGAGGCGGCAATGGTGGTAGTGAAAGCAGTCGGTACACTCTGTTATTAATTGACAATGAGATGCACGTATGACACAATATGCATACAAGATGCACGTACGTCACACTCGATGCACGCAGAAACTAGTTCATTTATATTGGACTGGAGGGAATAGTAATAAAGTAAAATAAGTATATTACAACTTGTCTTGTGAAATCAGTTATACGTCTAAATTTTATGGGTGATTCATTACCCCTTAATTCTTGTTCGAACGGTAACTTATACCCTCAAAAATGCAAAGACCAATTATGAAATATTTTGATTTTGTAATATAATATTATTTTAGTAATTTGGCCTTAGTAGCTTAATTGCTATTGCCTTTATAATATTATTGACCTTTGGTTAATTTTTTTCTTGTTGATGGCTGATATCTCTAGATTGAGGCTTGAGAATGGGTTTTGTGCGCTTAAGGTGTAGCCCAAGCGGCATATTATCTGGGCTATTTATTTCTTCTGTGTTGGGTCAATTCTTGATAATGTCAAAAGGGATAAAAATGATAGTGTGGTTGTAAGGAACCAATTTCTACCAGTACTTGTCAGTTTGTACTTGTGAGGAACCAACGTCTACCATTACTCAAGTTTTTTCTTTGGTGGGTCTGATATTTTTTTCATGTTTGAATTTTACTTGTAATATAAGCATATTTGTTTATCAACATCAAAAAGAGAAAATTTATTGATTCAAAAAGTGTTTTGATAATTAACATATGAAATATGGGCTTGTAAGATAACTGTTGTGTTGGTTCAAATATGATTCTTATTGGGCTACTAGTAGAGAGGATTGTGACAAGAATAAGTACTTAGAGAAGAGGAGTGTGACCATGTAAATTGGAAAGAATCTTTGTGTGTATGTAGGAATAATAGAAGAATTAGAATAGGACACGAGCTAAAAGAAACATGTACTTTATGTTGAAAATATTGTCGAGTGGCTACATGGTCCTTATTCACATAGACTTTTAAATTGATTGGATTTTCTTGCCTACTCTACGTGCTTATATTACTGACATATTTTGCATATATTGAGAGATCTTGCACGAGTTAAGAGCAATCAGAAAATTCAAGTTCAAAGTTATTTTCAACAAGTGTGACAAAGAATAATCTTATTTTATTGTTTGATTTGGTGGAGTCAAATCCTGATTCAACCATATTAGGTTTTGAGTTGTGACCCATGTGTTTACTTAAAAGCACTGACAGTGATAGGTTGCATTTACTTTGAGAATTTTTTTGCTTCAAGTCAGAGTTGACCTTAAAACAAGTGAGTGATAGTTGGAGCAAAGCTTTAGGGTTAAGTCTTGAATTGCAAGATTTGTAATCCAAATGTTTTAATAGAGTTTGAAGTTAAATTATACAGGGTAGAACGTGATTTTTACGTCGTTTTGAGTTCGATGGTTTTCCATGCAAAAATCTACACTTCACAACTTTCTGTTCGAGTTAACAAGAAAACACGTGAAGAACAAGAACTGAAAGCATGCAATTTTATGTGAGCACAATAATTTAGGACGACGCAATTTACCCCCTCTTGAGTTGTACAAGTGCACAAAAATAAAACTCCTGTTATTTCTACACCAACTTCTTCACTGTAAACAAATCGGCTGGGGTGAAAACTGCAGGAAATACCATCTGAAATTATGATTAAAGTTGAAAGATAACAAGTCATCCTTTACTTCTTTGAATCTGAAGGAATACTTCTATTTTGTTTGATATGATATTAGTTTCTTGTCAAAAAATGACATAATTTTTACACTAGTAGAGTATTGAACTATATTAACAGCGTTAATTTGATTTTTATGCAACAATTTTATACTCATTGCTTTCTCTTTTTAAACAAAAATCTAACATATCTACCAAGAACAAGTATTATATAATTCCAATCAGATCTTCCTAACTTGTGCGAGACAGCCGTTGGATTATATAAACTACTACTAGTTAAGCCCTGTGAAGTCAATCGTTGGATTGCAATTAGCCTGTTTCCAAGGATGATTTTGACAAATCAAACTATTAGGGCTTCTAATTAGAATATACAAACTTGGCAAAATAATTTAAAAATAGCTACAACTTAAAAATAAAAGTAGAACTGCAAGAATCCAACTTCAGGACAATGTAAGAACTGAACTTCAAACACTGCCCTAGAGTTCACTTGTACAGCTGAAGTTTCACTTGTAATTAAAGTGTTACACATGAAAAAGGAAGTCCCAATAGATTAGTCAAATCAAGGGTTAAATAGGGGGCCATAAGAACGATCCCTATCATACACTACAGAAAGTTCATTTCTATTTTCAATTGGATTTCCAATAATGTCTGGAAAAGAAACTGTGCCCTCCTGATACGCAAGAATTAAGAATGTTACTACCTCTCAATGCAAATATACACCACTTTCTGGCTTTCCCTATCTAAGAGGTAGACCTAAAACGTTATATGCAAAACATTCTACGAGTTAGTGCAAGAATGTGAGAAGTTACACTAACGAAAATTTATTGATTTCCAATGACTATTTTTCCCTGTCGTTCTAGCTCATGTAACATGCAAAGTGCAGCTGAATCAAGTGAGCTTTTCTTATCAGCTCTTTCATCCCCAGTAAGCTCTATTAAACCATAGTCAGGTATTGTTAGCGAGATTTGAGATGCAAAACTGTTGTAAACCTTCCTTGTATCAGAGCCTTCACCACATTCAATAAGTGATCTGGCCGGAATTTACACTCAATAAGCAACAATCTAGGAAACAGTTCGATAAAACAAGAACGAAAGAACTGGTTAGCAGATAAACTGGTTTTACTTACTTGGATTTACGCTCTATTGACTCAAAACTAGGCATTGGCCACTGCAGTTTCTTGCATAGTTCATAAAGTGATATGCGAGGTCCACCCCTTTTCATGTTGATTGGCCCAATTACTGCCAAGTAAAAGACAGAAGACCATTAAATCCAAAAGTTCAAGGTGATGCACATCAGCAGACCTTTAGAAAACGAACTTTTCTTTAATTATCTAACTTTGGGATATATTCTGTCAACTCAAAGGGCGGGGACTGGTTACAATGGTCATGTTCAGAGAGCTATGTACATTGTTAAAAAGGAGTAAAATTCAGGAGCTGAAACTCAGGTCATTCCGGATCCCACTTTCCTTATGTAGGAAATGGAAAGCAATGTGGATATTCAAGGGTTAAGAGACTCAGAAGCCCCCATTATGTGTTACTGAAACTTATTGAACTAGGTAATCCAATTTCTTCAAATCTTTTCTACTTCAAGGATTTATTTTCCCTCATTATGTAACACATCACTGGTGAGGGACTGATTATTTTACCGAAAGGGTGACATAAGACAAAGAAAAGAAGGAAATAAAAAAACCATAATAAAGAAATGCATGGTTACATTAAGAATTTAAATCTCTAAGATAGATAACCATTATTTTTACACGAGGGAATTTTAAGATTCTGGAAACTGCCTCAACAAGCGTTTCAATCCAAGTGCTGCAACTTTTGTTGGATTCACAAGGAGACAGGTGCAAGATTCACCAAGAAGACAGGTGGGTGCTGGGGCTTTTCACATTGTCACAGAAAGGAATTGATATATTGCTGAAAAACAGGCAGCTCTAGAGAGGCTTAAGGGCAAGACTTTGAGCCCTATTGCTTCATGATTCTGCTGCTCAGAGGAGAAAATGGGCATTGGTACCTTATACCATGTGCCTCAGATTGTGATACTTTGGGAAGGGGCCCTCATTGGACAAATCTGACGAAGAAGACATATTTGAGAGGTAAGAGGGAGCAAGGTGTTCGTAAGGATGAAATATTTCGAGAAAACGATGAGGAAGCTGGGAACGGGAGGACCAAGGCAAGTATAGAAATTAGAGGTAAAAATGATCCTGGGAAGCAGAAATTGACCCATGACTTATGAGCTGACTTTTTGATATCCATGCACAATGAAGAACATCAAGGGAAATGAGCGAGTGTATTGAGGGGAGAGACAACATGGAAGGGGGATTGGAATGTCAGGAAAAAGGTATTAGAGAATGCTTTGAAGCAGTTACAGCAGTCTAGTTAATGCAGATGTTTGGTAACCTTTTGGAGAGAATAGGTACATATATTCTCTACATCTGTATGGATCCTTTATGCAGGAAATTCTCTTTTCAATCACTAAGTCTTGTTACCTTACAAATAAAAGCAATGCATAAGTAACAACTTTAGCATATTCAGAGGAAGTCACTTTTCAGCATATAATTAGCTAAACAGAAATGTAGAAATTGTAATAGAACTAAAGGAATTATCGCTTGACTTCTATGGGTGAAGTTATAAATCCTCAACATTTGATATATATTCAGTTGTGACTTATGACACAGAATGGAAAAGAAAGCATGATCTCTCTCTACACAATGCTTTCTCTACTATGCACCCAAAAAAGGTTTCCTCTGCTAAATTCATGCCATATCACTTCTTTTGGGAGAATATACATTATCTGAATAGTGGAAGGTGTAAGAACAAGAGGGGACGACCTTAGGTAGGATTTGAACACAACACCTATACATACAGGACAGAGCTGCGACTATTAGGCTGCAACGTTAATACAATGCATCATACTCCCTTTGTTTCAATTTGTTTGCCTTACTTCCTTCTTAGTCTGTTTCAAAAAGAATGTCTCTTTTCTTTTTTGGCAACTCTTTAACTTTCCACATGATATGTTTTAAGACCACAAGATTAAAGAACATTTTGGAACATTCTACAGATCTATAGTTTAAGACCACAAGATTCAAAAGTTTTCTTTACTTTCTTAAACTCCGTGCGAAATCAAAACTAACAAACTAATTGAAACGGAGGGAGTATTTAATTTCAAATCTGATAGACCTTTTCAAGGATATTGATTGATTCTTGTGCAGGATATTAGAATGGTAGTTTATTCCACTTTCAGACGAGATAACAAGTGTAACTGTAGAATAATATGTACTTTGCCATCCTAAAATATTTGACTTAATAACATATAGCCCTTTCCAAAATGTTTGGCCCCTTCTCCTCAAATAGAAACCTTCAGAAACTAAGTGTACTTCAGTTATTCAATCTTAATGAGACATACTTTCAACTAACTACATTATTAAAATTTGACTGTTACATGAAAACTTCTCTATCTTGCTCCAGTTAACAATGTATGCAATTCTCCTTTAATCTTGTCGAGTCAAATAAAATCATCTATATAGAAGGATATATATCAAACTAAACATAAGATAAAAATAATATTTATTCTGATTGAGCTCCAGATTCTTGTATGCTACATCCTAAACAGATATTGCCTAGAAAATCAAATAAAGTGACAAATGTTGGACCGGTATGTTGGTGCTGGTAGTAGATGGCCATTTCTTGATAAGTTTATTTTTCTTAAACTGGTACCCTGAAAAGCTTCCTAAGGCTTCAATATTCATAGAAGAAATAAGAATTTTCATTTTGCTACAGTTACTTCGAGAGCATACCTTGGATGTCCTTATTTGAATAACAAGCACTGGTGGAGCAGTCACTCTGAACAGATTGAGTTTCGTCCGTCTTTAAATTCAAACATATTGTCTTTTGCTTTTTGCGTGAAGCCATATCAGGACTAGTATTTGCTTGGCTGCAGATGTCACCATCAAAGCCTAAAGATTGTGGCACATCAACAAGGCTGGTCTCTTCTTTTTTTTTCTTGGATGAAATTCCTTTTTTCTGACATTAGAAACGAGGATCAAACAATGTGAGAAATAACTCAACCAAAGCTTGGATAACCGGCAATACATAATTGAAGAATTCACTCTGTCAATTCTAGATGGAAACTTCCATCTAGTTCAACATTAATTGTAATGGAAATAGCAGAGAATAAAGTCGTCTTATCAAGCAAGTGTGGTTTTTGTTCCAACTTATTACACCATGTAATACAGATCTACGGTGAGTTAGTCACTGATCTTTCGACACTGTAAATGCATACAAGCACATAAATATATTATCAACAAAATTTGTTAGCATCTTCAGTTAAAATCAGAAAGTTCTCTTTCCAAATTCGGAAAAACCGCTTACATAAGCTAATTCTGATAAAATAAATAAATAAAACACCTAGTTATTTCCGCATTCTCTTTCTAGTTGTAGTACTTCGATGGACAACAGAGGACTTGGAAGGCAACCAACTCATTAGTCTCCACTTGAACCCAGAAAAGAAAAATCAACTTCAGAAACAAAAAAGAAAGGCCTGCTGACAAGAAAGTTTAACATTACAACATCAGTAGTTGCAATGCTAACTTTCACAAAAAAAAGTACGACAACGCCCATCATGATTTTCCTTCTTCTAAACTTTCTTTTCCATATTATGAAAGGATGTTCCTATCACACGAATTATGGCCCATCTAATGGCAGAAAAAAGACCAAACATAGGATGAGAATCATCTTCCTGGCTAAGACATACCTCTAAGTCCTTCAGTAACTTCAGAGCTGCTTGCGCCTTTGCATTTTTTCTAGTTTGTCCAGATCCCTCAGCGACCAGCAGTTCATCTTTCAGCTGTAACCTAAGCTCAGCATTCACAGTATCCCCCTTCACCATGCAATGGTCTTTCAAGAAGTAGCCAAGTGAGTCACATAATTCTATGAGCTCACGCAACGGAGGTAGTTCAAGCTTATCAGGAGTCACGATGGGAGACAATAGTGGCTTGAAGATCTTCCAAACTTCATCCAGGTTAAGCTTAGTATCAATAAGTACTGCTCCAGCAATACTCTCCAACAAGTCTCCAAGTACCTATGACAAATTAATATCTCATGAATACAAGCAGCTTGCTCTAAATCTTTGATAGATAATAGTGGATTAATGTGGGCATATGCTCAACAATGTTGTATCCTAGGGAGACATTCAAGACTACAGTTGGCAATGAGATCAATAACATATGGTTACAGTGACATATCAGTGGAGCAACAGTAACAGAACCTTTGGGGCTTTGTTTCCTTGGAGTGAAAAAGAATTAGAGACTGACTTCACGAACGATGATATTTCACGTTCAAGATATCCAGAACGATGTTGAAGGTGGACATGAAGCTCCCTTCTGACAGCAGCATAAGCGAAATTATCATTATTAACAGAAGCAGAACGCAGATCTGTCAATTCCCCAGGATCAATATCTTTATGCTTCTGGTAGAGGTACCAGGTAACGAGAATGTCCAGTACTGAGTCGCCAAGAAATTCAAGCCTCTGTCACAGATTTGACAAAAAAATGAGAGTCTAAGCTGACAACAATGCAATATCTTAAGAGAAACATGTTTAATATGATGTATAATCAGTATTAATTTATATTTATATCAAAATTAGGGACTACTCTTTAACCAACCTGATAACTGTAACCAACGTCCAGCTCTTGCACAGTAGCATGTGTTATAGCTTCTAGTAGCAATCCCTTAACAGAAAATTTATAGGCAAGCTTCAACTCAAGGTCTTCAATATCTTTAGCTTTAGGGGTATAAGAATAAAGAGATGCAGTATTGATCGCATCCTCTACTAATGAAGGTTCAAGCTCAGCTTTAACACCAAGCCATTTCATCAATTTGAGGGCAGCGATAAACCCACCACCAACGTAATATGCACCTATCAGCGCTTCAACACAGTCAGATATTGTTTTTGAACCCATCCATCTATGTCCTCTATCACAGTGCTTCCCAACTACTTCTTTGGGATCTTCAGTCAGAAATTTCTTGTCCAAAGGCACTTCTGAAGTTTCAACCCCATGTTCACAAGGACAAAGCCGTAGGGAAAGCTGTCCAGGAGCAGTCCATCGGCGTGGATCAAATGCACCATCCCGAATATAACCCTGTAATTAGATATGTAAAGCATGATTAAAAGCAGAAGAGTGTAAAAGCAAAGCTTCAGTCAGGTGGAAAGGATAGAATATCCACGTTTCTTTGAAGAATTAACAACACAAGAAGGATTTCACTAACGCAAGCAAAAAAATAGTTGCCGTACTATCCACGACTGAGAGAATGAAACGTTGCCATCCATCCACATTGAATTTGGACAAACTGAACCATATAAAAAAACCTATACACTCCCGTCCTCCACCCCCTTCCCCACCACCACCCCCACCCCCCCAAAACCAAAAAAAAAGAACCCATCTCAAACAAACCTGATTTTCAGTAAGTTTGTTTGCACTATCATCAATATCTTATACTCATACCATACACAGCAGTGACCATTTTAGCTGGAGAAGGAAATATACGACAACTAGTTTCATTTTTACCTCAAGAATAAATTTAAAAATGAACTGGTTAAGATATTATATATTTACATTCTTGACTGGATTCAAGAAATGGTCAAGTAGTTCCTCTTTTTCCTGAAGTACGGAGACAAAGCTTTACATACCTGCAAATGTTGGTTAGTTCCCAATTTATGGAGCGCTGAGTTACTAATAGCCTGTGAACGTTGACCAGTTAGCTGCCCTTCATGCTTCTTGGGATATTTAAGAAAGAGGTGACAGCTAACAGCATACTTCAGAACTGAGTCTCCAAGCAACTCCAGACGTTCCATGGAGAAACTCTCGTTGCATCTTAAAGTTGTAAGAGCTTCCAGAATCTGACCGTGAAAGACCGTTAGTTAGATAAATGTCAAGTGTAAGTCATCTAATTTAGCTGAGCAAATGATAAGACGAACCAATGAGCTTGATATATGTAAGTCGCCTGAATGACTTGTTATCTCTTTCCTCAACTGGCTAGCCAACATCAGGGACTCCAGGCGGTGCATTAATGACGGTAGCAAGTAGAAGGATTTCAAGATGTCTATCCGAATGTCAGAACAGACCAGAAGTTCTGGTGGCATGTGAACATTATTTAGTGGCTTTTGAACCACCATTGTACTATCTTTTGATTTCGTTCCACATGAAATGCCTGCTTAAATAATCTCCGAACATCAGATTTCTGTAATCTGAAACACTTAGCCCAGTGCACCTACTACGTAGCACTGACAAGTTCAATGTAGATCAAATTCTTTCTAGAGAACTCAGGTAGAACTTTATCAAGTTGCACTTGAAAGGTTATCTTTAAGTGGTGACCTTTTACTCCCAATTTAAAATTTAAAATGTAAAATATAAAATGTATGATTATAGAGATGTTTCCACAACAAGTTCTGTAGCAGATGCTTACAAATTACTAATCACTTAGGACTTTTCAGCATAAAGTCCACAGCTGCCTAAAGTAAATTCAGTTGGATATACTACAAGAAATTCAAATGATTAAAGCTTTACTTATGACAATGGTAAAAGAATAGCAATAGCTAATATATTGAAAGAGATTATGAAGGATACATGCTAATGTCTTTTTGCAGTTGCTGACATCAATTAGCCTATTTGCAGATAAAGTGTGAGTGGGGGTTAATGTGCTCCAAAGACCATCCTATGATCCTCTCATCGGGACATGCGACAACTGCTATCCGATTCATCTAGAAAACACACCTAGTTATGCCTCAAGGCACTACGTATTTCTCAAACAATATCATTTGTTACAAAAAAGTTGACACAAATACCAGTGCACATGCTTTTTCACTGGACGTATGTAGAACTTTGTCGACCAAACAACTTTGCCGACCAATTTCCATACTCTCTAATCTATCTCAAACTTGTTTAGGACCTAATTAGGGGTAAAGATGTGGATCACTCCATTATTAATGGGGATGTATAGAGAACATATTTTAAGAACTAAAAATTGTAACACATTAAAAACTTAAATGGCACAACAACAACAACAACATACCCAGTGTAATCCCACAAGTGGGGTCTGGGGAGGGTAGGATGTGCGCGGACCTTACCCCTACCTCTGTGGCACACTAAAGCTAATATACTATTGTTCTGTTTGCTACTTCCTTTCGTTGTTTACAACAACAAAACCACCTAAAAGTTTGTAATTGTTAAGTTTAACACATGCTAGTGTGTCTTAAACTTCTAAAAATGATATAAATTTCCAAAAGAGATGGCATATAGGGGAACACTTGGAACAACTAAGAATCGGCAATAACTTGACAAACCTTCCTTTTTAAAATCCACGAGAAGATTGTATGCATTATGGCTTTGCTTCAGTAGCAACAAAGGTTGTCCAGGATACACTAAAACAATCCCATACCTAATAAACAGAAAAAACATTACAAATTTAACTTATGCGGGACTTTCAAACATTAAATAAGAAACAGTAATTTAGGTTTAGAAAATTCCCACTTTTTATGGAAGTAGTCAGCAAATGATGAAAAGGGTGATACAGTAGCTTCTGAATCTACTTCGAAGGGGCTCTCTGCGGAAGTATTGGCAACAGCGTCCAGAATGGTATATATTCTTCCAGTATGAATGGCCACAACAACCATGTCCTTAAGCTTGCTTCTTGAGATTGATATATTAGCAAAGTGAATCAAATCTGTTTGATCGAGATCTTCCACAAATGATGCAGTCCTATCAACTAAGGAGTTCTTCCGTTTAGCTTCAGATTTCTCAGCGTTTAACCACGCATTTTTTTTCAGAAATTCCACAACTGAAACAGAAGATTCAATTCCTCCCCAATCAACTCTGTAGGGTTCACAACTTGAATCTGAAGGATCCAGCGGTAGAAGCAAGTACATGTTCGATGGATCCCACAAAGATTCTTCTGTATCAAGCAGAAATTTTCTTCCACCCGATGATTTAATAAATAATTTACCAAACAGCCCATTAAAGAATAGTGCTTGGAATATTTTTGCTTTTGCAACCTGACAATGAAAATGTTTTACTGCTTATCAGATATGAAATGCAAATGCTAACATGATTGAATTATAAAAAACTCAAAAATAGTTTGACTAGGTTCCAACCTGTTGGGCATCCAAATGTACTTTCCCACAATGCGACACAGAGGATTCGACAAACTTGGAAACTAAGAAGAGCTCCACTTCCACATTTCCCACATCGTAATCTAGTTCTGATTGAAGCAAAAGGATAAAACTGGAATATTTCACTTCCTTGATGTTGCAAGGGAAGTTCATTTTATACACCTGATATACTTCTCCATTAGGATCATCTCTCCATGTACCAGATAATGCACTAATACAAGCTGTCCCATGTAATTCCTTCAACTTTGTTGTCCCTAAAAATATATTAATGAGAAAAAAAATCTTCAATCACAACTAAGTTAAAAATCCATATTGAGCATCTACCAGGCATGACAACAGGTGCAGCTTAATGGTGGTCTAAATTTTAGAGTCTCCTTAAGGGTAAAAGGTTACTTTCTTGTTCCTAGAATTCTTCCATGATTGCCTACTTATTCATAAAAGAGAAATAAATCAAATAATTTCACCAAGAATTCATAATGAAAGTCTCCAATGATATGTGAATTTTAATTGCTTGAAGGCATGAAAGATTGCTGGGTGAATTTTCTAGAGCACTTCTGTGTTGATTTCACATCAATAGAAAATTCCACAGCATCCTTCAGATTCATGGAGTCGACAGTAAATTGTCCTTAAAGCTTCAGATTGATAGTTAAGCTGATTTTCCTGGCTTCAAAAGCTTCGAGGATTTATCATATAAATATATTTACCTATAGCACAACCTACTTAAAATAAATGGTTAGTTACCAGTAAGATTTTTTCTCTGTACAACTGCATAAAAATTTCGATACTGTCTTTTCCACTATGTAGTTTTTGAGAATGAACTGCCTCTTCCACTATATTGACTTTCTCCTTTTCCTTTATTTTGTTCTACTTTTTTTACTTAGATTTCTTCGCTACTGCCTTGTGTTATTGAGAGGTAAAAAGAGCTAATTCTACATCCTGAATACACGCATCAAATATTGTTAGAATATTATATGGTAATATAACACTGAGTTATTAAAAAGAAGAGTTTAGTTATTTAGATAGATATTGTCCCACAGGACAAATATCATGCCTATTTTGTTCGACACCTATAAGGTTTGTCTTGTATTCTGCCATCATCAAGTTATCAATACATAATCTTCGCTTTTAACGTGGTACCAAAGCTTCAATGCTCTGAGCAAAGTAGGTGGCCTTATGTTGCCTCCTTGCCAAAGTTTTCTTTCCTTTCACATTGTTATTAATCTTCCCTCTTATAGAAATTGTCCAAAGTCACCGCGCCTTTTTACAATGATCATTCTAGAGACACCATGCCTTTTTTTGTTGATCATTCCAGTATCATGAAGCCTCTTTACTATAACCACCAGTTGCACCGTACTTCTTTCCCATGATCGTTTCAATGGCATCACTTATTTCTGGCCATTCCTGACATCACTTCTGCAACAACTTTTTCAGCACGATTCTGACTGATCAAAAAGTTCCCAGCAAGAGTCCAAGGACTTTCAAGGCATGTTTTTCCGCTCCTACAATGACGACCATCTTTTCTATGTTCAAAGTAAGAAAATTCAAGTTGGTTTACTCACCTTGAGTTCAAAGATACGTGTTGGAATGTTAGAAGAGCTAAGTTATTCTTTCCATTATTGAGCTTATTTGGATTAGCTGAATTTAAGTAGCTTGTAAGCACCAAGTGTTGTGTAACGACCCAACCCCTCTTTTTAAGGGTTTATGAGTTATATCGTCATTTGAGACCTTGTGTAAGTCAATAATACTATTTGGAGCTTGTTGGAAGGGTTTGGATTGGGACTCGAGGGACTCGGGGTGATTCGGCATCATTGGAACTCATATTGCCATTGCAGATTTTCTGGTCAACGTCTTGTTTTTTAAAATAAGGTTGGATTTGGGTTTTGATTTACGCCATTAGTTTCGTCTCGTCATTTGTGACTTGTAAGAACTGGTCTAGTCAAACTCCGACTTGTATTGAAGATTTTAGGCTCCTCGAATTTCTTTCTAAAGTGGTGGATAATGTGATGACCCGACCGTTTTTAGTTTTAGAAGACCGAATCATGTTTAGAGACTTCTGGTAGCTTGGGATAGCTATTTGACTTGTCTGCAAAATTTGGTTAGATTCCGAGGTGGTCGGGCAAGTTCGGAACGAACTCCACATAAATAGCATTTCTAGGGAAAAATAAAGAAACCGACCCCTCATTTTGTGCATATGTGGTGCAAATGGTAATTTGCATACATGGTTAGGTCTGTGTCATTATTTGTGACTCGTAGAAACTAGTTTCCTCCAATTTTGAATCCGTCAGATATGTCTCGAACAATTAAAAGTGAAATAGTTAAGGTGTAGATTTTTCTGGTGCAACAATTATAAAAATACCAGATTCATCCCAGCTTTGTTATATGAGAAAATTTGGTGCAAACTTTTAATTATTTTTGGAGATTCCAGCATAGCTTGTGAGGAAAAGGTGAAAAACATTGGGGATCTAGGAGAAACATTGAGGTATCGTTTCCACACCTTCTTTGATCATTATAACATGTTTCGATGATGAATCTAACACCAAAATCATTGGATTTTGATGGGTTTTTTGCCTTAGGGCTAAATTTGGGGAAATGGTCAATTGACCATCGATTTCCAATCAAAATAAGATTTTGATTATGGATTTGGAGTCCTTGAGTCATGGGCAGAGAAATTAGGTGTTATGGGTGGATGGAGAACCAGAAACATCATAACTCCGCTTGGGTGTGACTTAGGGGGGAGTATTATGAAAGGGTGGGATGACTTCATCGGACACATATCTTTTAAGGTAGGTGATGGAAGCAAAATTAGCTTTTGGGCGCATAAGTGTTGTGGAGAGAACGAGTTGAAGGAAGCCTCCCCAAACATATACGGCGTGTCTTGCCGGAGAGAAATGACAGTTCAACAAATTTGTAGGTCACATGAGGGGGTAATTCAGTAGGATTTAAGATTCAGAAGAAACCTGCAAGATTGGCAGATGGAAGAATTTCGTAAGTTGATTAAGACATTATATGGGCTGGACACACCAAACAATAATAGGGATGTGTGGAGGTGATGGGAGAGTGGAAATGGTTTCTTTACTGTCAGTTCTTTTTACAAGAGCTTATTGGTGAGAGAGGAACTTGTTTTTCCCCACGATGCTATTTGAATCCCTAGAGCACCGAGAAAGGTGTGTTTCTTTGTGTGAGGAGCGGCAAGGGGTGTGATCTTGACAACGGAAAATTTGAGGAGGAGGATCACTCATGTCAGTTGGTGTTTATGTGCAAAAGCTCGGGTGAGGATGTAGACCATCTTCTATTACATTGTAAAGTGGCTAAATGATTTGGCAGGTGATCCTTAATCTGTTCAGAAAACAATAGGTGATACCAGACACAGTGAAGCAGGCATTGCGAAGCTAGACTCAAATGAGGGAGAGAGGAAGTCCAAGGGCATCGAGTATGGCCCCTATAGCAATCATGTGGGTTATTTGAAAAGAGAGAAATACGAGGGTTTTTGATTGGTAAAATTGCAAAGTAGTCTGATGTTTCTAGTTTCTTTGGTGTACTTATGAGGTCCCTATTGGTGTAGAGCATTGGATCTCTTTTGTTGAGAACCATATTTTGGTGTAGGTTCTCTTCTTTTGGTATACTAATAGGGACAGAGGTTTCCCAATTGTTAATAATATATTCTACCATATCAAAAAAAAAAAGATTCGACTTGGAGAATATATTCGGAGTCCTCTAGGTGAGGACTACCGTTGGAGTGTGTTTGGGCAGATTCGAAACGGGTTGATCGAAAGTTGACCCAAGCGGTCAAAGTTTGACTATGAACGAGACCCAGAAAATGGCTAATATGAGGTTTTTGATCGTTTTGAGCATGATTTTAAATAGATGGAGGCCTTTTGGATATCATTTGGAGCAGTTTGAGCATTTCAAGTGAAGTGAAGGTTGTCATTTTCGAGGCAAGTGAGACTTTAACTCTTAGTTTGTTTGCTTTTCCTTGAAGCATGATATATGTGTTGCTTGTATGCATTTAAACCATCTAGTTCGTGTGAGTGGGCAAGCATGAACTAGGTTGTCTAGTTTCAAAGTATCTAGAGTTGACCGTGAGGGTCCTAGTATATATCCTCACATGATTTGATACTTCTAGCAGATTTTTTAAAAAAAAATAAATTGGTATTATTGTATTCCTCCGCATTAAGGATATATTGGTCACCTCCAAAAAGTTTTACAGAAAAGGTAATAATTTAGATTTACAAAGCTCCTATAAAATCTACCAGATCATCTACTTCTAGCATATTCAGAGATATGATATGATATTGTTTAGTTGTTTAGCGTACTTTATCATTCTTTCAATTTTCAGAAGTCTATAGAATTTTAATATGATATTGTTTAACTGTTTAGCTTGCCTTATCATTCATTCAGCTCTCAGAAGTTATATTATAACTCTATGTGGTAATTTCTTAGCTGTTTAGCATGCTTTATCACTATGTCGAGCAAGATGTGTAGTCCATGGACCGGAATAGGTAACGTTCCGGCAGACGGGGTAAGACATGACAAAAGATATTCCATGTCTTGTGAGCAGTTATCAGTTATTGGTTTTTAGTGGTATCATGCTTTACCTGTTGTGTATCCATGATCTCATGATCTACCAACTTAGTCCTGGTATCCCTGAATCTTTATTTCTCCCAGCTTTACTTGACATCTTCTTATTATTTTTGCGTTCTTGGTAGACTTTTAGATTGGTATTTGTTGCTTTTTTGCCATTGATTGTTCTTGCTTGTTGGCTTGGTGTGTTTAGGGTGCTTTACAGTTCGAATTTTGTTCCTTCGCGTATACTTGGTATTCACTTTTATACGGCTTCTTGTTAGTACGGTATTCTGGAAAACAAACTATTGCCTCTGTATTTCCTTGTTATATTCCCTTTCTCCTAGCTTAGTAGATCTTGTTAGTATTGGAGTTCAAGATTACTTTTGTTCTTGCTTATCTCAGTTTTCCCCAAACTGAGATAGTGTATTTGCATTTCAGGTATAGTATTGTAGAGTAGTTGCTGTAGTTTTTATACCCCTGTTTAGCTTGCTCTTTCTTTAGTGGAGGTGGTGGTTGATGGTAGACTAGGGTCATGCCAGCAGTTGGGGCTGGGGTCGGGTTCGGGATCGGGGGGCAAGGTCAAGGTCGGGGTTGGGGGCGGGTGCGGGGGGCAGCATGGGTAAGTGGGCTAAGGAAACCTCTAGGTTGAGAATAGGATCGTGGAATATAGGGACCTTAAAAGGAAAGTCCATAGAACTAGTGAAGGAGGAGGAGGATTAATATAGCTTGTGTACGGGAGTCCAAATAAATAGGTTCGAAGGCGCGGAATGTGGACGGGTATAAGTTGTGGTACTCAGGAGGCGTGAGGAATAGGAATGGGGTAGGGATCTTAATAGATGATAAGCTTAGGGAGCAAGTGGTTGAGGTTAGAAGGGTCAATGATAGGTTGATGTCGATAAAGTTGGTCTTTGGAGGGGCAACTTTGACCATTATTAGTGCTTACGCACCGCAAGCGGTCTTGGACGAGGAGGAGAAGAAGAGCTTTTGGGAGGTTTTGGATGAGGTGGTGAGAGGCGTGCCTATCACCGAGAAGCTTTTCGTAGGAGGAGGTTTCAACGAGCACATTGGGTCGTCATCGAAGGGTTATGACGATGTGCATGGAGGCTTTGGTTTTGGAGAGAGGAACGAAGGAAGATCTTCACTTTTAAATTTTGCTAGAGCCTTTGGGTTGATGGTTGTGAATTCGAGCTTCCTCAAGAAGGAGGAACACTTGGTTACCTTTCATAGTTAGGTGGTCAAGACTCATATAGACTTTTTGCTCCTTAAGAAGGGAGATAAAGGCCTTTGTAAAGACTGTAAGGTTATCCCAAGTGAGAATCTTTCGACCCAACATAAGCTTTTGGTGTAGGATTTGGAGATCAAGACGAAGAGGAAGAAGAGGATTGTGGATGATCGACCTAGAATCAAATGGGGTAGCTTGACTATGGCTAGTGCCCTAGAGATAGGGGAGAAGTTGGAGGCTATGGGGGCTTGGAGGTGTAGGGGGATGCGGACAGTATGTGGGATAAGACTGCCAGTTGCATTAGGGAAACGGCTAGGGAGGTGTTGGGTGTCTCGAGGGGTCGATTTGGCAGGCGTCGAGGGGACTGGTCCCCTGGTGGTGGAATGGAGAGGTTCAAGGAAAGGTGGAGGCGAAGAAGGGAGCTTACTTGAAGTGGGTGGAAAGTACGACCGAGGAGGAGAAGCGGACGAATAGGGAAGGGTATAACATGGCTAGGAAGGAGGCTAAGTTAGCGATTACGAAGGCTAGAATAGCAGCGTTCGAAAGCTTATATGCGGAGTTAGAGGTCAAAGGCAGGAATAAGAAGTTATACAGGCTAGCCAAGGCTAGGGAGCGGAGGGCCCATGACCTTGATCAAGTGAAGTGCATCAAGAGTGAGGATGGTAAAGTGTTGGGGGATGGCGTTCTCATTAGGAGGAGATGGCAGTCTTACTTCCATAGGCTCTTGAACGAAGCGGAGGTCCAAGACATTGTGTTGGGGGACTTGGAGCACACAGAGAAGCGTCACGATTTTGGTTATTGTAGGCGTATAATGGTTGAGGAGGTTAAGGGTGCTATTCGTAGGATGCGTAGGGGTAGAGTGACTGGGCCAGATGAGATTCCGGTGGATTTTTGGAAGAGCACGGGCGGGGCAGGTATAGAGTGGATGACGGAGTTGTTTAATGTCGTTTTCAGGACGACGAAGATGCCCGAAGCTTGGAGATGGAGTACGATGATTCCTTTATACAAGAACAAGGGTGACATTCAAGATTGCAACAACTACAGGGGCATCAAGTTGTTAAGTCATACTATGAAGGTTTGGGAAAGGGTGATGGAGTTGAGGTTGAGGATGATCGTGACTATTTCCGAGAATCAATTCGGGTTCATGCCGGGACGCTCGACTACGGAAGCCATTCATCTTGTTAGGAGACTGGTGGAGCAGTATAGGGAGAGGAACAAGGACCTTCACATGGTGTTCATTGATCTAGAGAAGGCTTACAACAGTTCCAAGGGAGGTTCTATGGAGGAGCTTGGAGGCTAGCATTGTTCCTGTAGCGTACATTAGGTCAATTAAGGACATGTAGGGTGGAGCCAAGACTCGGGTAAGAACTGTCGGAGGAGACTCGGAGCACTTTCCTGTATTGATGGGGTTGTACCTGGTATCGACCCTTAGCCCTTTTTTATTTGCTGGTGATGGATGTATTGACGCGACAGATTCAAGGTGAGGTGCGGACGACGTAGTTTTGATTGACGAGACCCATAGAGGAGTTAATGCTAAGTTGGAGGTTTGGAGACAGACCCTAGAGTCTAAAGGGTTTAGGTTGAGTAGGACCAAAGACGGAATATTTGGAGTGCAAGTTTAGTGAGGTGAAGCATTAGGCTGGCGTGGTAGTGCAGCTTGATTCTCGGGCCATTCAAAAGAGAGATAGTTTTAAGTATCTTGGGTCTATGATCCAGGGAAACGGGGAGATCGACGAGGATGTCACTCACCGAATTGGTGCAGGATGGATGAAATGGAGGCTCGCGTCCGGGGTCT
Organism: Jaltomata sinuosa; assembly: GCA_003996215.1. Classification (NCBI taxonomy): domain Eukaryota; kingdom Viridiplantae; phylum Streptophyta; class Magnoliopsida; order Solanales; family Solanaceae; genus Jaltomata; species Jaltomata sinuosa. The sequence goes on along the minus strand of QJPP01001358.1, from coordinate 228,750 downwards.
TGTGTGATAAGAATGTGCCTCTTAAACTTAAAGGCAAGTTCTACAGAGTGGTGGTTAGACCAGCTATGTTGTATTGTGTGGAGTGTTGGTCAGTCAAGAAATCGCACATCCAAAAGATGAAGGTGGCGAAAATGAGGATGTTGCGATGGATGTGTGGGTTTACTAGGAGTGATAGGATTAGAAATTTCGAGACAAGGTAGGAGTGACTTTGGTGGATGTCAAGATGCGGGAAGCGAGGTTGAGGTGGTTCGGGCATGTGATGAGAGGTGTATGGAGGCCCTAGTGCGGAGGTGTGAGAGGTTAGCTATGGATGGTTTCAGGCGAGGTAGAGGTAGACCGAAGAAGAATTGGAGAGGTTATTAGACATGACATGGAGCAGTTACAGCTTACTGAGGACATGACCCTAGATAGGAAGGTGTGGAGGTCGCGAGTTAGGGTAAAAGGTTAGTAGGGAGGGATGTGTCCTTGCCAGTAGGTAGGTGTGCTTTGTTTGGGGATTCGTGCTTGTAGTATCTTGTTCTTGGAGTATAGATGATGTTGGTGGTTTCGGGTTGATCGAGTGTAGTATTATTTTATAGTAGTCTTGTTTTTGTTACTTTATGTTGTTTTTTACTACATATTATTTCTTGTTCTTATATTATGTCCTTGCTAGTGGTATGGACTGCGTACACTCTACCCCTCCCAGACCCCACTTTGTCGGAATATACTGGGCATGTTGTTGTTCTTGTTGTTTTATTCATGTTGTACATTTATGTACTACCAGTATGTGCTAATTGTCAATTAGCTAGTAAGCCAATGGAGATTGAAGTTCCATGCGGTACTTCCTGATACTATATTTGAAGCAGTTGTTCCCTCAAATGGGCCCTACGTGGCACGATATTTTTAAGGACTTATCCCAAGGGTAGGCTAGGAGAGCGAGTCGATGATCTTGATGGGTCTTTCAGACTCACACAGTCACAGTTACTACGTGTGTGCAGGGTAGTAGGCGGAGGTCTCGTTGTTGATCAATGACTCCAGCTTGCAGCCAGTTCTATCCAGTTGAGCTGAGCCACTATTACACCGTGGAGGCGGCTTCAGATCCTATCATTTACTTTCAGTCTATTTCGTTTTTCTATAGAGTTGCGTCTCAAACAAGTTGTACTTAGATTCTAGTGCTCCATGACTTAAGACTAGTGGGGTTTATGGGTTGAGTTCTATACTTGTATTTTGCTTCCGCGTCTATTTATTATGATAAGACAACTTTAGCAGTAGTTCTCTCTTATATTTTGTTCGTTATCTGCATGATTTAGCTTAGATGTTTCGCCTAGTGGGTAGTGGCTCTTCGAGTGCCCTGTCACGGACTCACGACCTAGGTGCCAGATTTGGGTCGTGACACAAAAATGGAAGTAACAACGAGAGATGGACGAATTGAGAAAAAGAAAGCAATTGTGCATGAAGGGTTTTATAGTGAGGGAAGGGTATTTTGGGATTTATAAAAATTATAGGGGGTAAGAAGGCAAACTATCTGGTCAAACCCCAAGTGCTTTTAAGCAAAAAGCCATGGACCAACTTATGGCTTTTGGCTTGTTTAGCTTATTTCGGCTTTAAAAGCACTTGGCTTCAAAGCACTTTTTGAGTTTGCCAAACACTAAAACAAGCCAAAAAGTGCATTTAAGTTGCTTGACCAGCTTTTGAGCCAATCCAAACACTCATTGTCCCACAATTGAACAAATGTCTGCCTATTGTTTGTCACACCTATAAAAGGCGCATCTTGTATTCTGTTATCATCTAGTCATTAATACATCTCCCTTTTTTACAAATACTAAAAGAACCAATGAGCTGTCGTTGCTTAATTGTTGTTCTAAGAATGGCGGAAGTTCACCCACATTTCAACAAGGAATAGATTTGTCAACTTATGTTTAACAACTTGATAAGGAGAATTGATAAAAGCACCATGTCAAGTGCATTTCAGATAGCCTCTAGTCCCATTAAGTGCTGCTACAGTGTAATGTGATGAACTCAAAAGCAGAGAAGACAGAAGTCAAAAGTTAAAGCTTGTTCCAGTTTACCTGCCCCTAATTTTCTGTCCTGCACATCAGAATCACTTTGGGGAGGCTTTTCATTGAAAGGAAGAAGATGATCGTTGAGAGCGCCTATCTGGTGCAGCTTCTTACATGCATCCAAGCAGGAAAGATGTCTTGATAATTGAGAACTCCTGCATTCTGGACCAACAATTGTTTGGAGAGCTGCATTTGGAGGTAATGTCAATTTACACCGGTACAACTCTCCAGACAAAATGTACTCAAACATTGGCTTTGGAGAGAAGAACCTGTCGAGAAAAACAATTCTCTTATTTAGACAACAAACAGATAAGGATACCATCCTTTCATTTTATGTATACCCTTAAACTGGAATATAAGAGAAAAGAAGGGACATGTGGAGAAGTATCAAATTTGTTAAATGTAAAGAGGAGAACTTAAAGCCAAGAACAACATTTTCACACAGCACGGAGCATTTAAACCTGATGACTCCCATGAAACAATCATTTACTGAAAGCACGGATTGCCCCTTGCACAGTCAAATATGAAACGTATTTGTGCTGTAGCTTAATTCAGAGAGCAACTATGACACCCATTGTCTGAAAATATAACACCTTGTTGGTGAAGAAGTGTCTACATAATGTACACCCATAAATTTATTTGGAGAGGATCCAGTAATTGAAGTTTGAAGTGGTAAGGGGAAAAAATTCAGCACAGCAGAGAGAGAGGAGACAGACACTGGAAGCTGGTGAATCTGTACTAGACTTTTGTTTGCGGTTTGTATATGGATATGACTAAAGGTGTATGATTCACCTTGACCCTTAAGTTCAGGAAATGTGGAACCACCAAATGGTAGGAACATGACATAGAAATCTGATAAATAATTTAGTACATCAAATATGAGGATCAAAACTAGTGTTGTGGTTAAACTTTAGTGGTAGTACGTCATTAGTACACAGTAGTCTGGAGCTACAACCCTAAACTCTCTTTTTCATTATCACACAGCCACTGATTTACTGTTATAATTTTCTTTTAAGTTTACTTTCTCGTTTCTTTTTTCCTTTTTCAGATTAGTAATATGCATCTTAAAGAAGCCTAATGGTTGTAGATTATGATAAGCAGAAAGCTTGTTTTTTGCACACAAGCTGTATTGTTGTATATGACCCCTTGAATTCCGGAAGTCTTTTTGAACATGAAAACACTAATATCACTGGCTGATGGTCCAATATGAGATGTAAATAGACCATATCCAACCTAAGCCCCATACACAAACCTCCTATACTCCATGTGCCACTTCACTGGCTAAGTTGATAGGACTTTGTATATAACAGGCCTATGCATAACATACTGAGCTTAGGGTTCATGTGTGAGGCAGAAAGCACTGGGCCAGAAATTGGAAGCCAACAGCTATCTAATACATAATTTTGAAGCAAACAATGAATGAGGAAATTGAAGGTTGACAGTGATTGATGATAATAGTGTTTCAGTATAGATCCTGATTGACTCAAGTATACCAAGCCAATCACATCAATCCCATCTGTTCCAGGATTAATTTCTATATCCTTCCAAAATGATTCGTTCATTTCCAAATGGCTCGGAGCAGGTAACACAACAAAACTCGTTTTAATCTAATAGGGGATCCTGGATTCTGATGTTAACTATAACTTGGTTTGTATACATAAAAAAAGATGCATGAACACATTATTTCAGTTGAAGACATGAGAATCCATACTTATCTCCAGGGAGCGTTTCACAGTATTTAGTCAAGAGACTGACACTAGAATCTGCAGTTACTGATGCTCCAGTTGCCTCCACATAATACGCATTAGTTTCCTTCACTAGACAAGGTTTCACCACACAATCATCAGGGTCTCTCTTTATAGCTGTATCTGTCATAGAATATTCACTCCTAATAATATCAAACATCTGTTCCCTCTGCTTCTTGTTTCCTCTGAAATCAATATGAAGGTCAGATACTTGAAATAAATAGCTTTATGAAAGCCAAAATAGGGTCAGATATGCAAGTTGCTTCACCTCTCAAGCATTAGTATATACTGAGACTCAGCGTGACGAGCTCGTCCCCTAGATTGGACATAACTACGAACTGTTTTTGGTAAATCAAATCGTATTACACAGGAACAGTGTGGCACATCAATTCCCTCCTCAACCACATCAGTGGCAAATAATAGATTGACCTGTGATGATAAGGGAATAGGGGGCGAATATAACATTAAGATCAAACTAGTTAAAGGGACTCGCAAGAAAGTATTTATGTCAAATATAACGAGATGTATACATGTAAGTACCTTTCCAGAGAGAAAAGATTCCAAGGTTTCTTTTTGCGCTTTTGGTGTCAGAGCATCGACAGATGTGTTTGTTCCAGTCAAATATGCTATTGTGAAATGTGAAAACCAGGTCATTTTCTTCATAACTCTTTCAATTACTTTAGCTGTTATAATTCTTTCAACAAAAATGAGACAGCGTACTTGTGTAGCTTTCCTGCATCCATGAATCAGAACCTCAAGTTTGTGCAAAGAGAATACGAAGAAGATGCATCTAACGCCAGTTATAAGTTTGGTATGGAATCAGATGTCGAGTTCATTACCTAAGGGGTTTAAACATTTCAAGAAGCACTTGCAGTTTTGAAGATATATGGCCCATTGACAGAGTTGCTGACGAGTCATATCCAACATCTAAAAGACTCTCACAGTCTGAGGAAATGAGAATAAATCAACACTTGCAAAGAACTCAGAAGTTGGAACTTTTACTGTGTTAATATGGTAAAAGTCAATTCAGCTGGATTGACGGTAAAATTCAATTATTATCTATTGCATAACAGACGAGAACTAAAAATTCTGACCCAGAAGCCATTCTAGCAGTGTCCACACTAATTGCGCCACAAACAAGCATAACCAATCAACAGAAAATCGCACATCACAGGAAACCGACCAAGTTACAATTTTGTCAGCTCAGAATAAATGTAACACAATGATAGTTAAACAGGAACGTGTTTAAGTTTTAACTACTTTTTTTCAAGAATGAACAGGGACAAATAGATATCAAAAGAATGAATATAGCATATATAGCTGTCCTAGCTTGATGGATTATTTGATATAGGAGAAAACACAATGATCTTGATCCAATGATGTCCACAGTATAGAGAAAAGAAGTAGCATATAGGGATAAAAGATCTGCATGTAAATAGAAGGAAATATGTACGTTATGGTATCGTAAAATAGAGAGAGCAAGAAATGATCTCATAATAGGGGGTCTATTCGAACAAGAAAAGAGAACAATTACGATACAGTCAATTGAAGAACCTTATGAGCTCCTGATACTAAAACATAATGTGTAACAGATGCAAGGCAAGCTGAGGAAGCAAGAAGGAGCTGAATGAATACTCCCACTACAACAACAACATACCCAGTGTAATCCCACGAGTGGGGTCCGGGGAGGGTGGTGTGTACGCAGACATTATCCCTACCTTGTGAAGGCAGAGAGGTTGTTTCCAAAAGACTCTCGACTCAAGCAAAACAATTCAAAGCAGGTTTGAAAAGGAAATACAGTAGTGAAGAAGCCATGTTGAAAGTAATAGAGAAAAGAACAATGACAACAGCAACTAATACGATAATCGAAGCAAAAGGAAACAACAAGTGGTAACAAAATCGCAGAGATAATAGAAGAACAGTAATAATATAACTGGTAAGGAAAACTAACCAACGCTCAACTGCCTACTACCTTCTACCCTAATCCCCGACCTCCATACCCTCCTATCTAGGGTCATGTCCTCAAGGGTCATTTCCTCAGTAAGCTGATTTCAGATAAAATGAAAAAGATTCTTGATGAGAAGTATGGCAACCCCTCACTCCCCGCAACGAACCTTACACCAAAAAGAATGGTTACTCAAGTTCCGTTAGCAAGATGATCATATATGCGTGTTTGCAATTGAAGAACCCAAAAAAGAAACATTGAAATAAAAGTGATAAAGATAACAACAAACAGGTCAGCAATGGCCACATATCTGCATAAGCAATAGATAGAACAAACTCAAGTACCTTGTGGCATTGATTCCTGGATAATTGACAATGCCTCCTCCAAAAAGTATCTACGTTGTAGAGAACTTTTCCTAAGAATATCATTTTCATCTTTGTCATCAGGCACATTTTCCAAGCAGATTTTAACAGCCTATAATATGAGGGGGGGAAACAGCCAGAATTAAGAAATTTCAACACAATATTAGATAAATCTAAAAAGAGTGTCAGACATGAGATGCAGAACTCTTGAAGAAAACATAGAAACTGGTAGAGATACCCACAGCTTAGAATATAAAGTCCCGATAGTCCAGAATAGACCCAAGCTTAGAACCAATTAAATGTTCCATAGGTAGCCACAAAACGCAGGGATGCTGAATTCATCAATTGAATAGAGACCAAGCAAGCACATTCGTGCAACAGTGAAAAAGATTTCAAGTACATTAACTAATCAGAGAACAAGAAAACCTTCCATGTGGTTTTGTAAAGACTTAGAGGGTGTTTGGATTGGCTTATTTTAAGTGCTTTTGGTTTTTAAGCTCTTTTTTTACTTTTTGAGGTGTTTGGGAAAGACAAAAAGTATTTTTAGGCTTAAAAAGTACAAAAATAAGCTAAAAGCTAAAATTTGGGTATTCCCCAACTTATGACTTTTAGCTTATAAGCTACTTTAAAAAAGCCAATCCAAACGCCCTCTTAATTCTTTTAGGCTTTCCTAATTACTTACTTTGATTTGCTACTTTGGAAGATGTTACAGAATATGGCAACAAATCATAGGAGTGATTGTAGAATATTACTGAATATGATAACCAAATCATAGGAGTGATTATAGAATATTTTCTTTTATTTATTTTGATTTATTTCCTTTTATAGGATTTCTTGTAATTGTATAAATACCTTGTATATTCTATTGATAGAATGATAACTTCTTCTATTAGATTACATGGTATCAGAGCCTAAGGCTCAAATTTTTTGTTCAGAAGTTTGGCTCTTTTCCTGGCAGCCTGAGAAAGGTTTGGGTCACCCATTAGGAGTGACGAGTTTATCTCACCGCCATAAGAAGAGGCGGAAGGAGATTTCCACCAGGAAAGGTCATCTCCTGCATCTGGGTGGCAGCGAGTGAACCTCATGCGGCACCTGTACCTCGTCACTGTCTTCCACTCGTCGACGCGTGGTCCACATATCTGTTTTTTGGCTTACTGCTCCGGCATTGTCTCGTCAATCACGATAGATTCTGATTTATTTGAGAGGAATTGTTGGGTCAGACTTGTTGAACTCCTTTTTTCCGTCAAGAATTACACTAGATATATTTGTGAGGAAAATGATGGAGAAGACAATTCATGTTTCGGCCGATGAGTATGCAAAATTCTCTCAACATCAAAAATCACTTTAGGAACCCGTTTCAGTTACTACGTTTGCTGAGTCAAGAAAAACATGTCTTTTCTCCTCATTGAACAAATGGGTGATTGATTTAGGTTCCACAAATCACATGACAGGTAATCCTAATATATTTTCAAGCTTTCGATCACATAAAGCACTTTCTCCTATGACGGTCTGATGGTTCAACTTGTAACATTGTGGGATCAGGGACTGTTAAACCAACCTCAACTATTACCTTGTCATCCGTATTAAGTCTACCAAAGTTGACCTTTAATTTGATCTCTATCAGTAGAATTACCAAGACCTCAATTGCTATATCTCGTTCTTTCCCGATCATTGTTTGTTTCGTGATCTTACAAGGAATCAGGTAATTAGTAAGGGACATATATCCGATGATCTCTATATTCTTAATGAATGGGAACCTCGATTTGTTGCCTACTCTTGTGTTATGTCTCTATTTGAAGCACATTGTCGACTGGGACATCCTTCTTTACCTATGTTAAAGAAGCTCTATCCCGATTTCAGAATGTTTCTTCATTAGACACTATTGACTCACGTCGATTTGCAAAACACCATCGCAGCTCAGTAGGTCCAAGGGTTAATACACGGGTTGAGTCGGCTTTTGAGTTAGTTCATTCTGATGTTTGGGGACCATGTCCTGTTGTTTCCAAAACTCGGCATACGTACTTTGTTACTTTTGTGGATAATATCTCTCGAATGACTTGGATTTATTTTATGAAGAGTCGTTCTGAAGTGTTTACTCACTTTTGTGCCTTCCATGCTGAAGTCAAAATGCAATTCAGTGCTCAGGTACGTATTCTAAGGAGTGATATTGCCAAAGAATACATGTCAAAATTGTTTCAGTCGTTCATGAGACAACACGGTATTCTCCATAAGTCTTCATGTGCTGATACACCCTCTCAAAATGGAGTTGCTGAGAGGAGAAATAGGCATTTACTTGAGATAGCTCAGGCACTTTTGTTCCAAATGAAGGTTCCTAAATAGTTTTGGACATATGCGATCTCTATGGCTTGTTTTTTGATTAATGCCATCTAGTGTGCTTTTTGGTAACATGCCTTATATTGTTCTTTTTCCGAACAAGTCACTATTTCCAGTGGAACCTAAGATGTTTGGAAGTACATCTTATGTTCGAGATGTTCGACCATTTGTTACCAAGTTGGATCCCAAGGCATCGCGATGTGTTTTCATGGGCTTTTCTCGATTTCAAAAGGGGTATCAGTGTTACTCTATCGAACTCGACAAATACTTAGTGTCAACCGATGTGGTATTTTCAAGAGACCACCCTATTTTTCTATGCACCCCCTGTTTCCACTAGTCAAGAGGAGGCGATGAGTGGTTAGTCTATCAAGTTACCTATGCTTTGACAAAACAATCAGATGATGTTGTTCCTCAGTCCCCTGTTCTTTTATTGAGCACCAATTGACTATTCTACCTTCAACACCTGCTCCGTCTGTGCTAGTAAGACCGCCAATTGTTCAAGTTTACTCGAGGAGGAGAGAGACCAATGATACATGTCCTCTGCCAGTTCCTTCGAGATCATATCTTCCGCCACCTGATCGTTTGGAAAACCTGGACCTCCCTATTGCTTTTCGCAAAGGTACACATACTTGCAAATCAACATATTTGATTGTTAATTTTGTTTCCTATGACCGTTTATCCTATGTCTAGATCTTTGATTGCCTCTCTAGACTCCCATCTATGTACCATAACAGTCAAGGAGGCTATGAATCATCCTGGATGGTCTAATGCAATGCTTGAGGAAATACATGCCTTAGAGGAAAATCACACATGGGATTCGGTGGATTTACCTAAGGGAAAGAAATCAATGAGATGTAAGTGGGTCTTCACATTTAAAGCTAATCCAGATGGTTCTCAGACTTGTGCTAAAGGCTATGCTCAAACTTATGGGGTGAATTATTCAGACACCATCTCTCTGGTTGCCAAACACACTTCTGTCCGGCTATTCATTTCTCTAGCTACTTCTGAGATTTGGCCTTTACATCAGTTGGATATCAAGAATGCATTCCTTCATGGTGATCTTCAAGAGGAAGTGTATATGGAGCAACCACCCGATTTTGTTGCTCAGAGGTGGTATAGAAAAGTCTGTCACTTGAAGAAGTCCTTGTATGGCTTGAAGCAGAGTCCCCTGGTTTGGTTTGGCAAGGTCAGAGAGGTAGTTCAAGAGCTTGGACTGAAAATAAGCAAATGTGATCACTATGTATTCCATTTCCCCCATCTCCTAGATTCTAGAGAAGAAGGAGCTTCTCTCTCTAGAATCCATTGTTGGAACTAAGAGAAAATCATCCAATTCTTAAATTCTATAATTCTTACATCTTTGGTAGAAGTGTTACAATTTTTTCCTTTCTTCCGTTCCAATCAAAAGGGATCCTAACATCTTCTTTTGACAAGAGATGTTATACATATAAGGAAATGTTATTCTCAAGAATGTTTTTCTCCATTATGATCTTGAGGATGACGTATATATAAAGTAACCACCTGATTTTGTTGCTCGGGGGGGAGTTTAGTGGTCTTGTATGATGATTGTGTTAGTCTTTATATGGTCCGAAATATTTTCCTTGAGCATGGTTTGGTAAGTTCAGCCTGGTTATTCAAGAACTTGGCACGACTCCAAGTGAAGTTGACATTTTGTATTCTATCAACACACTGCTCTGAATTTTTGTATCTATTTGCTAGTTAATGTTGATAATATCACGGACAATGATAAGGCTGGTATAGTTAAGTTGAAGCAACATCTCTTCCAGCACTTCCAAACTAAGGTTTTAGGCATATTGGAGTTTTTCCTAGGCATTGAGATCGCTCAATCCAAATCAAAAATTGTCATCTCACAACGTAAGTATGCTCTAAACTTTCTTGAAGAGACAGGAATGAGGGATTATAACCAATTACTATCCCATGGATCGAAATGCTTCAGGGGGAGCCTCCTGGTTGGTAAGTTAAATTACCTATAGTGACTCGACCTGATATTACTTTTTCAGTGAGTGTTGTAAGTCAATTTATGAACTCCCAATGTGACAGGAAATAGGATGCAGTAGTAAGTAAAATTAACCCCAGGGAAAGGATTACTCTTTGAGGATCGAAGCCATGAACAAAATATTGGATACACAGATGAAGATTAGACAGGATCACCTTTTGATAGGCAGTCTACTTCTGGATATTGTATTCTTGTTGGAGGTAATTTGGTGTCTTGGTAACACAAGAAACAAAATGCCGTTTCACGTTCTAGTGCAGAAGCTAAATAGCGAATGATGGATGTGGCAACTTGTGAACTAGTTTGGATCAAACAATGCTTAAAGAATTGAAGTTTGGACAAACTAACGAGACTGAACTTGCGCTTGATAATCAAGTTGCTCTTCATATTGCATAGGATGCGTGTTTCATGAGAAAACTAAACATAGGGATCGATTGTCACTTTGTGAGAGCAAAGATACTCTCAGGGGACATCATCACAAAATTTGTGAGGTCAAATGATCAGTTTGCAGATATTTCACCAAATCCCTTATTGGTTCTCGAATTAATTACATTTGTAATAAGCATGGTACATACGACTTGTATGCACCATCTTGAGGGGGGGCTGTTAAGGATATTGTGTATATAGTTAGAATCAATAACGGAGATATTGTGAATTCAAATTATGTAGCTTTGTTTATAGCATGTTCTATTTCTCAGAGTGACCAGTAAATTAGCAGGTAGTAAGATCATATTTTATGAAATGGACATCCTCGCTTAGGTCAGGTGGAGAAGATGATCAGTTGGACAAAGACCAATCCAATCTGAAAGTTCAAGCTTCAAAACAGATAGAACCAGCTAACCACACGTACAGCCTGTTCTTTAGTTCTAAATAATGCAACGTAGACGAATTAATATTAGTTGGATTCACACCCTTACTAATAAAGTGTTTCTCATTGTTTCATGTAAGAGAGACCTAAGCATCTTTTACTCTAACAGAAAGGTATGAATTACTATGCACATATATTTGTGCGTATCATGAATGTGTATGCTTCAATAAATAGAAACAGAAGTGAAAGTAATCCCACCATAGGTGTAGCTAGTTGCACGCCTTCCCTTCAATTATTTGTATATAATTACCAAGAAATGAAAACACATAACAGATAATGAAACTTTAATCATACCTCATAAGCACAAATGATGCCTAGATTTTCAAGGCAACACAATATCTTTGCATAACAATTGGACAATCTCTTCCGAAGCTTCTTATACATATCATCTGTATCTTTGTACTGACTTGGTAGTGACAGTTTCAAGCCAGCTAATGCAGCATCAAACTGTTCATGAAAATGTGGTGAATTAAGTATAAGGGCTTGAGTATTGAGAAACAATTTATCACATCACCTTCCAAAGAAGCATATTATTCATACGGGGAACTGTGTCAACAAGTACTACGAAATCAATATCCAGAAAAGTACTCAAGACTACTAAGTAAGCAGTCTTTACCAATATCTAAGTACAAAAGCAAGGGCATGGTTACATCCACTCTAGTAAACAAGAAGAGAAAGAGTAAGACAGAAGTTTGAAGTTTATCGACCTGAGCTTAACATTACTGGAGTTCAGTAAAACAAGATGTCATTTAAGTTTTGAAAACACTACCATCGAAACCTACTGAAAGCGTAGATAGAACTGTGCAAGGAACACATGAACACTTCAAGATATTGAGGACCCTTATCGTTCAGTAAACATCAAGCACTCAAAACCAGCTAGTAGGTCTGCAATAAGACCCCATCAGGGGAAGTTAAGATAAAACCTACAGGCACCTTCCCAAAAATTAAACCCAACTCGCAAAACTTTATTCTTCATTGTCTTTCCTTTTGCACCGTAACATGTCTAAGTAAATTGTCCACAATGCTTTGTTATTGTTGAGTCCCACATTGGTAGGATGAGGATAATTTGGTCTCTTTATATGGTCTTGGGCAATCCTCGCCTCTTGAGTAGCTTTTGGGTTACGTTAGGCCCAAGATCCATAACATGGTATCAGAGCATTTGTGAGAAACATCTGAGAAAGAAAATTCAGTCAAGACAGTCGATGTGCATTAAAGTCCGGCGACTTTATTGGGCTGTTTTGCGTCAACTCCGTGTCCGTCGGTGTTGTGCGAAAACCAACACCACCACAGGGTCCCCTATCCTCCCGCACCAATAACCCACAAAATCCCGCCGACAGAAGCCCTTGCACGTGCTCCCACGTGCCATCAGAAGCAGTCTTCTCCAGCGAGATCTACACCATGCACCGGGCGCATGAGCCAGTCTTCGGCCACCTTTTCAATCAATCTTTTTTTCTATCAGGATCGCCGAGAGACTCCGAGCTCACCCATATAATTTTCTTCAAGTTCCGATAACTTTCAATTTTCCAGCAATCTTTTCGGCCAGTTCCAACCATTTTTCAAGCTTTGTTCCAACTTGCTAGTCCTTCCTTTGAGACAGAAGCTCGGTGTTTCCCTTTTTGGTCAAATTTTCTTGAAGTTTTGAATCGTGCTTCATGTTGCATTGATCTTGTGTTTTATGAGAGAACCAAGCACATCGAAATTGACTATCATTTTACCAAATTATTGTCATGATACACTATCACTAAGTTTGCCAAGTCAAATGACAAACTTGAAAAATATTCACCAAGTTCCTTGTTGGTCCATGAACTAATTATATCTATAACAAGTTAGGTACATACGATCATATGCACTAACTTGAGAAGCGCAGTTAGCTATTAAGAATGTACTTATGTAATAGCGCATGAAGTCTCCTATTGGGTGTATATATTGTAAAATGTGCATAAATGCTTTTAGTTGTAAGAGAGTTGTCTTTACGCATTCTCTCAATTTTCTTTCCCGTTTCTGTCATTTCTCACAATTCTAGATGTTCACTTCTCCCTCAAAATAATCTTAGTGAACAATGGGAAGAGGTCTCCCTTGATTTCAAAATCTAAAGAATTGGGGATATGAAAGAAAGAAATAAGCATCAAGAACTAAATGGAGACAGAGTAAAATGTAAGGGCCATATAGTTATTTAACAGTAATATCCTACACTGTCCTATTTGATACGATATCTGCATATGGGCATTTACCTTTGACCATGAGAATTCCAATTTTGCCTTTAATTCTGTATTCGAAGACACTATTGGATCATAGAATTTACAAGTCTCCTTTGCGGAGGGAACAAATTCATCCAGCTCCACCCTGTTCTCGAGTGTATATATCTATACAAGAAGAAACCATATAATGATGCATTAGGAACCATTACTCTGACTAGGGTTAAGAAAACCATTCACGAGCTGCAATAAATGAATAAAGCGACAGGGTTTGCGAGAAGATTACCTGGGAATCAAGAAGACTTTCAAGTTCTGATATTTGCTCCTCGCAATCTGTTGAAGATGAAACACCTGATCGAGAGGGTAACTAAGTAAATCCACAAAAGATCTAAACCCATATGTATCACATTCGAATAAACTAAGACGACTGAAATCAAAAGTATTAGCATATATCCATAACAAAAAATTGGAAGGATGACTAACCAAAGCTTAGGCATAGTCCAATTGAAAAGACAATGAGTAGAAAAAATATGTTGAGAAAGAAAAAGTCAATACAAAAACTTTAAAATGGGTATAAGAAACTCTAAAACCAATTAAATGACAATGGGTCCCGTATAGTCTTTTTAAAATCATAGTCTCTCTTTTTTAAGAAAGGTAAGACTACATAAGTCTTCAGCAAAAAGGCCATATATACAAGTTCAGAACAAGCAAAGTGTACATCCTTGTTCTTCTAACAACAACAACAACATAACCAGTGTTATCCCATAAGTGGGGTCTGAGAGGGTAGAGAGTACATGAACCTTAACTCTACCTCGTAGAGATAGAGAGGTTATTTCCAACAGATTCTCAGCTTAAAATAAAGCGCTTCCAAGCAGTTTGAAAAAGGGAATACAGAAATGAGAACAGTAACCACAACGAAATAATGTGAAATGGGAACAATACACAACATACAAAGGAGAGGAAAGAACATTAATGACAACAAATTAATGCGATAACTAAAGCACAAACAACACAGGTGAGGTCTAAGTGATATGCTGAAGACTGCTCAAGTGAATAATAGAATCGAGGGTTTCAAGGTGAATGAGGGAGACTCAATGGGAGTGTCTATGACCCACTTACAATATGCGGATGACACATTGGTGTTCTGTGATGCAGAGAGTGAACAACTGAAACGCCTAAGGGTTATCTTCATCTTGTTTGAAGCAATATCTGGACTACATATAAATTGGGGAAAGAGTTTTGTCTACCCTGTGAATGAAGTACCAGAGATCAGTAACCTGGCCAACATTGTAGGTGGCAAGATAGAGGAGCTTCCCACCACCTATCTTGGCATGCCTTTGGGAGCTCTGAGTAAGTCCATGAACATCTGGAACTCTGTGGTGGGAAAGTGTGAGAAGAAGTTGGTAAATTGGAGAAGTCAATACTTATCCATGGGTGGCAGAGTCACACTGATCACCAGTGTTCTTGATTCCATGCCAACCTATATGATGTCCCTCTTCCCCATCTCTGGGAAGATCATTAAAAAGTTGGATGATATCAGAAGGAACTTCCCATGGCAAGGTAATGGTGAAGGTGAGAAGAAGTATCATTTGGTCAAGTGGGATGCTGCAACAAAAAAGAGGGGGGTTAGGGAATTAAGAATTTGAAAGCCCAAAACCAGAGCCTCTTGTGAAAATGGCTATGGAGACTGGCAGCAGATGATCAGGGCTTATGGAAGGAAATCATCATTGCAAGATATGGAAGGGAAGGACCAAGGACTATTAAGGAAGTTAAGAATCCTTATGGGGTGGGTCTATGGAGAACTATAAGAAATCAGTGGCCAAGAATGTGGGTAACTCTGTTATCAATGTGGGAAATGGTAGAAAGACCTTGGAGTGATATATGGGTGAGACAAACACCTCTTGAGGCAACAGTTTCCAGACATCTACAACCTTAATCAGCAGAAACTGGCTACAATTTCAGAAGTCAGAAATGCACAAGGCTGGAATCTGACCCTCAGAAGGTTCCTCAATGACTGGGAAGTGGAAAGACTGACTCAATTCTACAATACCCTGAAACAAGCCAAGAGCCTTACCTGTGAGGAAGATAGAAGATAGAATGTTATGGAAGATGGACAAAGATGGCAAGTTCAAGGTGAAGTCAACCTACAAGTTATTGGATATCTCAACTCAAACCAAGGAATTGTGGCCTTGGAAGATGATCTGGTAAAGGAAGATACCACATAAGATGGCCTGTTTCACTTGGCTAGTTGCAACAAACAGTTTTGACTCAGGACAATAATACACAAATCCGAACCTAACTGACCGATGCGCACCCCTAGGGAAGACAGTTATGCTCCAGATGCTTTTTTTATGAATCTGAGATAGAGCCAATAAATCTTTATTTTTTTGCATTGTAAAGTGACTGAGAAACTATGGCAGTGGTTCATTAGACTAAGGGTATTAGATGGACCATGCCAAGAAATACTGCAGAAGTTCTAGCCTGTTGGAATAGAGATGGAAATCAATCTGGACACAAGGAGATGGAAGATTGTCCCTGCCTGCATCTAGTGGACAATATTGAGGGAGAGAAATCAGAAATGTTTTGAAAACAAGAGCATTCCCTTCCAAAGCCTAAAAATGAACTGTTTAGTGACCTTCTACTTTTGGTGTATCCGTACTGTACCTAAGGATCCGGGGGACATTACCCTATCTTTAGATAGTTTATGAAGGAGATAGGTGATAGATTTCTTTTTTTGGCTGTCCCTTTACACTTTTGATGTAATTACTACTGAAGTACACTATTGGGGGTCGTTTGGTTGGGAACAAGTTATCCCGTGATAATTAATCCCGGGATTAGTTATCCCACCATGTATATGGGATAACTTATCCCATCACTATAGTATAAATGGTGGGATAAATAATCCCGGGACTAACTAATACCTCCAACCAAACGCAGGATAAAATAATCCTGCATTTTATCCCGGGACTATTATACCTTAAACCTCACACCAAACGACCCCTTGGTGTATTTCTCTGTTTATAATACCAGTTAACTTTCTCAAAAAAATAAGTAAACTGACCAAAAACCTTAATCATTCTGTTACTTTTTTGGCTTACTCTATTATTGTGTAGGACCAGGAGTGTGGGACAGATGATTAGAATAAAACATAAGTCACGCAGCTTGTACCAATAATCCAATCAGAACACACCTATTGCTTTTACTTATGCTGCCTCTCCTGATATTTTTCATAGTTGTTTAGGACATCCAACGGTCTTTCTCGTTTGTCTTCTTTAGAGTATAAATCATGTCAGCTTGGGAAACACACTTGCAACTCTTTTCTGAAATAAATTAACAATAGGGTTGTACTCTCCATTATTGTCCATGCAGATATATGGATCCCAGTCGTGCCAGTCTACTTCAGATTTTCAGTATTATCACTTTTGTTGAGGAATATTCTCAGCGCACTAGGTTATTTTTTATGTAAAATAGAACTGAGTTGTTTTCTATCTTTTAAGTCTTTTGTGTTGAAATTTGTAACCAGTTTAGTGTCTCTATAACGAAATTAATCAGTGACAATGCACAAGAATATTTTTCTTCACCTATCTCTTCCTTTATGCCTTCACAAGATATTCTATATGTCATTTTGTGCATATACTCCTCACCAACAAGGAGTTGCTGGACATAAAATAGGCATGTGATCGAGACTGCTCGAACATTAATAATTACTGCTCATGTTGTGCTTCGCTTTTGGCGTGATGTCATTCTCACCTTTTGTTAGCTAATCAATCACATGTCTTCTTCTATTAACGCAAGAGTCCTTACTCTATATTTTCTCCGGATCAACCTATGTTTCCTCTATCTCCGTGAGTGTTTGGGTATACTTGTTATGTCCATGATCTCGCCCCCAGAAATGACAAACTTCAACCAAAGTCCATTAAATAATCCTTTTGGGTACTCTGTTACCAAAAGGGTTACAAATGTTATGATCCTACTACACATAAGTACTTTGTCTAAGCAGATGCAACCTTTTTCAAGACGTATCGTACTTTTCACCAAATTCACTAAATCAAAATGTCATCCCCACGAGTCTTGATGTCTGATGTCACGATTCTCTTTTCATTCTTATAACATTTACCGTGAAAAGTTAAATGATTGCAAAATTATACTTGCGCACTTGTTACAAATGATACATCGTGTAGGAATTAGCATGGGACACATTACCTACTTCACAAAATATTATACTACTAGTTAAACTAAGGTATGCATAAGATACTTTACATCGTGTCCTTTACAATTATATATGACATACAGGTTTAGCATATATCATTACATGTTTATATTAGTTTATCCAAAAAAAATAACATATATTTTACAGGTATCATGCAGACATCATACACTTTGTTAATGGAATCAAGGAAAAGTAAATTAGACAAACAACAACAATCATATATCTATGAAGCAAATATATCACATCAATCCATGTAAGTAAATAAGACCTTTTATACACACTCATCACAGGCTTTAGGAGTCCAATCCTTTGAAGACGAATACATTCTGAAGAACCTCACAAAGTTTGATGAAAAATGAGGCTCAAGTAAACTCAGAGAATATCTACGTGGAAGTCAAAGACTCTGGTATATATACCGAGTGATTCGAGGGTGTCCAGTATTAGGCTTTAATAATAAGAATTTTTTTAACAAATAAAAGTAACCACCAACAAGATCTTCGGTCAGGTCCTCAAAAAGATTGAGAAATGATTACATCCCATTACAAGGTATGCAAGTATGTGGACATGCAGGCATGTGTGTATTTTCAGTAGGCAATTTTCTTTTCATTTTTCATGGAAGAATAAACAAAATAACAGAATAAATATAGTGAATTAGTAAAACAAGAACATAATCAACAGATGGCAGGGGAAAGGCAACAAATTCTTCTATAATAAAAGGCACAGTAAAGCCGCAAAAAGAACTAATGGGAATAGACAGCAAAGTAGCAAAAGCTATGGCATGTAAGAAGTGGTTAAGAACAGCAAAACTCTTCCACTCTACTGCACTTGCACCAAAAAAAACAGGGATTTCAAGCATCTAATTTCACTTCTGCAACATTTACATTGATACACATAAGAAAAATTGTATCAAACTAGAAAATGGTGTGCGAAGGAAGAAGAAAGATCTCTTCTATATTTTTTCAAATAACACCAGTCACCAGAAACATAAATATTTGTCACTAGAGCCATCATGTGACACATTGATAATTAAAGAAAACAGTGAATTCCACAGGTCTAGATCACAGGAAAGAAGAAAAGATTGGGGGGAGGGAGGGGTTACTGTACCCTTTTCGTCATAAGTGATTATAGAATTTTTTTTTCCTGAAACCTCTTTATCCATGTTTAAGTTACTTATTTATTGATGTGTGGGTGATTTGGGCAAAGAGAAGTAGGCAGAGCATGAGGAAGGCCAAAAGTTACCTTTTCTAATCACAGGGGAAGCGGTCATCCCAAAAACCTTCGATCTTTTTCTGGATTGATGATAGAATTCCTTTGTTGGTTATAGAGAGTGCACCAGAGCATGTCCAACAGTATAGCGAGAAGATGAGAAAAGTTAAAGAAGGGAATTAGGGAAAAGTCACATGAAAGAAGTGAGGCTTACCTTCATAATCCTAGCATACGGATGGTTACCACTGGCACGATGGCACTCGTCTAATATCAGAAAGCACACTCTATCAAATTTTATGTAACCCTTTCTCAGTGCATCCAAAAAAATTTGGGGTGTCATAACCAAAACCTATAGTAATTGCATATCTATTAATATTTAAAGCCCACACATAAATGGATAATTTTAAAGATTCCTATAATTTTTGAAAGTGAGAATTTATAGATTTCTATAAAGATTTCTATAATATTAAACTCTTTAGGAACTTTTGTCTATCAGAAACAACCTCTCTCTACCCCACAAAGATAGGGGTAAGGCCTGCGTACATCCTACCCTCTCCAAACCCAACTTGTGGGATTATATTGGGTATGTCGCTGTTGTTGTTGTAAACTCTTTAGGAAAGTTACTTAACAAAGCATGTGGTAGACTTACTCAAGAAGAAGTCAACATAAAGAAAAAGATCGCAGAGGTTTCTAGTCAAAGTAGTATGACCGAGTCCAATGTTGGATCTAATAGTCTACAAATTTCTAGTTGGATCTAGACTTAGAAATAGACTCTCACCCCAAAAGGTATCTCCCTCCAAGCACATAAAATTCTTGTTTTATTCTAACCCGACCCACTTAGGAGCCCTACAAAGTCGTTTTTATGGATAATAAGAGAAGGAATGTGTGCCAGACTCACAAACAATCTATCTAAATGAGAGGAAACAAAAGGATTGCATAATCTCGTACAATCATGCATGCACATTTTTGCTAACTACAGTTGACTAATAAGCAAATATCTAATTTCTGGTAGCCAAGATAGATCAAACGAACATTTTTTTCATGTGACCTCCAAAGAAATTGGTCAGACCAGTCTGGAAATTTTATGGGGTTCAGCCCTGATCAGCGAATTTGGTTTAAATAGACTTTCCATCAGACTAAGATCACAAGTAACATGCAGAGAACATTGAGTGTGGCACTACGTTTACAATACTAATCATAGATATCAGAATCTACAACCAGAAAGCGGCATGCTAGGCACAGAGTGTTCAAGTTTAAATATGTTCTTCTGTAGACCTAGAAATTTAAGCACTACAATCAGAAAATCAAAAAGGCTGATCATTTGACAATTTTTTCGTCATTCATCAACATGTTAGTGCAGTGTCCATAACCTCAACAAGGGCAATAAAATAACTTATACATATAAATCTGTGAATCACCCCACTTTGTGGGAATACACTGGGTATGTTGTTGTTGTTGTTGTTGATATAAATCTGTGAATCAAGAATATGAAACTTAATGCATAGTGTAACTTGACCTGTTTAAGGGATTTACTTCAATGATCAAGGGAAGCTCTTTGATTCTTACATTTGACTATTTATCAAATGATAATATCTTGACTACAGAACCACAGTTGAGATCGGAAAAGTAAACTTTGCTTGGCACAGATTGTATTACCCTAGATTTCAGGTTTATCAATTATCATACAATTATTTCAGCAAACACCTTTAGTACAGAAAACCAAGAAAAGGGAACCACTTACATCATTATCATCAGTTTCCTTTTTCCAGGATTTTGCGTTCCATTCATCAACTCCTTTGGCCCCATAGTATTCTTGAACAGCAAGGTGTGTATGATGTTGTATAACCTCATATTGCTGCAATAATGTTGTAAATAAACAAGGATTAGCGTCATCAACAATTGAATACATTCCAAAGTACCAAACTGATAAAGCTCAAACTCAAACTTTTAAGTTGATGCAAATCATTTAGTGCTCAAAACCCCTTTGCAAAAAATCATGCTCGAGTTTAATGAATACAGCACAGTGGAATAAAAGTTTGAGTTTTTGAATTGGAAGCAAACAAACTGCTTGTTCCAAGCTTACTGCCAAACAAATTAGGGTAACCTACAGTAACATCCTGGCATTGTTCGGAATCAAATACTTTTCCTTGGAAGGCAAGTTTGATTTACTATTTTCTTTTTCTCTCCTATCATATCTTTTAGAGACTTCTATTGTATAAGTCTGTAGGAACTAGGAATACAGCCATCCCACTGCTTCATTATTGGGCTTGTCACCTCAATAAATTTCTGAAAAAGAATATAGCTCTCCTCTTCAGTAATATTCCTTCTTTAAGTCAAAGTATCATACTCCAATATAATGGATATGGTTTAATGAAGTCATTTCTCAGATAAAGATATAAAGACAACGAAGGGGCAGGCACATTATCCACTGAATTTTGCACTCTGTGCCACTAGCCCTCGAGGATTTCTCAGTTATCGGAAAAACCAAAGAATAATAACAATAATAAAAACGAGACAAAGACAGTGAAGGGCCATGCTCATCTAGAGACATTTTAGCTAAGTAGACATCGAAGTGATTGCATTCCTTCCATGGCTAGCATGTTTTGTTCCCAAGTACAACTTACCATTTCGATGTTAACTGACAGTGAGTCAATGCCAACATGCAGATTGTCAATATCAAAATAAGGTCTTACACTATTAGCTGGTACAATTGGAGAAGATTCATTACTAATTGTACATATTCGATTAGCCATTAATAAAACAATTGTTCAAGATATTTCACGATACAAGTTCAAGAAAAAGGAAATAAAGAAAAGAAAGAAAAAATCAAAAGGTAAAGAAAAGAAAGAAAAAATCAAAAGGTCTAAGCAAAACTGGTCAACATTTAATAGAACTCCATTGAGAGACATGCTTGCTAAGTAAAATAAACACAATCATTATTTTTACTCTTTTTTGGAAATCCACTCCTCAATTCTTAGCTGGACTCCTCAAGCTCAGGACTAAGGAGTGAAAATACATACGCAGTAACAAAATGTTACCAAAAACAACAACTTTTTGATGATTCTAGAAATCAAAGCAACTTCTATTAGATAATAGAAGTAAGAAAGAACTTCTCCAATAACAACAGAGACGGGCTGAAATAGAAATGCACATTAACTATACAGTGTAAATGAAAGGAATGCTTGAAAAAACACCTACAAGATTGAGTACTGCTTGAGAAAAGAAAAGATTTGAGTATTGCTTGATCAGATATATGCTTGAAAAAACAACAATAAAACTTTACCTAGTCCAGTTGACTCCTTTTGACTAGATTTATTTTTAGGTACTGATTTATTTATGTTTTTTGAAACCATCAAGATTAAAGGAAGTATGCTATATAGCAGCGCAGATTAGGATTTTCACTAAGGGTTTCAAAATATGAAGAACTAAACACATAAAGAAGCCAAAGGGGGTCCAACATCTACTATATATACATAAAAATAATTTTAACCATAGTGTAATTTTCCGTCGAAATGGGTTCGGATGAACCCCTCGGCCCTATCTAGCTCCACCCCCTCCAGCTTAATGGGACTTCTTTTTTCCTTTTTTTGAGAACTGTGATGCTTTTATAACAAAAGGGGAAAAAGGGTACTCAGTACATAGACCAACCCTCCATAATCAAGATTCAAGAGTTTCCTAACCACATTCTCTTATTCAACCAAAATTCTGAAAAAGGGGGGGAAAAGATACATCCTGATGAAAAAGATGAATAGATATATGCTTGAAAAACCAACAATAAAACTTTTACCTAGTCCAGTTTACTCTTTTTGACTAGATTTATTTTTAGGTACTGATTTATTTATGTTTCTTGAAACCACCAAGAATTCAAGATTGAGGGAGTATGTCATATAGTAGGAGAACAGTAAGTTGGTCAAGCTTAATAGGACTTCTTCTTCTTTTTTTGAGAACTGTGGTGCTTTTATAACAAAGGGGGAAAAGGGTACTCAGTACATATACCAACCCTCCACAATCAAGAATTTCTGAACCAAAATTCTGAAAAAGAGAAGGAAAAAAAACAAGGTTACATGCCTGATGAACAAGATGAACAGTGGGGGCCAAGAACACAATCAACTTCTTCTCATCAGCATTCCTCAATGTTTTCCCAATTTCTCTGATCATCATCACTGCTATATTTGTCTTCCCAGCCCCTGTATCCAACACAGCAATGGTGTTCCTCCTCATTGCCACTTTAAACACCTTCAACTGGTACCTTCAAAAAGAAAAAAAAAACATGCAATTTCATCAAATTTCAACTACTACTTGTATATAAACAAAACAAAATCAAGAACCCAAAATCAATTTACATACTCTCTAGGAATAAACTCCTCTGTCTTCTTCTTCTTGTCTACATCCATTTGTTCAGCTTCAGTACTGAAATCTTCAAAGTTTCTCTTCAAAGGGTTTTCTTGCTTCTCCTCTTCCATTTTTGTCTTTCTTCTCAAAGGAGAAACTGGAAAGTCTCAAACAGCAATGCCGAGGGCGTGAAGAGTTAAATATGTACTGAGATTCTCTACATATACAACATGAGTATGTTTTATTCGGCCCAATAAATAACTTCTTTGAGTTTAAGTAAATACGCCGTAATTAATTTATCATACTCTCTATTTGGTAGTAATAATCTATAGGTTATGTCATAATCAAAATTCAGAAAATATGAATAATTTGAACAATAATACTTACTCTCTCTATCTATTTTTATTTGTTCACGATAGATATTCGATTTTACTTATTCAATTTAAAAAATTAAGAGGTAATTTATTATTTAATTTATAATTTATTTTTATTATTAACTATAATTATTTCTAATGCATATCTCAAAATAATTATTTCTAATGCATATCTCAAAATATTGAATTTGTTATATTTAAAATATGATATAATAATATTGTCATTCTATTTATTGCTCAAAGTGTGTGAAGTCAATACTAAACAAGTAAAAATGGACTGACGGACTATAATACAATCATAATTTTTTGTTGAGATAATGCACAAGTACCCTCCTAAACTATACTCGAAGTTGTTATGACACAACTAAACTATACAGGGGTCCTATTACCCCTAAACTCATTTTTTATATATTTTTGTGCTCCTTTTTGCTGATTTGACTGTCAAGTAGCATAATATTTTTGTGCTCCTTTTGTGCTGACTTGGCAGCCATATCAGCACAAAAAGAGCACAAAAATACAGAAAAAATAAGTTTAGGGGATAATAGAACCCCTGTAAAGTTTAGGTGTGTCATAGCAACTTCGGGTATAGTTTAGGGAGATACTTGTGCATTATCTCTTTTTTATTTCATATTATGTGATTGAATTTCATTAGATACAAAATTAAAAATATTATTAGTTTAAATTACAGATTATTGAGGAAAAATAATTATCATTTTATCATTTATTATATTTTTTAGATTATTTATACTCTTATTATTAACAAGTGTATTTAACAAATTGGGAGTAATTATTATTTTCATTAATGAAACTCCACTATAAAATATATAAAAAGTAGTATTAAATTTGTATAATGTATAAAACAATTGTTAATTCTACTGGAATATGATGTTAAAATTTTGAAAAGTTTTCACATTTTATAATTTGGGGTAACGTACACGTGCTTATCATGCTTCAAGCTAGAGACACCCTTGGGCTTTGGGATTTGGGAATAATGTCACAATAAACAACTCCACTCTAGAGTGAAGAGAGTGGGAAGCACTGTCCAATAGATAAATGAAAGACTATTTTCTTTTTCTTTTTGTGCTACTAATATCTAGTAATACTGTTTTGAAGTACACTACTTGGTGAGGAGAATTAGTTGATTATAAACTAGTGAACCGCGATAATAAAAAATGATTTATTTTGAAAATATAGTTGGGATAGAATATTGCAAATAGTTTCTTATGAATATGTATAAAAAAAATTATAAATTAATTAAATCACTTATAAATATTCTCAGTGGTATCCATACAGTATGTTTTCTACACTTCAAACAGAATACATATGAGGGGAGTTGAAACTTGACTCTAAGGAGAGGACCACCAACTAGCGGATCAGAAAAATTTGTATGGAATGTCTTATTCCTGCCTGAGCTTTGCGATCAATCAATTCCTTATTTCAGGGACATCTGTGTTAGGTAGGCCCAGGGATCACTGATTAGTCGAATGAGCCCATCTCTCTAGCCTATCATTTGTTGATCGATCCGGCTGGCGGCTCCTGCATCTCCTCCCTCTCTATGGGGGCCCCTTTTTTTTATACTAATTTACTGCTAGGAGTCCCTAGAGTCGAATAAAAGTCTCAATACAAGTTGATTTTGAGAATATGCAAATATCTAAATTTTTAAATTAGCTAATATGTATATGTGAAGATGCTATATATTTCTAAATTAAATTAGCT
The DNA here is from genome assembly GCA_003996215.1 of Jaltomata sinuosa. NCBI lineage: Eukaryota > Viridiplantae > Streptophyta > Magnoliopsida > Solanales > Solanaceae > Jaltomata > Jaltomata sinuosa. Next base: position 203,413 of record QJPP01001358.1, on the reverse strand, counting down.
CTTTTATTTCTTAAAAATGAAAAGAAACTTCAAGAAAAAATAGTAATATTATTTTTGAAAATAATAAATAGAATTTGAGAATGAACTTTTTTTTATATAATTTAATAGAGATATAAGAGATTAATTTCACGTACATAAATTTAAAAAATTTATTTCTACTTATAAATATTTTTTTTAGAGTCACATCTTAGATAGATAATATTTTTTCGTAATTAGATTTTACTTTTTAAAAAAAAGGTTTCTTAAAAAAAAGTTCTCCTTTTAATATAACTTCAGAAAATAGATATTTTCTTTTTACTTATTTATATATGAGTATGGCGGCGTTTGTCACAACATGCACTTTATTTCTTTTTGACTCATACATATTATATTTTCTGTAGCACTTTTACTTCCTCCGTTGAATTAATTATTTTTTTTAACTTTATCTTTAGCATTACTTCTTGTAAAACTAAGATGCAAAATATGTTAGTTAAATTATATTTTTAATTAAGGTTTTTTTAAAGAATTGTGATGAAAAGCGAGAGAGTAATAGATAGTAAAATTTTTGCTCTTTAAAATTTACTTCTATTTAGATAAAAGAAAACATTACATAAAAGTATAAACTTGTAAACATGAAGAAAAATAAGAATTATTAAGTGACATCGTAGATTATATATGGTGTTTATTTATTGAATGAAAAAATCTTTGAATAAGTCTATTCGATGTGAATTTGAATTAGAGGGATCTTCTATTCGAATATCAAACATCAGATGAGAAATAAAAAATAGTGTTTATTCATTAAATTGTATTTCATTTTCCATAATAATTATTTTCTTTTCTTTATATATCACATTAAATCTCAACCGAATATTCATATATCAAAAAATCAATCACAAGTCTACAAAATAAATTTATCGTTTAATTGAAAAACAAAAAAAAAAGATTAAAAAAAAGGAAGAGAATAAAATCAAATACAAAAGTAGATTAAAACGAAAAGGAAAACAGATAGATTTAAATGCACAAAATAACTGATATTGAATTTTCCTGAAATCTTTTCAAAATTTTATTAGTAAAATGGCTAAAAATAATATAAAACAATCTATATTAACTACAGTTTAAAACTAAAGCATATATAAAATTAAAAGAAAATAAAAACAAGATAAATAGATAAAAATTGTAATCTCCCTCAAGTCCCAATCACGATCATATATTACTCCTCTTCAAAGGCTCAAACATATTCAAATATCAAACTTGTAAAGAAAACCTCATCCTCTAACTCTCATTCCGACTTCCACTTCTTTCTCCAAAATTTACAATTTGATGGATTCAATCTTCTTCCTGTAAATCTGGGGAAAAAAACGTGTAAAAAAGAGAAATATCAAATTATAGAAAAAGGTGTATATATTTATTTTTGAAAACTAAAAGAAAATAAACAAAGAAAGAAAAATCTGAACACAATTATAGAAAATTTAGGAAATAAAATATTCAAACCAGAATAATCAAGTATTACAACTTAATACAAAATTTAAAGATTTCAGCATATAAATATAAAAATTATACAAATAGAAAAATTTAGATACACAAACACAAACACCCAATACCCATTATATAGATGTTGTTGTCAAGTGCCGTTTTCCTTATTTCTTTTATCATTAATTGTTAATTATTAATATTAATTTATATCAAAGAACGTTACTTTGTAGTGCATGTGACCTTTGATTTTCGGTTATAAACTTTAAACTTTCTAGTATAATATTTTTTATTTTTTTTGGTAAATAAAGATTTTAACTTTTTAGTATAATATTATAATATAGAATCTGTGGTTTTGCATGTTGGCTATTGCTAATAAAGAAATCGTTTTTCTTTTGAAATTATTTTGAATCTTTGAAATTAAGTTTAATTGAATTAAATTAGTTTTTAAACTAATATCCCTTTAATATTCCTAAATGCATGTCATTTTTAATTGAGCAATGAAAGTGGATAATTATAGACTAATTGATAAAGTGATTTTAATTTTTGGCAAAATATTTTGAGAAAAATACAAGAGAAAAAGGTCAAAAAAAAAATACTAATGGTGGCCTAGGAAAGGTGCCAAATACTTTTCTAATTCTTTTTCCTCCCCAAATAAGGAATTTGAGTGGTTAAAATAAAAAAAAAAATATCATTAGTATGTGAATATTGTGAATTTAATTCAATAAATTAATTCATGAATAAGAAGAGTATTAATTATAGAGTCATTTATTATTAAAATAATAATAGGATAAAAAACAAAAAAATATTAGGAAAAAACCTCAAGAAAAGGAGAAAAAAAATAGGAATAGAGGTTATATAGAGGTGTCACATCACTTTGCCTAAAACCTTCCTTTATATATAGAGAGATTGTACGAATTTTCCTCTACTTTCTATGTTCCTCTTAGTATCGTAGAATTAGCTCAGCGTTTGGATATGCGATTTTATCTTATTATTTGAAATTATGAGATAAAATTAATATTTGAATATGTGATTTTATTTCATAATTTTAAATCACAAGATGAAATTCTAAATTCTCAAAAAATCATGATTTGTTGTTGCTTAAATAAACAAAAAGGCCCACGTGGCCAAATCAATTAAAAAAAAAAGGATTTCAAATCATGATTTCAACTTTTTTAAATATAAAATTTGATCCATAAGTTTATATTCATGTTCAGCTTAAAAAGATTGTTCGTACCATGTAAAAAGATTATATTAAAGAATAACTAGTTACTATTATTGTTGACTAGTGGTGTTGACTAGTGGTGTTGACTAGTGGATCTTTATAATTTATGTGTACCTGAAAGTTTGTAATCACAAACATTTATTTATAAAAGGAACATGAATATTTATAATTTATCAATATAGTGTCTTGGGATATTACGATATCTTATTTATGAATTATGGTTTGCTCATTTGATAACATTTTATAAAAATTAGGGAAAATTTAATAATTTTCACAACTTATGGAGTTTTCATGTTTATGAAAGAAAATACAACTTAACAAATCCAAGTTACATGTCCAAACAAAACTTTAACTTTATATATCAAATGATTTCATATCATAATTTTAAATCATGATTTCATATCATAAGTGTCCAAACGGGCCCTTAGTTTCAGCCATTTCGAAATTTATATCATATCAATCTTATAATTATTTATTTTATATAATTAAAATTAGACTTTTTAAAATTATCTCACTATTTTGATATGGATATGATTCGATTAATTTTTGGTATGTTTTTAGAAAGGCTTAAGTCATCGATGGCTTCTCAAAGTTGTTCGAATAATTCACTTGGACACCTCAATTAAGATTAGTACTTATTGAATATCTTAACTATCTAGAAAATTATTTCTATTAGATATTTTTTAATAATTAACAAAAATATAAAGTGTGTGTGATACAGGATGACATGACAAAAATGACAAACTAAAAATTGACATGTGACATTAAGGGGCCCAAAATAATTATTAAAAATAATTATAAGTTAAATAAAATAATAAGGTTCCGCCCCACCCCCACCCCCTCCCTTCATCTTCTCCCCCACACTTCATCTTCTTCCCCATTGATAACTATTCTACCCCCACTATACCCAATCCCTTTTCTTCTTCATCTTCTTGTCGTCGACCTTCTCTTTTTAAAAATGAATAAAAAAAATCTTTTAAGTTACTTTTTAGTGCCAAGTGTCATTGGGAGGAAAAAAACACAAATATTTCAGAAAAAATAAAAATAAAACATTATTTGTGATCTATCCAAGCGCTCAACATAAGTGAGGAACACTTCTTTTGTCATATTAACACTTTGTGTTTAACAAGTACACGTTTTAAATACTTTAGGTGTTTAATAGATACTAGTCTTAGTTGAAGTGTCTAAGTGAATTATCCGAACAACTGATTGTCGATGACCTAAGCCATAAAAATATTATGTAAAAATAACAAGTATAAGTTTGAACATGATATCATACACTCATACATGACTTTGGTAAAAAATGTTTAGATATTTTTCTCTATTTAAAAGGTGATGAATCAAGGAAAAACGAGTTACACATGTGGCATTCTACATTGATAATATTCTCTCCACCATTTAACACACCTCGTCTTCACGCCGTTCCGATAACCCGACACTCCCATAATTTCATATTGTATTTGTCTAAATTATATACTATTAAAAATATCTATTAGGACGGATCCACCCATAAGGGGTGCTAATTAGCTCATTTACTTGTCTTTCTAAACTTTACCACTACGGGTGTAGAAAAATATTATTTTTTTCACATTAACATAACGGGTATGATTAATTTTTATTGTGTCTCAAATTCAATCTCAGCATAATAATCATCTGATACTAAAAAATCATACAAGAAGCGTCTTATAAAGCTAACAAATACCAACCGATGCCCCATTGTCATATAATAATTCATTAGTACATAATTAAGATAAATATATAATTTAATTTTAAAAAATAACTTTCGATTGATAATTCATGCTCACGACACAATAGTCAATACTCGATTAAAAATCAAAATCTCAAAAGCCCAATAAATCAAATTAATTACTTTAATGAAATACCACCCACAATACTAAACATTTGCCTATGAAGCTTCTAAAAAGAATGAATAAACAAATTAATCTTAGTCTTGAATCAGCAAGTACTCCTAGTCTACTTAATATACCATCAAAACTAATAATGGTGTGTTTGAGTACTAAGTGCTCAATAAATTTTTAGAGGTAATATTTCATATATAGAATATAATAATCATGACAAAATAATATCAATAAAATAATTAAAACTCAATAACAATTGTAAATCATGAATACTTAGTCTAAAATAACAGTGATGTTTTTATTCAAATTTAATTTATTATGTTTAAGAGTATAATTATGTCATCAAAAGGTCAAATTTTATCAATAAAAGGGTTATCCACACCAAGGCACTCAAATCATGCTTAGAAATAATGCACCAGAGAATCAACTCACGACAGTTACTCGTCATCTCAAATGAAAAAGGCAATTGATGCATTATAAAACCAACTAACCACAGTTACTCGTCGTGTCGAATGTCAAGATTGTCCGACATGTAGGATTCATAACGGTTACTTGTTCTCTCGAATAACAAAGTCACACAATCAATATTAATTAGTTTATATTATTTTATCAATCATTGCATATTAGCCGGATCATTCTTTATCTTTTATATTCGTCTTTCTATTAATAAAAATAATTTTAAAGTCATTGTTAAATTTAGAATCATACAGAAGCATTATTTGAGTTTCAAAATCAATAACCATACTTGCGATAAAATCACATGTGCATACATATATCAAGCAGTCAAACCTATTTATAATAGCAGTGTTTGTCTGAAAGATTTATGAATATTATAATGAGGTATTATTATATATATATATAATGACATTTAACGCTTAGCTCTTATTTAGATGTTATAAATAAAAGTATACAAAAAATTAATTCAATCATTCTGTGTAGCAAAAAAAGGAATGTAGTTTTTAACCAATTTAACCCCAAAAAATAGAAAGAATATGAATGTAAAAAAAGCAAACACCAATAGTATTTCCTCATGAAGTTATAACCATAGTTGATGGACATCAATTAAATATAATTTTTTTCTTTAGATATTCGTACTTAAAATTTAATATGTGTATGACATTAATCACGATTACCATAAATATTTAATATTTTATTTTTTATACATAATATATTTCTTACAAAATATTATTACACAATATTTGAGTATCGTTATTATAGAGGGATAATTTTACAGAGAGAGTATTGTTATAACGAATATCACTACTGATATAGATATAATGTTATTATAGAAAAATAAAATACAATATGAAAAATCGATTCTGAAGAAAACCAGACCATTATAGTAAATACTACTACGATCTGCATATACGACATATGGTCCACATAATATTTGATAAGTCTAAAAGTCGTGAAACTATGTAACACCCTGGGTGCTTTGAGGTGTCCTTAGTCCCCTGTCGAAAGCTAGCGAGCTTAAATTTGAGAATTTTATTAACATTGCGCGTATTCAAAAATATTTGATTTAAAATTTGAATTTGGTAAAGTTATATTTTTATTGCCTTCCTAAATTATTTTAAACATTTATGAAAAATACTTTTGTTATGATATATTTGTGTATGTATCTATTTTATAAGAGTTTTATAATTTATTAATATTTTAATAAAAATAGTAGGTTTAATTATGTTGAAAAATGATCATTATATTATATGAGGTAGGCTTTATTCAAAATATTTTTTTATTAATTATTATATATTAATTATTTAAAATATATTTTTATCACGAACCTACACAATGTCTAAGTACATTTATGACATAGACCCTAGTTAAGAATAAACTAATAAAGGAGTTTGTTGTGGCGACACAACCACCACCACGTGTAGGTAATTGGAGGGGGCTGCATAGATGCTTTCAAACAATATATATCATGATCTCTTAACACTTATGTCAATCATTATTCATAAAATTCGATTTCTCAATTTCTGTAAGTATATTAGAGCATTCACCTTAAAGTCTCTTCACCATATTGTATTATTTGATGCTAAATCAAATCCTCATGGTATGTACTGTCTAGGAATAGCTATCACCCGTGTAATATATTCAAGGCTTTCACTTTCAAATAATTTTAATTTCAAAAAAGATAGTTACCTCATATGATTATATATGACGTTGGAGGGGATTTGGGAGGAAAATATTTTGACGCGATTTATTTGACTCTTTAAGGATTTTTTTTAAATTATTTACATCAAGTTATTTGAGTTTAAATTCGAGGTATGTAAAGGCTATTCCTTTCTTTTGGCATGATTCCTAAAGATATGTAATTTTCGGGTCTAGCGTGCTATCAAAAAGTCAATTTTTAGATATTTTAAATTTATTGTTGGTGTTATTCTTGTTAAAAACTCATATTTGGTGATGTTGATTTAGTGTTAAGTTGAAAGAATGTGGTAATATATTTGTGGTTATCAGATGACGGTGATAGTTGGGTTTATCATGGTATTATGATTATGGTATGAAGGTGGTACGATGGTTCTTGGGTACTTGGGCCGGACTGCCTTAAAAGCTTGTATTATATGGTATTGTGTGCTGAATATTTTATCATATTTTTTTATATATTTTTAATTGTGGTTGCCCAGAGAATTCACGAAAAATTATAAGGCGTGAGACCTGTCCGCATGGTTGAGCCCGTGGCTTTGCGAGGACATGTAAGGCATAAAACTTTTTCGCATGGTCGAGCCAATGACGTTATGAGAACCTGTAAGGCGTGAGTATTTTTCTGCATGGTCTTCCTTGTGTATTGTTCTCCCGTAAGGCGTGAGTTTATTTCGCAAATTGAGTCTTTATATTATGTTATTCATCTCGTATTGCCTTTATATGCTATGATTGTTCTGGTTAGCTGTATCTTGAGTTTAGAGGAAAGATGTGATCGAGGTTGTGGTTGTTGTGGGGCTTGGAGTAGGTGAAGGTAAGATAGTGTTGGGTTGACGTGGTGGCTGTGCAGGTGGTGGCTGGGATGTTGGTATTATTTCTATTTTAACTTTTTTCAGATTGTGTTTTCAGTTCTGTGTTATATTGTCTTTGTTATCCCGTCGCCTTACATATTCATATATTCTTTCGTACTGACGTCCCCATTTCACGGGGGGCGTTGCATTCATGCATGCAGGTTATCAGGTAGACAATGGTCCTCATTGCGTTGGTCGAGTTCAACTGATGGTTGATATGCTTTATTTTTTCTGGGGTTACTGAGTCTAGATTCTTCTTTAGCTTTATATCAAAAATGGGTACGTAGGGGTCCTGTCCTGATTATGGTTATAAAGTGTTTTTAATTTTAGAGGCTTGTAGACATCTGTTGAGGGTCAGTAGTTAGTTGCGGCATGTTCGGTCTTGTATTATACCTTTGTTATATTTGAGTTTATTTTTATTGTATTTTATTTTTCTTGGCTTGGCCTTAACGGCCCACTAGTATTGTTTGGTTTTGGATTCAGTTGATTCGTGTGATCAAATGAGGCACAAGATGTCAGTCACGCCTCTTTGAATTTGGGGCGTGATAGTCTAAAATAATAATATTTGACTGACATCTGACTTAATTGTGTGAAGCCTCTACTAAATAATTCTAATTGTAAGAATAAGACCCTCGACATACATTAATAACTGAAAGGAGAAAATTAAATTACAAGTCTGGACTAGCCCCCAGGTAGAAGGAAGACTCATCAATAACATAAAGTAGTGAACCTAATCCTGTGCCGGGTCGCGAACCTGTGAACTTGCACCTGGATCATAAAATGGTGCAGCGCCGAATAATGTCAATATATAAAATGCATGGTATGTAAAATCACACAAAGGGACATAACAAAGCATGAAAAATGCATTTACAACAGATACAACCAGGGAATGATAATTGGATAAGACAAGCATTAATTTTAGAGTTTTAATTGATAAAGTTAAATAATATTAGTCATCTTTTAGTTCTTTATGGGAGAAAATGAAGAACCTACATAACCACCACGTGAGCGTGTGGAATCTGATCTAGGTCCGATCAACTAAGCCATTCTAACTTTGCTAGGCATAGAACATGACATAAAATTTGCTAGCAAAGATTCATAACAAATCCTTAGGACATATAAAAATAATCATTCGATTTACGAAAATGATATATATACTATGTCAGCAAACGTAATTTCAAGGATTTATCGTTTAAATTCATACCTTCTCGATCAATCATCTAATCATCTAACTCCCTTAAGCTTATAAAATTATTCGTCTTAATTATGTTCATGAATTAGTCTTGTTAGGCTCATGTTCGTAGAGTTAGTCAATTCAGACTCACAAATCATGAATTAGTCATTTCAGGGCTCATGCCTAAAAATTTACCATAACTTAGATTCATAAGTCATGTGTCTTGTTATTTACCATATCATTGAAGTGTCATGTGAGATAGATATCATAATATGTTATGCCGTAGTTCAAAGTTAAAGCTTTTATAAAATTAAAGAGAGTTTGAAATAACTTTGGAAGATTATTGTTAAGGAACATATCTTGTAATGAAAAGATTCAAGTCCATTGTGTCAAGGCACAGTAAAAAAGATCACATTTTTTAGTTGAAAAATTAAATAAAAAGGATTCATGATGTAATGTAATCATTCACTCAATATTTTTAAAATTTATGAATTTCATAGATCACATAGTTTCATAGAGTTATAAATTCATAATTCTTGAATTCATATATAAGGATTCACAAAAGTCTACATGAATTAGAGTAATCATGAAGTAGAAAGAGTTACCATCGAGATTCTATATAGTTTTCTTGAAGGATTAGACTAGATATCATATCATAAAAAAAATTCTAACACTAGTTCATCATAAAAGTTATTTGAATTGAGGAAGAATGAAATTCACAAGGGCATGTGATAATGATAGTCTTACATACCTTGAAGGAGAATAAAAATCTAGAAAGAAGAGTCGAAAAGGAACCTTTCTTAACTTTTAGTGTTTCCTTTTCTTGAATCGTTGCTTTTGTTATTGAAAGGAAGAAAGAGAAATGATAGATAATAGAAAAAATACGCTTTTAATTGATGGGAGACTTTTTTTTTAATAGTGCAAGGGGTATTTTAAAAGACCTGGACAAAATTATTTTGAAGGAGCTTGCTAGCTTTGAGCCACACCCAAAATGGCCTACTGCATCGTCTTTGAAAAGTGAGCTCAAAAACTTGTTGGACCCTCATCTATTTGTACTATGGCGACGCATGAAACTCGCCTGAGGCGTGACTGTTTTGCTATTTTTCACTTTGGATGAGTTTTTTCTCTTCTTTAACTGTCATATCATAACGTATAACCCCGAGTTAATTTTTAACTTACTTTTAGCACGATAAATTTAATTATGAAGCTCCAATATGCAGACGGACGATCCTAGGTGGAATTCAAGACGTGGGGTATTACACCACATTATTTGACAAATTTCAAATCAAAATTCTCATTGCCATTTATAATGTTAAGAGCTACATTATATTAAAGATATCATCAACGATTATTTTTTATATCGATTCTAATGCAACATAACTTATTATGATATTTATATTTTTTATTATTTTCAGACACCTCAATTTTTATTAAAATTTTATGAAATGTTATGTTATTGTGCTTTTTGAAGCAATTGCCTTATTATTATGACCATCATGATTATTTGTTCCTCTTCTTCTTAAAAGAAGTTATACGCTTATAAAGTATAATGAGGTGATTATGGTGATGTAAGTAAAAAAAATTATGAGATTAGTGTGAAAGCATTGAAAAGTTAGGAGAAAATAGAGAGAAAATATTCTTTTAAAATTTAAAGTTTTTGCTAAGTCATTCTAGTCTCTTTTTTTTTGTAAAAAAATCATAAACTTTTAAATGCTTATATTAAGTTGATTTTTTGGCAGTGACAAGAAAATAAAGTTGAAGAGCGAAAAAAATTAAATTTTTGAGAGTTGGGTGAATGATTTTCAAATCTGAAAAGAAGCCAACCAGAAGAAAGACAGAAAAGGGGGCGACGGATTTAAGAAAATCAAACTCTAATGGTTGTTGTCCTTTTGAACCGAGTGATCAATCACATTTTAAGTGGGTTATAGATCATATTCTTAGAGGACTTTTCATTAGAGCATTTATAACTGGACTATAGGGTCAGCAAATGCTTCTGATAGTTAACTTGAATTATCTTTTGAACGTGGATCGTACCAATGATAATTTATTATATATAACTTATTTTTCAGTTGCTTATCATCTCTCCTCCTAATATTAGAAAATTTAACATTTACCTTCAATCTTATTTAGAGACCCATATTTGTGCGTGGTGGAGCAATTAAATCATATATCGCGCTTAAATTTTTAGATGAGAATTATTTGATTTCTGACCCTGAATCAATTATGATAGGGGGACCTTGTTGGTTTAATGCGTACAAGTGCTTCAACATGTTTAATAATACACTTCATATCAAATTTCTATTTGAGAGTTTTGTTCTCATAATCAATGATTTAGTTATAACTAGTCAACTTATTCGCGTTTCGCGCGATTGCAAGAAACAATAGTAAATTAGAATATTTTTATTATATTTAATTGAGTTGTAAAATTACACTTAGTATGTTATTGTTGTTATTGTACATTTAGGCGAGTTAAAGAAATAAAAGATCTCTGATATGTGCATATAAAGATTAAAACTAAGACAAACAGTCCTAAATTATTCAAATTGATTCACAGTGTAAATACTTACACTAACATCCATGAGTGGAATTTTCCTACTTCAAACACCATACATGTTACAAGATGAGTATGAATACATGCAAGTGTACCAAACTTCTAGAAATGAACTACTAATTTATGTATGGAAAGTTGATAGCCTAATATGTACTTAATTATATCTTAATTATGAAATTGGCTCTTTTATTTCTTAACAATGAAAGAAAGTATCAAGAAAATCTGTATTATTTTGCAGAAATCATAAATATATTCGCCTGATATATCTAATGTATACATATCCAAGCTTAATTTATTTAATTACTTTGCGAAGTTTCTCCAATTATGAGAAAAAGAAAGTAAATGAAAATAAAAAGAAAAAAAAACACTAAATTAATAAGGGATAATTTCAAAAATATACAGCTTAAGAAAAATATTTACATTTACATAGCCCATAAAAATAATTACACACGCATAATCTATTTTTACACGATATACAACTTTATACAATTTTATACCACTTTATTCAACTTTATATAATTTTATACCACTTTATACACAAATGTATACATTCTATACCACTTTATATATATATATATATATATATATATATATATATATTTAAATATTTTTCTACTATCCAAAATTCTACACAATCAGTTTTTTCTTGATTGAGAAACATGGTAATTTATATATTTTCAACTGCTCAATTTTTATTTTATTTTATTTTATTTTAGTTGCGTACCAAAAAATATGACACTCCTAGCGAAAATCACAGATAATCTAAATGCAAAAATAATAGAGAAAAAAAAAAGAAATATTGCTATAGTATTGTATCATCACCCAAACACAATCACCATTAATTTATTACTTCACCTTTGAATTATGGCCGTATGAAAATGATGTGGATCTACCCAGAGTTTCGATCATAAATATCCCTACTCAAACTCATACATACTATATTATCTCAATGTGGTCTATGAACATCCTTGTTCCTACATGTTGTTTGATTTACAGAAAAAGTGGGTCACTTGGTGTAAAAAAAAAAGTTGGGTCAAAAAGTGTAATAATTTTATCTCAATGTTTATAGAGTGTAATTTTCTCAATTAATAATCTATATGATTACCCATAGGTCTGGTGGGATAGTTGAGATTATCCTCCGTCGAATCAAAGTTTGAATTAATGTTCAAGCTCTCTGAATTAAAAAATTTCTTGATAAGGAGCACTATACACGTTTTAGTGGCATACTCGACACAAATCAATAGTCGGATCGATGAATTCAAATGTCAAACTTTTTTTTATTTTAAAAAAAGTACACCCGTCCGTGGCAAGCATGACATTTGGCGAGATCTTATATGGCCGAATTTGTCTCCTTTCTGTAACTTCTTTGCTACTCATACATTTGAAGTCTTGCTACCAAATAGAATTAGTTTTGAGTAATTATAGAGAATTTAAGTGGCAAAATTTTAAGTTATTAAACTTCAACCCCAATAAGACCCGGGAATGAATTTTGCATGACATCTTACATATGAATGCTCTAAAAATCAACCATATCGCTGAAAATATTCGAGTAAAATCTTCAAGAACTATGATATATATGGTGGTCATTGTTGAGTGAAGTGGAAGGGTGTCATAGAATTGGAGACCAAATGGGAGAGAATTATAATAATTCCTAGTACTTTGAGCAAAATTATGACCAATAGATAATAATATCGTACAACAAGCATTCTGAACTTACATATATGCAGCTACTTATCAAAGGCTGTTCTCAAGAAACTCATGTTTTGACTGTCGTTCTGCTACCAAAAATACAAAATAGTCTCTTGTATGCCTCCAACATCCGAAAGGAATCTGTTACTCAACACTTGAGCATATTCAATACCTCTTTCAGAAGAAGCATATTCAAACCAAATGTAAATGTAATCCTTCCTCCCTTCGTCTGTCTTCAAAAAATAAGAGGCTTCAATAAAAGTAGCAAAAATTGAGAAGAATCCTCCTTTCACTTCTCGTTACATAAATAAATTAGCAATTTTAGATATATAAATGTAACTCACGAACTCTCAAAAATAATTTGAGTTCGACAATTTCAAACTACAAAATGAAATCTAAAATTCAAATGACAGTAATATATTATGTAACTCACAAAACTGTCGATAAGGCATTGCTGCTAGAATCACAAATTCCTTTGCCCACCGCCTATGATCATGCTGACCATCTCTTCCCTTTCCACCCCTATTTTCTCCCCAATTATCATCCTCCATCGAAAGTGGAGGAAAGTAATTGGATTTTCATCAACAAATTAAAGGAAGGTACGCCCTTGTGTTCACTCAAAAATCATAAGGAAGGTTCGAGCAAAAATCATATTTAAACTAAAAAAGCTTCGTCTTTTTGAAATTAGTTTAACATTGAAGATTGATCAAATAATTAGTCTCTTAATTATAATTTACTATGAATGAGTAATTATTTTACTTTATTTTAATTGAAAAGGCTCAACGAATTAATTTCTATAAGTTAGTCTATTTCTATTTTGATCGAATTTCACCAACTACATTAATTTGGTCATTCCTTACATAAAATCTGGCCACATTTGCAACCCAACTTCTGCCAACCCACTCTAATCCCGACCCGACCCAACAACACACCCTTATACTCTCTCTTTCTTTTTCTTTACACAACAGATGCTCCAAACGCACCCTTCTATCTCTTCTTCCCCAAATAGCAAAAACGACAACAACCATGGCAGCAAGCTCCAACAACGCTCCCGTCTCTCCTCTATTTTTTCTTTTGTCAGTGCTCATACGCGCCCCCAACACGAGGTTTGTACCAAGAAGGTACTAGGATGACGACGTGTTCTCATCCACACCCCTCATCCAACCATTGTTAAAGAATGTAATCTGAATGTATGATAAAGTTAAATTGATATCTCTTCTTTTTCTTGTTGATTTAAACAGTTCCCGTATGTTCAAATATTCTCGCCAGACTCTTATTCTTGAAATTACTTTTTGCATAACGAAACTCTTTTGATAGTTGCTTGATCCCGACGATTGCTCTAGGCTGAGTACCTGAAGCATGTTATGTGATTTCTCTTGGCTTGAATCTCATCTCTGCCTACTGTGTGTGTTTTGTCGTCTTATCAATGTTCTCGCATCCTATTTATTTTTAAAAATGAATGGATACGTTGGGTTTATTGCATTATTTATTCTTTCAATGTTGCCTGGAGCCTCACTTTAGTACAAGTTCTTGAGCTTTAGGATGATAATAGAACAAGTCTCTGAAATTTTTTTGTTTCTTTACTCTGAAAAGGTGAAAAGTTGGCTGCATCATTATGGTTCGTATTTGTTTCAAGCAAGGCTTTTATTACGCCAATGAATGTTAATTTGACCTCCATGTTTCTTCTCCATCTTCCCTTATATGTCACGTTTGGACTGTTTCTCTTTAGGATACATTAGACGCTAAGCTCTTTATGTGTAGTTTACCAAGTAAATTCAACTCCTTCTTTTCGCTTAAAATTGAATATTTTTTGTTAAGTTTGAACTTTGAAAAGCAATATTGAATGTATTATATTTCGTTAGTCATTTACATAAATAGGAGAAGCATGATATAGTTTCTTGAATTAGCTCACGTATGCCTATACTACTTGAAGTACGTTCTGCCAAGTATGACCCTTTGGTTTGTTTACTTTAATTCTTTCTCTCTTTGAAATCTATAGCTGGGGACTATGTCACTATTTTATCCAAAAGAATCCTCTCTTTTCCTTTTAAATGATGTATGGTATTCAGTTCCAAGGAATGGATAGATGTGCGTAGCTAAATAGATGCATTAGTATTTTCTGATTGTTTTCTTGTAAGTTTGGGGTCTGTTTGTGTGTAAAAATCCGTATTTAAGTGAGGAGGTGTAAAAATAGCTATTCCAGGGGATGGTAGAAATCATGTCCTTTAGAAATCAATGACTATGAATTTTTCTTTTCTCTTCTTGAAATTGTAAGATGTTGAATCAAATTCTATTTGCTAGCAAGAGTGTGAGGATTACCTGCTTTGCCTAATAGTATGATCCTTCTTTATTTGAGATTTCATTCTATATCTCAATCTATGAATTAGTTTGGACTTCCTTTTGTTCTTAATAATGCTCAATTTTATAAGGTCATTTAAGGTCTAGCATGTTACTTTCATAGTGATAAGTACGTTTTCTAGGATTGACTCATTTAGAATCACCTTGGTTTCTTTAGAGGCATTTGGAATTAGAAAAACTTGATAAAATATTTTTTCCTTCGGAATTCCTTTTTCCTTTGTTGATATTCAAATTTTCAACCCTTTTCTTTTCTTTTTTTGCTAAATATTTTTTAAGCTGTAGGTTAATTGCAAGGGTCATTATATTTCTAATTGGTCGTCTGGAATGAACTTTTCTCACCAATAGCGATATTATGTTTTAATTGGAGTATTTAAATCTGCTCCTTTCATAGAAAACACCGTCTAAGCATGAGTTTTCGGTGTCTAGCAAGCCTCAATGGTTAATAAAATATCAAATTTGATTATCCACGGGGTTAGTTCCCATGAACTAGTTTAAAGGAAAACTCTTAAGGTCATTTGTTTCATAGCAGGTGATGGTGCCTGATGTATGTTTTCTTTAGCATGATTTAAATTCCATGTATGCTTCAAGCGATCTATAATAGTTTGTTTTCGTTTAAGTTGTAGTCCTCCTTTGCTTTTCACCCTTATTGATCCTTTTCTTCTTTTCTTTTATTTTTTGTTGCATATGTGATTCGGGAACCCAAATGGATTCCCTGCTAGCCTCCCTTTTGCATCTCTTATTGGGTGAAATCCAACGAGCATTCCTTCAAGTCAACCCCGTCAGTTGGAAGCTAGTATACAGGTTCAAAGAAGCAAAGGATATGGGTGATATTAAATCTAAAGTTCAAAATTGGACAACCCCTAAATGGGCCAAAAGGGGCCTAAATCTCAACTCTTCTTTTATTTTTATGTATATTTTATTTATTTCAATTACTTGTATTGACTAACTTTAATTTTAATCTAAATAAATCCTCTAAAGTATTGCCATTTTGATCTTTATTCTTTTATTTTCTTTTATTTGCTCGGGTTTTCTTGCTTAATTCGCATTCATGAAAAATGGATTAAAATGAACTCGTGTTAATTTTCTTTCAAAGTAATGAAGTAATTTTTCTTTAAAACAATCTATCATACAAAATATGATATTCCTTAAAATGCTAAGAAGAGTCTTTCATGTTGTCAAATAAAGTTTCATATCTTAGTCATGATGGTGTCAAATAATTTTCTTAATTGATTCTTAGTTATCCTAGTTGTATTAAAAAAATGAATTTTATCTACTTTTAACATTTATTAGCAAAACCAATTGTTTGAACCCTCCTCGACAAAAATTGGTATTTTCTCAAGTTTCTTTTTTTTTCATTATTACTATCCCTTAAATAATTTTTGTTTCAAAGAACTTACAACTTCATTTATTTTCACTCTTAAAAAAAAGATAATTTATTCAAATCTTTTTTTTTTCAAGTTTTAGATCTAAGAGTTTCTCTGTAAGAAATAACTCCTATTTATTTAGTTTCTCTTAAAATGACTTTATTATAACTTTGATTTTACTAACAAGATTGGTTGAAATGATTCCTTAACTTTTTGTCACTTATCATGTTACTATTTTCTCTAAAGTTTTTATCCTTAAATCATTTCCATTTTTGATAGAGTAAAATCACACCTTTTCAAATGACCTTCTTTTCCATGAGTTGCTTATTTTCTTGTAATTTGAATCATTTTTCATAATATTAATTATAAAGAAAATTTTCAAGTATCCCTCTTTAAAAATTTCATTACATTTTCTTTAAAGAGATTTCCCTTTTTACCTAGCTAAAAAAAACAATTATTTCTTTATTTGAAATCGCTATAATTTTCCAAGTCTTAAATATCCTTGTTATTTTTCGTAAAACCAACCAATTGCAAAATTAGTTATTTTATAAGTTAGTCAAAATTGTTTTGGTCAACCATTTTAACGGACGTTCTTAAGTGTCTTAAAACCCTTCTTAAGACGTTACTTGAATCCTTACCCATTTTCTCTAGATTTTAAAGATTTATTTCTGTTTTTAAGTCTTTGAAATTCTTTTAAGTTTTCTTAATTTCTTTATAAAAATTAAGTGGTGACTCTGTTTGTTTTGAATTATTTTGAAGTTTCCTTTCAAATTTTGAAATAATTTCTAAGTGTCAAAAACTATTTTCTTTCAAACTAAATTTCGAAAAGGGATAAAACAGAAATGGCGACTCCGCTGGGGATTTATTTAGGTTCTAACCAAAAATTTAATTTTTTTGACTAACCTTGTATGACTAACTATGCTTAAATGCTTGATTATTGTGCTTATATGTTTATGTAATTGCAAAATATATTGTCATTGTATCTCATAACATTTTTCGCCACGTGTCACACGATTTTATTTATATTTTAGGGAGACTCACGATCCCGTGACCTCTCGCTATAAATAACACCTTCTCAGAAATACGATAGTTTACGGGTACGTCATGTGTTCAATGGCTATCGTATTTCCAACCCGAGTTGTCTGCTCGGGACCCGGTCTATTTCAAAACAAACTCACTCTTAGACGCCTAGCGTAGAGCTAAACCAAAACTCAATTTTAGGCATTGGCCTAGGACGAGGGGTATTGAGCCCATTAGAAAGACCACCTTGTGTCTATTGATCACGAGTCAATCACAGACGACCATCCATATGTGTTTAATTTGAAGGAGTATATGCCATTTGAATTAATCAATTATCGTTCGGGAGGGAGGAATTTTACTTTAATTTATTCATTTTGTAGGATGACCTTATCGTATCCCGCCAGAAGATTCCGAATGGTAAAGAAACCAAATGATTTCCTAAAGATTTGGTGGGAATGCATGGGCAAAAACGATAAGAGAATCATTCGAGAGCATATTGAATACTTACCCTCCCTTATAGATATGAAAGCATGGCCTGAGATGATTCAAGTCCTGACAAAATTTTGGGACTACAAGAATATAATTTTTTAATTTGGGAGTGTGAAATTGACCCCGACCATCGAGGAAGTAGTTGCAAGTTATGAAAGTGTGGATATGTGTCAGTAAAGAAGAAGAATGCCGGATAAAGACCTTCTCTTTCCAAAAGAATGGGACCGACAACAAATTAAGGATGCATTTTTTATCAAGGATGATAGTTGGCTTGGAAGAATTGATGGGCCAAACATACCTCTTCGGAAGTTATACTATAGGTTTGGATGCTACAATGCCTTCCAAAAGTTTGGCCACGAGTTTTAGTCCGAAAAAGATTGGAAAGATTGAAGAGCCTTTGCATTCGTCGTATGCCTTCTCGGATCCATGGTGTTTCCTCAAGGATCGGGCACTATTCATCCTAGCGTAATCATGGTCACACACTATATGTTTTATGGAATTAAGTATGGGACATCCGTCAAATTTTATACACTAGCACCCATGATAGTTGCGAATATTTATCGAGCCTTAGGCAAATGCCAAAAAGGTGAGTGATTCTTTCAAGGGTGTAATTTAATTCTACAATGGTGGATGATCAAGCATCTACTCAAATGTTCTTACACCAAGGAGTTGGACCATTTGATGAGGTTGGACAATTTTGCATCCCATGGCATGTGGCTCACTGTGAATAAATACAAGCAAAGACCCGATCAAGGGTTTTGGTTCACTCAGTTTCATGGCTTGAGGGATGAAAACATCCAATGGGTAATCAGAGATCCCCATCCGGGAAAATACATCACTCGAGGTGAGACACTACCTTTCTTAGTGCTTATAGGCCTTAGGGGGACCCGTCCTTATGTCCCCGCTAGGGTTCGTAGACAATTTGGCCTGAAGTAAGAAATACCCCAAGTAGGTGATATAACTAAGTTCATAACCGACCACGAGGATGGTGTGGTAGAATTCAAGGATATGGCTCGTTGAGAGTGGAAGCAAAAGCAGGTTGAGGAACCTAAGGCCGAAGACAGGTTTGAACCACCATGTAGTGAGACTTATAAGGAGTGGGTGAAGAAGAACCTTGCCATGACTATTGAGCCAGGTCCAAATGTGCCTTATCAAGTGGTTGATGTTGAGTCCGAGCACCAGATTCGACTTCATAGGCTCCAAGAGCAGTGCACGATGAGTGAGGTGGCACACCATCTACGAAACAAGGAAGATGATATGACCATACAGTAACTGAAAGAAGAATTGAGGCAGACTAGGCAAGAGTTGGGGGATGCTAGGCATTGTTTGATTGAGCTAGATGATCGCATGGGTCAACAAATTGAGAGCATAGAAGGGATGGATTTCGGGAGCAGGGCCCTGATGGTTGGAGCTCATTTGGTTATGGATAGGTACTTCATGTGTTAGGAAGTGGACAAGGCCAAGAAAGCGAAGACTGATGCAGGACCTTCTGGGAGTTAGAATTATCTATTATCATTCCCTGCGCGGGATTGTTTATTTTCATCCTCTGCGTGGGATTATTTATTTTCATCCTCTGCGTGGGATTGTTTAGTTCTCGCATCTTTCCCATTCCCTAAAAAATTGTATCCCCATTTGCTACTTAGTTGCAAAAACCTTGTCTCTTTATTATGAATGAAAGCATATTCTGGGGGTAATGGATCGACTTAAACACATATATCTCCTTCAAATACGCTAGGCCTACCCTTGGCACAAAAGGGTCACCCAAGTTAGGAGGCGATATTTATTATGATATTCTTGCGATATAAACTGCTTTATATGCTATGTGCATTGCTTGAATCAAGAAAAATTGGTCCACTCCATGCCGAAATTTTTTAGAACACCGCAGGCAGAAATATAAAACCCACTATGCAAAGTCCGACCAAATTACTCCTTGAGTCCCTCAGTTTCTCTAGAAAGTCCAAACCTCACCTCAGCTATGCCTAAAAAACTTTTTTCTTACCCCACAGGAAGTTGACTAGCTATGGACATTGAAAAAGCCAGACTCAGGAGAATGGAAGAGATTAATAGGAGGATCGCCGAGATCGAGAAACAAACTAGAGAGGTGGAACGACTCACCAAAGCTGCACTAGCCAAGTCAGCAAGGATGGACGAAGAGATAGCCATCACGGAAGAGAAAATTATTAAAGTCGACAAGATGTTGGCCCAAGTCAGAATTGCGAAAGAAATCGAAGAGGTTCAGAGAAAGAGCCGGAAAGTTGACCGACTAACTGAAGAAGCTTTAGCCAAGACAAGGGAGGTGGAATAACAAACTGCCCAGACTAAAGCCAGAATTGCCATGCTGGGAAAATTAAGGGCGGTCCCGAAAAGAGACTTTGTTTGAGAGATCAAGCAACTGATTCTGGACTTCAAAACTACCACTGAAATGATTAGAAAGCTGGAAAAGGGAAAAGAGAAAATGTTTGAGGAGCCTAAAGAGGAGATCCCCGAACTAGGAAAATTCCCTATCACTTTGGAAGAACTCATAGAAGAGATGAAAAATTGGTCCGAGACCAAGGATGCACACTTCTAGCCATCTAGGTTCAGACAAGGTGACAAGTGAATTGTCCTGACTTCCTACTCCAGGAACTTTCTAATGGACCCTGAGGTCGTTGAAATCTCGACCATTTATCAGATCTTGCAAGCAATGGGCACTTTGCACCCGGACGAGACCTAGGGACCGCTATGTGATCTGAAAGATGAGCACAAGGAATGTGCCTACCACCCGTTCCAGAAAGGGCACACTACTGATGAATGCGAAGTTTTGAGAATGAAGATTCATGAAATGATTAACAATGGATGAATTGCTCATCTCTTTGGTCCCATGCCATGCTGGCCTGTGATCGGGTCAAACCTGGAACGCCCATTACTGAAGATGTCCTTATCCATCATTTGGACTTCACTACCTTCAAGGATAGCTACGAAGATATCTACTTCAAGCTGATTAAATCTTGGATCCTCCACCCTGTAGAAAGAAGAGAAAGAAGGGTGTACGCAAAATGGATAGAAGACGATGACATTTGCCTCTATCACGATGAAATGAAAGGTCACGACATCGATAGGTGCCGCGCCTTCCGCTTTGACCGGGAGCATCTGATTCACATTGGAAAGATCAACCTCCAGTTCACACCAGATCACCTTTGAAAACTGAAGATAAGAAGACTAGGACCCGCCACTATCCAAAGAAGATTTAAAAGTAGTAGTCTTTCTTTAAGGTGTTATGTTTCTGTCTTTACTTTCCCTTTGTAATCAAAGATAGTGGATGAATCAAATGAAATGAAATTTTTTATTATTATTTTACCTATTCGAACTACGTAGGGCATGACTTCTCCTTCGTGAGATACGTAGGCCGACTTCAAGGCCCGACCCCTATCTTAAGAAAATTTTCATTTCCCACTTTGACAAGGGTGACAAAGAGTTCAGAAGTATAACAAGCAAAGATGCTACAAGGTCAACAAGTCAACCTTCTTGATAAAATCCACTTATCCAAAATTAATGGGCAAACTCCTGTCCATCAAATCCTCGAGTCAATACATACCCGTGGATCAATTCTCCTTGATAAAAGCAACTTTATGTGTTTGATACAATTCTTATGCATCTATTCCCAATTAGATATCTTGTATTATTTATCACTAATAGGATCTAACATATCGGTCTTTGAGTTGTTTTACTTTAACATGTAATAGAAAATGATCTGTGTTGACAAAACTGGCCGAACATTCCTACTTTACCCGCTCAAAGGCATACCTCGATTCATCCTCTAACCTTCGCTTTTCTAAAGGAAAAATGACTGACAGTGAAGAAGAGAACACTTTGGCTATGAGAGACAATGTTATCGCTGAACAGAGTGAAATGATTGCCGAACTGGCAAGAAAGCTAGAGAAGATGCAAGAAGAAGTACAGAAAGCCAAAGATATGGCTAGCTTGGCTATTGATGCCAACACTCCAGCTCTGGGCGCCTCTTACCTGCTCCATATTCCTCCACTCAACTCTCCATTGCCTGAAAACCAGCCGGGAGATATCCCTTCCTCTTCCATCCCCAGACCTTCCAAAGAACCTCCCTCCAATAACCCTTCCCACATCAGGTCTTTGTACCAAACTCACACTCCTCCCATCCAGTCTCCTAGCCAAAACAATAACTCCTACAATCCACCAAACCTTCCTCCGAATTAACAGAATACGCCACTAAACACTTACAATTCCCAGAATAACCATCCTAATGTCACCAACCCACAAAACTATACCCCCACATATCCAAATGCCATTACACATGTCCAGCCCCCACCTGTGCAAAACATACCACCAACCACTTTTCACGCTATGGTAGAACCTTACCCTATTCTCCAGAAAAACCCTGAGCTGGACCACTACAAGGAGAAGGAGAAAGAACTAAGATCCACAGAGAAGAAACACGACCATGACATGGCACAGATCTAGGATTAGAGAGTTTCGAGGTTCGCCATACGAGAAAGGCTATGATTATGATGATCTTTGTATCCATCCAGAAATAGACGTGCCAGAAGGGTTCAAGGTTCCCAAGTTTGAGACCTTTAATGGTCTCGGAAATCCTGAAGCCCATCTAAGAAGCTATTGCAATCAGATTGTCGGTGCCCGAAAGAATGACGCTCTGTTAATGAGGCTTTTCAGTCGAAGTCTGAGCGGAGAGGCTTTAGAATGGTTCACCTCTCAGGAACTGAAGAAGTGGTCTAGGTGGAGTGACTTAGCCCGAGACTTTGCTCAAAGGTTTGCATATAATATGGAAGTCATCCCAGATTGATACTCTCTAGGGCGCATCAAGCAAAAATCGAATAAAGACTTCAGGGACTACGCCTATCGGTGGAGAAAGAAGGCGGTAAAGAGAAAATCAATGACTATGAATTTTTCCTTTCTCTTCTTGAAATTGTAAGATGTTGAATCAAATTCTATCTGCTAGCAAGAGTGTGAGGATTACCTGCTTTGCCTAATAGTATGATCCTTCTTTATTTGAGATTTCATTCTATATCTCAATTTATGAATTAGTTTGGACTTCCTTTAGTTTTTAATAATGCTCAATTTTATAAGGTCATTTAAGGTCTAGCATGTTACTATCATAGTGATAAGTACGTTTTCTAGAATTGACTCATTTAGAATCACCTTGGTTTCTTTAGAGGCAGTTGGAATTAGAAAAGCTTGATAAATATTTCTTTCCTTCGGAATTCCTTTTACCTTTATTGATATTCAAATTTTCAACCCTTTTCTTTTCTTTTTTTGCTAAATATTTTTTAAGCTGGAGGTTAATTGCAAGGGTCATTATATTTCTAATTGAACGTCTGGAATGAACTTTTCTCGCCAATAGCGATATTATGTTTTAATTGGATTATTTAAATCTGCCTTCTTTCATAGAAAACACCATCTAAACATGAGTTTTCGGTGTCTAGCAAGCCTCACTGATTAATAAAAGATCAAATTTGGTTATCAACGGGGTTAGTTCCCATGAACTAGTTTAAAGGAAAACTCTTAAGGTCGTTTGTTTCATAGCAGGTGATGGTGCCTGATGTATGTTTTCTTTAGCATGATCTAAATTCCATGTATACTTCAAGCGATCTATAACAATTTATTTTCGTTTAAGTTGTAGTCCTCCTTTGCTTTTCACCCTTATTAATCCTTTTCTTTTTTATTTTTATTTTTTGTTGCATATGTGATCCGGGAACCTAAATGGATTCTCAACTAGCCTCCCTTTACATCTCTTGTTGGGTGAAATCCAACGAGAATTCTTTCAAGTCAACCCCGTCAATTGAAAGCTAGTATACAGGTTCAAAGAAGCAAAGAATACGGGTGATATTAAATCTAAAGTTCAAAACTGGACAACCCCTAAATGGGCCAAAAGAGGCCTAAATCTCAACTCTTCTTTTATTTTTATGTATATTTTATTTATTTCAATTACTTGTATTGACTAACTTTAATTTTAATCTAAATAAATCCTCTAAAGTATTGCCATTTTGATCTTTATCCTTTTATTTTCTTTATTTGTTCGGGTTTTCTTACTTAATTCACACATGAAAAATGAATTAAAATGAACTCGTGTTAATTTTCTTTCAAAGTAATGAAGTAATTTTTCTTTAAAACAATCTATCATACAAAATATGATTTTCCTTAAAATGCTAAGAAGAGCCTTTCATGTTGTCAAATAAATTTTCATATCTTAGTCATGATGGTGTCAAATAATTTTCTTAATTGGTTCTTAGTTATCCTAGTTGTATTAAAAAAATTAATTTTACCTACTTTTAACATTTATTAGCAAAACAAATTATTTGAACCCTCCTCGACAAAAAATGGTATTTTCTCAAGTTTCTCTTTTTTCATTATTACTATCCCTTAAATAATTTTTGTTTCAAATAACTTACTTCATTTATTTTTACACTCTTAAAAAAATAGATAATTTATTCAAATTTTTTTTCTTCAAGTTTTAGCTCTAAGAGTTTCTCTTTAAGAAATAATTCCTAGTTTCTCTTAAAATGACTTTATTATAACTTTGATTTTACTCACAAAATTGGTTGAAATGATTCCTTAACGTTTTTCACTTATCATGTTACTATTTTCTCTAAAGTTTTTATCCTTAAATCATTTTCCATTTTTGATAGAGTAAAATCACACATTTTCAAATGTCCTTCTTTTCCATGAGTTACTTATTTTCTTGTAATTTGAATCATTTTTCATAATATTAATTATAAAGGAATTTTTCAAGTATCCCTCTTTAAAAATTTCATTGCATTTCCTTTAAAGAGATTTTCCTTTTTACTTAGCCAAAAAAAAACAATTATTTCTTTATTTAAAATCGCTATAATTTTCCAAGTCTTTAATATCCTTGTTATTTTTCGTAAAATTAACCAATTGCAAAATTAGTTATTTTACAAGTTAGTCAAAATTATTTTGGTCAACCGTTTTAACGGACGTTCTTCAGTATCTTAAAACTCTTCTTAAGACGTTACTTGAACCCTTACCCATTTTCTCTTGATTTTAAAGATTTATTTCTGTTTTTAAGTCTTTTGAATTTTTTTTAAGTTTTCTTAATTTCTTTATAAAAATTATGTGGCGACTCTGTTTGTTTTCGAATTATTTTGAAGTTTCCTTTCAAATTTTGAAATAATTTCTAGTGTCAAAAATCATTTTCTTTCAAACTAAATTCCGAAAAGGGATAAAATAGTAAATAGTCCACATGTCAGGTGAACGGGCCTATATTCACTTTTTTATACATTCTAAAAATTTAGGGGATACAATCTCAATCTTAGCTAGTACAATGATAAATTTATCATGAGAACAAGCAACACAAGAGTATTTGTGAAGAACTTTTTATTTTTCAATATATAATCACGTGAATTCTCAATTATTTTTGCATCAAATTTAAATTGACATGGCCAATCAATCATGCCAATTGATATTTCTTTTAGTAAACTTCTAGTGTACTATCGCATGTGATTCTATCATCATGCTCACATTTGTGTAGTACAAACATGAGAAAAGTAGGGTAACCTTTCACATTTATATTTCTTACCCATTATGATTGTAGTAATATGAAGATGTTAAATCATTCCATCATTCATAGTTTCAAAATGAATACCCACTCAGGCAAATATCTTTGAAACTCAATTAATTTATTTGAGACTTACTATGGTAAAATATTTTATTGATAGTCATTTTTATTCCTCCAAAGTATTAATAGATTAGTTTTTTTAAAGCTCTCAATTAATTGTGTTCTATCACATATTTCATAACATCATCCGTATGATGAACAACCTTTTTAAGGGAGAAAATTACATCATTTTGATCATGATAAAAATTATTATAGGCAAAAATCATTTCTTGTTTTAACCTTTTCTCCTCAATAATCATCATCGACAAGATGATTAATGATCATTTATACCACAATAACAATTTTCCTCAAACTTCCCCTAGAGATGAGTTGGTATCAGCATAACCATACATAAGCAAATCTTTATATAAATCTTTTACCATCTCTTGTCACATTCACTCTCAAGAATAGGCCAGCATTCACGATACTTATCATAAGTCATATATTCTTTTTAATAAATGGACTATAATCATTTGATCATACTTCATAAAATTTTATTATAAGTTTATTGTCATGCCTTGGTATTTATCATATTTACATGATACACTTTAGCACCACTTTAAAAGGTCAAGTGCACCACCACTTTGTATTTCTTTCTTTTGATGGAGTTTTTATAAATTTTATTAAATTAGGTCTCA
The DNA here is from genome assembly GCA_003996215.1 of Jaltomata sinuosa. Taxonomy (NCBI): domain Eukaryota; kingdom Viridiplantae; phylum Streptophyta; class Magnoliopsida; order Solanales; family Solanaceae; genus Jaltomata; species Jaltomata sinuosa. The sequence continues at coordinate 176,956 of QJPP01001358.1, read as the reverse complement.
CGATAATCGCGTGCCCAATGACCTTTCATACCAAATTGATGGCAAAAATACCTTCATATTTTGAAGGACAATTTTAAGAACCCATAATGTTCTTCCTTATATAATTACCACAATGATGATCATTATTATTTTGTCATTCCCATGTTCATTTGTACAATCATAATAATTATTTGGTCATCTCTCAGGCTTATCATGTGCTGTTATCACATTCACTTTACGAAATAGAGCAAATTTAGTGGGACAGACTTCATAACTTTTTATCAAAAGTATATTATTTTGCCTTAGTCATTGTTATATTATCAATATGGTGCATTAGGACTTAAATCCAATGCTTTATCATATAAAGAGGTGTTAGATCATAATATGATGGGACTTCAATCCAACATCTTATCATCATGGTGCATCAGGACTTGAACGTGATGCCTTATCCTCTTAGGGGTCGTTTAGTAGGGTGTATAAGAATAATGCAGAATATGGTGTATTAATAATGCTGGTATTAGTTATGTTTGCACTAGTTATGCTTAGATTTTTCTTATGCAGTGTTTGGTTTGGTGTTTTAAAAATAACATGCATTGCATATTTTTTTAAAAAATATATATTTTTTTGCAAAAATACTCTTCACAGATATGGTAAAAAGGATGTGAAAAAAGTTTTAAGAGGCAATTGTATCTTTAATCGTGCTAATGCATGCATTAGAATACATTGCATTACTAATACAATGAATTTTTGAGGTATTAGTAATACACACCTCAATACACAATAGAGTGTATAACTAATGCAAGCATTAGCTATATATAAGATGTACCAAACAAGGTAATAGTAGTACACAAGACTAATGCATGCATTATTTTTTTAATACACTCTACCAAAAGACCCCTTAATTCAATGAGACTTGAATTCACTCTTAAACAATAACATAATAGGTCAAAGTGCCTCGCCAAAAACTGAAAATTTGTAAATTCTAAGTCATCAAGTGATCGAAAACAAAAAACATTTGTAAATTCTAAGTCATCAAGTGGCCAGAAGCAAAATAAGATAAAATATTACTATAGGCCACATACCATGAGTTAAACATGCTAAAACTTCAGAATAGTATTGAAAAATAATAGAAGAGCAAGATACATTCATTTGTGATAGTAAAAGAGAAATTTGTTGATTCCTAATGTTCATTTGTAATAATTGTCTCATGTCTCCATTATTTTACTACTACAAATTTATCATTAGCTAGTTATAAATCAAAAACCGAATCAAATCGACAAGAACCAAATCGATGATTTTTATTTTATTTGATTTAGTTTTAAAAATTTTAAAACTGACTAAATGGGTTTGATTTTGGTTTTAATAAAAAATATATTCAAACCGAACATTACACCTTACCTGCAGATAGAATAAATTCAAACTTAACTAGAAGAGAATTAGAATCTCGTGTTGATAACGTGTTATAAAATGCCATAAATTAAAAGCAAAGCAAGAGAATAACATAAGGAACTTGTAGAGAGATATTTATTCTTCTTTAAAGTATATTGAATGGATCATGAAAGCTCCTATTTATAGAAACAAAAAACTTGTTACAAAACTTAGCAAAACTTATTACGACTACAAAACTTGTTATGATTACCCAAAACTTGTTATGGACATTCGTTTACCTAAAACAAGTGAATTCATGATCTTAGGTGTATTTGTACACCTAAGGGTGATTATCTATACACATTTAGCTTAGTTTCGAGGATAACTTGAGGCACTATTGAGGTATTTAGGATGTAAGTGTGCACCTTATTGCTAACATACTTTTTTTAAAATAGTTTTTAGGGTGCATTTAGAGCAAGTAATGAGTCAAAATGATCAATTAGAGTTTAGACGATGAAACTAGCTTTGCTAGCTTGAGCTATGCCTATTCTAGGGTGCTTCGATGAACTCTATTGTATTATATGAACTAATGTGTGTTATGAGTTATTGTAGGAGATCTTTGGAGGAGCTATGGAAGCTAATTGAAGCCTAAGAACAAGCTACAAACCATTGGGACATAAAACAAGGTGAAAAGATTGTGTTGGAGGCAAAAATAGGAAGCCAAGAAACACCCCCATGCCACGGAGGCCGAGCTCCATTTTATGGGCTTGGCACGGAGGTGATGCAGCTGAACGACTGTAAATTTCCAGTAGCCAGCCGCGATTTGGCGTGTCACACTGGCTGGCTGGCGTGATAAGCAGTATGTCAGGCTGGCTGGCTGGCGTGATAAGCACCGTGTCATGGACCCTGTTCCCGATGGGTGCATTTTATCCTACACAATAAATAGGACACTAAGCTTCTATTTTAAACACTTCTGGACGGTTTTGGATTGTAAAAACACAAGGAGAAGGCTGCCTTAGGGTTCTTATTTCTTACTTTCTTTTTACTTAATTCTTGTATGAACTATATCAATTTTGTAATCGCAAATTAGATTATGAGTGGCTAAACACCCTCTTTCTAGGGTTAAGGCTACAACATGATTGCATGATTATGGTTATATAGGTTGTTTAAGTGTGTCGCTCCCCATTTTTCTCGCGAAAAGATGGGCCATCGACGTGACAACTCTTTTTAAGATAGAAAAGAGTGAAGAGTCGCCACCTAACGAATTTAAGGTGCGTTAGGGCACCATTCTAACTAACTACGACTAAATTAATTTAAGGTCTACGTCACCAGAAATTGGGTAAGGGTTCAAGTTACCTCAAAAGAAAGGTGTTAAGCATCTTTTGAGGTCCACAAATGTGGGTCCCTGCCGGATTCGTTATTTATGTGGGAATTAAGTGATAAACAAAGGGTCAACAATTTTATTAGCCTATTATTAACTAAGTAATTAAACAAATAAACCTTTGTTTTAAGCAAGTAGATAAATTAGTTACTAATAGTCTAAGTGAAAAAGAAGAAGATCATGCACATAAACTGCAATTAAAATAAATAATGAAACGAAAAGGAGATCAGCGAGAAGACAGAATTAACACAAGAATATAGAAAAGAAACCTAATTACTAAGTGATTTAGATAACTACCCCAAACATATAATAAAACAAGAACTAAACTTAGGTTAGTTTTAACCTATTCGGATCAGCGCCCGACTTATTTAACGAAGACAATTTCAAAAACATTGTCGTATTCTACTCGGGTCAATTTCCATCATGTCCGGCTATCTACCCACCTAAGTTGGTTATTAAGATTATTATTAACCTAAAGCGCGTACTAAAGAAATGAAAAAGTCTAACGTACCTTAGGATGTCTACCCGTCCTGACTTAATGTCCAAGAGGAATTGCACTACTATTTGGATATAGGTCTGGACAAATAAAACCTAAGGTTACTAATTAGACTCGCGTTTAGCATCAAACAAAACATATAGACTTTAAGTCGAGTAGCACATAAGAGTTTCATAGAAGCCTCTTAATTATTTAAAGAAGATACAAGGTGATTAAACACAAATGATACTTTTAACCTATAGGCATGATCTCTAAAGATTAAAACATGTAAAAAATTGATTATTTAAATCCCATAAGCAGATTTAACATGCTGAAATTGAATTAACATGCTAAAATAAGTTTAAATCCTATAAGCATGGTATCTAAATGAATTAACATGCTAAAACAAATTTAACTCCTATAACATGATAACTAATTGAATTATATGCTAAAACAAATTTTGAATGATAGCTAATAACTATAGCATGCTGGACCAGATTATTTATTAGACATAATAACTGATTATTTTAATGTTGAAACAGATATAAACCTATTAAATGATCAGTATTCACAGCTACTATACATGTTGTCTATTGTTAGATCATGATTAATTAGTTTAGAGTCTTAATAACATGGTGTCTACGTGTGATGAATTTATTTAACATACTAGAATAGAGCAGATTCTGAAAGCATGCTTAAATGAATCCGAAAATCATAATTTCTAAATGTTTATCTGATTTACGCATGCTTGAATTACTGCCTACATGTTGGGACTGGTTTTAAAACCATGCTTTCATTTTAATATGCTAAAACTGGTTTAAACATGCTGAGACTGTAATTAACATGCTGAAACTGATTTAGAATTCAAAACATTAACTGATTTATTTAAAAGTGCTGAAACTGATTTTAACATCCAAAGCGATTGTCAAATAATTGAGAATGCCAAAATGGATTTGACTTATAGGCGTGATTTCTGATTTTAACAAACGAAGCAAATTTTAAAACCTAAAACATGTCTTCTAACAAACGATGTTAATACAACTCCTATAGGCATAATTTCTAACAAATGAGATTAATATAAATTCTATAGGCATGATTTCTACGATTTACAATTAAAGCAAGTAGCACGTAGTTTGCCCCTCCCCATAGCAATTCTCCTAATTTTCATTTATTTATCCGAGTTTATATAATAAGTATTACAGACCAAATAAATGAATGAGAAAGGAAATAAAAAGAATCCAAGTCTTTGGAGACTCCCAAATCCCGGGCAACTCTTCACAATTCCCAAACAGCTTTGCTAGCAACTAACCTGTCAAAAATAAGCATACAAAATCCAGAAGGGCTTATAACGACTCCTAATACTGGTCCTTAACATGGCAAAGTTTAATGAGAACCTCAAGGGTACTAGGCATTGCCCATGTCAAGGTATATGATACCGTTTAAGGCTCTCTGTTCTATACAACATATACCGATACAACACAAAGGGAATTCATGGCGATCACATACATAACCAACAAATAATAGTAGCTTGTATCACGTAATCAAATAGGCAGCAATTAACATCTTCAAACCCCTATAGTCATGTTTTCTATCATTTTCATAAATTATATACATCAATTAAAGGACATACCAATTTGCAGTAAATAACAGAAGAAATTCGAGACCCAACACTTAGCAATCAACAATTTTGTTCACAGTAGAGAGCTTTTTAACAATATGAGAGTAGTCAATATGAGTGTAAAGTCTGGGAAGACTATGAAAAGAGGGGACTGCTTATATAGTAGGTGAATTGTAAATAAAATAAGGAAAGAAAATAATTTCAAAAATCAATTAAAAGAGTTTTCCTTAAACAGATTGATAGAATCAATTAGGAGTAGAGAATCATGCTAAGTTTATCATAAATACGTGAGTACTAGAGCTGTTTCATAATAACAGGAGAAAAGGAATATACCTTCCTTTTCGAAAGAAATCAGTCCTATTTTATTGTATAATCAGAGTAAATTTTAAATAAATTAGTGAATTTGCCATAAACTTTTTCCAAAACCAAGCAATTAAATTAATTAGAGGGTAAAACAAATCAACTCTTTACCATAATTAGACAAGTACTAAAACTGTTCTAATCTATATAAGGAGGAAGAATCAATCAAGAATAACCAAGTGCCAAAGCCATTCCAAGTAAGGAAACAAGATCAATTAGAGGCATAAAAACATGCCGAAATTAATCAGTAAGGATCAAACTTAGCTTTACCAGGCAAATCAAGTCTTAAGTCTGTCCCAATTTGATTTCAGGAAGAGAATGGGGCAAAAAAATCGAATTATCAAAGTTACTAGGAATAAGTAAGTACCAAGATCACTCATACAAGAAAAGAAAACAGAGATCATGCTTAAACTGGTCAATTACAACCGACAGTAATCAAATAATGAGCATAAAGGATATCTAATCACAAAATCAATCAAGTAATACAATCATAAGAATTATTCTACTTTTATGCTCACAAACGGGCTATATAAGGCTTTCTTAGAACAGAGAATAACTTTCCAAATCATGAACACAAACTATATTCCCATAACTAGAAGACGATATATGGATTAACATGTATAATGCATTGGGATAACACAAGGATAGTGAGAAAAGGCAGGATGACCTACAAATTCGACTTAGAGCGTAAAAATAGTAATCAACAACATGCTTGGAAATTAGTTTCACCAACAGAGCAACATATATTCGAGTTTTTTTTCCAGAATTGGCTAGAAGTAAAAAATCATAAAAAATTGAGGTTTTCACATATGATAGCTCAACGGCGTAATTAAATGAAATCATAGAATTTAAGCACCAATTTACCAGCCAAACTTTAATAATTTCACCTCTAATAATCTGATTAAAGCAAGAAAGAGATGATGAAATTGAAAGTGATCAAACCCGAAGTGGATTCATGATAATCCGTCGTGAAGTAAACCTTAAAGCCTTAACCAAAACCAAGACGAGAGGGTTGATTTTGATGGCTTATCGATCAACCAAAACTTGATTGTGAAAATAAATTGAGCCATGCGTAGTATTCCTTTTATCAACCTCCTCCGATATTCGCCAGAAAAGACACATCCTTCGTTTTTTTTTTGGGGGATTTTAACAGGGAGACAGAGAGAAGATAAATGGGGTCTGTTTGGTGGTAGTGTTGGCTGATTTGGGGTTTCCTGGAGCGGCGGGGCGATGGTGGTCGGTTCACTGGTGGAGCAGCAGGGTGATGGTGGTCGGTTCACTGGTTTCGCCGGCCACTTTAATGGTGACGCAATGAAGAGAAGGGAGAAGAAGTTAGGGCGGCGGCTGTTCAGGGTTTTGGGTGGCAGAGAAATCGAGGGAGAAGGGGGGTGGCGGTTCCTGGTGGTATGGTGGAAGGTAAGAGAAGCGAAGCGGCGGCAGTGGGTTGCCGCCCGTCGGCGTAGGGGAAGAGAGAGGAGACGGAGAGCAAGAGAGTTTTGAGAGCATTTGGTAGATGAGGGTGGCGGCGGTGGAAGTGGAGAATAGAAGTGATTAGGGTTTGGGGTAGGGTGAATTAATAAAAGGAAAGGGCGGGGGATTGATCTTGACCGTTGATCATGTTTGATCAATGGTTGAGATTAGATCTGACGTGGGTCGGATTAACGGGTCAGACGGGTCAAGCAGTTTGAGTCAATTGAAATTGGAAATTGGACTTTAAAATTGGGCCAAATTGGCCCAATTTAGGCTAGATTTGAAATAATTTGGGTAGAAAGGGGCTAAAATTTAAAATATTTGAGAAAGACATGTAATTGGGCTATTATTTGATTAGTAAAACTATATGTAATTTGATAAACAAAAATAATGATTAACGATAATTAGCAAGCGAAGAAATTTAGTTAAAATTAATTATGTATATATATATTGTACGTAAAATTAATGACATATAATATTATACGAGATTTATGATAAAATAGTAATAATTAAGAGATAAATTATATATTTATAAATTGCATACGAATTTAAAAAGTGTCAAGACGTCGATAAAACACGTGATTTATTTAGCAGATAAGAGCAAAACGCAAGAAAAATTAAGCTTTTAAAATAATAATAGCTAGTAAAATAATAGCCCGAGGGTGGTATAGGGAGGTCAACATTGGGTGTCAACAAAGTGTTTATCATGTCATGTGATTGTTCTTACATTCTTGCTTTAACTATTCTAAAGCGTCATGAACTTTAGGATAAAGCATAGTCTCAAAACGAATTGACCATAGGAGTAGAGGGGCGGAAGGAAGAACGTAGGGAGTGTGGATCATATCTTTTATTGTTAGTTAGCAAATGTAAAGAATGATTTGTGGTTAGGATAGAAATATACCTAAACCCCCCACTTGGTTAATAAAATAGGAAGATAGTTGAATGCAGTCGAACTAAAGACTCATATCCCCGTTCAACGATGTAGTTGTGAGATTAATTTGGGCAAATGACTTAGAGGATGACCATTCCTGGGTTATAATATCAATCCCGTAAATCAATAACTACGATAAACACTAACACCGGCTATAAACCATAGTCATGCATGAATATGAAGTAGATGCGTTAACCCTGGAACCCTCCATATATTGTTTACAATCTAAATTTCATATCATTATTATTTTTAGTATTTAGTTTACAAAAGAAAAACTCAAACTTCTCTTGGTTACGAGTAGCACTTGTTTAACTTTAATAGTACTAATTAAGTTGGATCGTTTGATAAATACCAAGTCCATATGGGATCGATATTTGGCTCACAAGAGCCAATTTATTACTTGCACGACCACGTACACTTGCGTGTGCGCTCGGGAAGCAATAAGTTTTTGGAGCCGTTGCCAGGGATTTGAAAATTAGCAACCTTCTAATTTTGTTTTTACTATTTTGTTTGATAAGTGCTAATAACTTGGTCTTAGCTACTGAATTTGCAGGGACTTGTTTAATCTCAAGCAAGCTAGAAAGGGATAAGGAATTGGTTGAACCACCTCCCGAACCTGAGCAACACTTGCCCCAAGCAACAAGAGAAGCAACATTTTTCAACCCAATCCCATAATTTCAACAGGGTGAGATGATTCCTGCAGTCATGGCGGAGGAACCACCACCAGCATGCAGGACAGTGCGCGAAGTGGCAATCCCACTCGTAATTAATGTGACCTCCTGCATTAAAAAACCAACCGCAGGAGGCTGATTTGAGCTGAAACAGAATATGGTGTAATTTTTGCACACAAGCGGGCAGTTTACAGGGTTGTCACATGAGGACCCACAGGTTCATCTCCAGAACTTTTTAGAGATCAGTGACATATTTATTGCCGTAGGAGTCTCCACAGACTACGTGAGGCTCACACTATTCCCATTCTTAATATTAGGTGAAGCGAAGAAATGGTTGAAGGCAAAACCTTCAAATTCAATCACTACTTGGGATGATTTGGCAAAGAAGTTCCTCATTCGACTCTTCCCATCAGGCAAAACTGCAAAGCAGAGGAGTGAAACTTGAGTTTTAAGCAAAAGCCAAATGAGAATCTCTATCATACATGAGAGAGATTCAAGTCTCTCCTCAGAGATTGCCTACACCACCAGCAGACTAATAACGTATCAGCTCACACCTTTGTTGAAAGTCTTGACCACAATACAAAGATTTTGCTAGATTCAGCGGCAGGTGGTCAAGCTTTGGAGAAGTCCTATGATGAGTTGTATACTCTCTTAAACTGCATTGCACAAGGCAATCCAGAGTGGAATGGTGACATGTACAGAAATACGGTGAAGAAGTCTGCAGGTATGATAGAGGAAGATAGTGTCACAGCATTAGCGACACATTTGGCCTATTTTCAGACTCAGATGATGGCTCAGTTCAACAAGTTGAGTGTGGCTCAACCTCAAGCTCAGGTAACTGCATTGAATCAGGCTCAGACTTAGTGCAAAACTTGTGGTATTAGCGGTCATTCGACAGACTTGTGTGGAGAAAACCCGGAGTCAGTGACTTTTGTAGGCAATGCACAGAAAGGCAATCAAAACTATGGTAATGCCTACAATCGCAACTGGCAGAGTCAACCCAACTACTCTTGGGGCACTAATAAGGATCAACCGCAAGAGTTCCAACAACAACAAGGTATTCAGAATAACACTCATGCCAGCAATATTGAAGAGACTTTGAAAAATATTCTAGCCAACCAAGAATAAATGGCTGCAGAGATCAAAAATCAGCAACTAGCTCAAAAGAATATAGAGACTCAGTTGGTCAGCTAGCTCAGGCACAAAATACAAGACCCCAAGAGGGTTTGCCTAGTTACACAGAAGCTCCCAAGCAAGTAATGTAAATCACCTTGAGGAGTGGTAAATATTTGATTGACGCATCTCCAAAGAAAAATCATGAGGTGCAAGAAGAGCCAATCACTTCTAAGTAGACAGAAAAGTAGGCGGAGCCCAAAGAAGCTGATAAAAAGGGGAAGTTTGAGTACCCGAATAAAAAGCCAGTTGAGCAGACTCAAGACAGATATCACGACCTAGACCATCGAGAGTGACACCTACCCCCGGATGAGCGAACCAGTAGAGTTCAACCCTTAACCTAGACTAACAGCCTAAAACCAGCAAGCAGAAAATAGCTAGCAATTCAAATAATGCAAAAGGCCTTTCATTGAAATAAAACCTGCAGAAATTCCCCTAGAATCTGAAAGTCATCGTACCAAACACTACCAAGACTAGAGTACGGGGATGCAACCCAAAAACTTAAAATAATAAAGAAATAGTCTAATCCCAAATATTGGGCTACAACTCAAAGATAAACACCAAGGCGGCTGGGTCTACTAACTTACCCTTGAAATCTGGAACATCCTGGCCTACAAGTGAGGTCATGCGTCAACCGCCGGAAGATTTCCTGTACTCACAAGAAAATAAGCAAGTGCAGTATCAGTACATAACCACCGTGTACTGGTAGGATCATCAACCAGTTCCAAATAAAATAGTGTATAATTAGTACAACAAATCAAGTATAAGTACGGAAAACATGCAACAAGTCAATAGGCTCCCCTAGACTATAAGTCTCTACCTAGCTTGTTTCCACATGAAATCCACTTTTTATAGCCCTAAAAAACAATCACAGAATCAATAAATCATCCTTTTGTCTAGCCTGGACCCTCCCTGGGATCCCTTCTAAACAACACCTAAGTGTTAAACAGACGCCCTGGCCTAATCTAAGACAAACTCAACAGATATAACAGGATTCCTGGTCACTCAAGGACCCCCAATGAATATCATAATTCAATAAAACAGCCCAGTCCATTCACAGAACTAATAACAATCAATGCAATACAACAATATCAATGCAATGATGCAATAAAATAAACCCGTACCAGGCATGGTACCCGAGCCAACCATTAGTATTCCATACCAAGCGTGGTACCCGAGCCAACCGTTAGTATTCCGTATCAGGTGTAGTACCCGAGCCAACTATTTATTATACCCATACCAGGCGTGGTACCTGTGCCAATCATTAGTATACCCGTACCAGGCGTGGTACCCAAGCCAACCGAATGTCAATAATTCACAGTCAAATAATGAACAAACAACTTGTAAACCAACAAGCAACACACCATTCAATTCACAGATTGTAAAACAAGACCCTTAGACATTCTACACAATTCCTCTAAGCGATGCAATTCATACAAACACTTAGATAAGAGTATAAAATATACAACATTCACAAAAATCGTAAGCCATCACCTACCTCGAAATAATCCAAGCTCCACTAGACCCGAGCTTTCCCGTGTTTCGAATTCCTTTCTCGTTCTTGGTCTAAAACAATATACAAGTACTCAAATTAACAAACAAGGCCTGCACATTACCCGGATTACACCAAATCCCAGACCCCCAAGCCACCCATGATCATCCTACCCTTTTCACCGGGCTTCCTGCCATTAATTTCCCTAGTTCTATCATTTTCACGGATAAAAATAGAGAATTTAACAACATACGATCATATTACCTTACTTTTAACTATACCCAAGAACTTTCATGCCTAGAATCCCTCTTTTTCCTTGGATCCTACCATCCCTAGGTTATTCCAACCTTTTCCCAAGTTCCCTCCTAGTAATTCTACCGCGTAAGAAAAGTAGTATGAAGTTTGGGGAGTAGAATCCTTACCTTTTGGACGAAAAAATAGTGGAAAACTGGTAGAAATTGCCCAAAATCGCCCCCTTCTTCCTCCAAAACATTTCAAGAAAAACTGACCTATTTTGGGAAAGTTTCTGTATTAAATCTCGTCATGCTCTACTATAGCGATCTGCTCTGCTATAGTAGTACCGCCGTAGCGGTGTCATCCGCTATATAGCAGTACCGCCGCTATTTATCAGTAGGAATAAATAGAGATATTCTTGCTAGGTGCTACACATGATTACTGGTTGCAAGTTGGTGTTGAATTCTTTGGCATGATCTAAAAAATTGAACTACTGTGAGACACTTAGCTCTTTTATCTGACTCTTGTGTGTTGTTGGCTTAAATGTGAATTCATGAAATTGTTGGTGGAGAGTCTATAGGTAGCCTAATTTATTTGAATATATGCCAAGTGTGAGTGAGGATTTTGTATATTCCATGTTGCATTGTGGTGTCTAGAACGTGCTCCGTGTGTTTGCAAAGCGAAAAAGAGAATGTTGAGTTTAGGAGATAATATAGGCATTTCTTTGATAGCCATGTTGTATACCCTCTTTATCTACCTTCTGTGCATGACCCTAGCTAGCCCCCTTGAGCCTTTAGCCTACTCTTTGGCCTCATTTATAGCTTATTCCTTTTCTTTCAATTGCTCAAAATTTGATCCAAGACTCCTAAGCGCTTTAGTTGAAAAATTAAGATGTTAACGAGGTGTATAATTTAAGATGGAAAAGGTGAAGTGAAGCCCCAATGAAATAGCTTTTGGTGTTGAAAAGGTTTATGTGTTGTTGGTAGGGAGTAGTGTAATGAAACGTAAAATTGATCAAAAGAAGTGAAGCATGTGTTGATAGCAAACACTCCCTACTAAAGATGTGTAAGCTAGCTTAAAGACAAATGAGAGTTGGGAAGGTAATAATGGTGAAAAATAGGCTGGTTGGAGATAAGTTTAATATAAAGTGTGGTGTATTAAAGCGCTTAGGGAAGATAGTCACTGTTCTTGACCAAATAGTTCTTACACATACCTTAGCTTACATTACAACTCTTAAAGTCCTACTTGATCTTAAGCTTTGACATTCTGATATTAGTGGAGTACTACACTAAAGGTAAGCGTATGCTTCATCTTATGTGACATGTGAATTCTTTGTGAGAGTGAGCGGAATTTGATTCTTACATCCATTGTTGTGATATGTGTGAGTGAATGTCAGTAACTCTCTTGTGGCGAGGTGCTTGTTTGATGATAGATAGATGACTTATATGATCTCTTTGTTGAGTAATGTGCATAAGTTTTCCAACTGAGTAGAGTCAATTCTTGAGGCTAGGAAGTCTTGAAGTAGTATTCACGCAATTCTAGTTGTAATATGGCATGCCGAATGTAGAACCTGCTATTATTGTGGTCGTCGTAGTTCTAACATGAGTGTCTTAGTTTTAATAGAGATGTTGGAGTGAGAGTTGTTCGAGGACGAACAAGGTTTTAAGTGTGGGGTGGTGATCTTAGATGTATTTTACACCTAACTGTCATTATCTATGCGCATTTAGCTTAGTTTCGAGGATAACTTGAGGCACTATTGAGGTATTTAGGATGTAAGTGTGTACCTTATTGCTAACGTACTTGTTTATAGTTTTAAGGTGCATTTAGAGCAAGTAATGAGTCAAAATGATCAATTAGAGTTTAGACGAGGAAACTAGCTTTGCTAGCTTGAGCTATGCCTATTTTAGGGGTGCTTTGATGAACTCTATTGTGTTATATGAACTAATGTGTGTTATGAGTTGTTGTAGGAGATCTTTGGAGAAGCTATGGAAGCTAATTGAAGCCTACGAACAAGCTACAAACCATTGGGACACAAAATAAGGTGGAAAGATTGTGTTGGAGGCAAAAATTGGAAGCCAAGAAACACCCCCCATGCCACGGAGGCCGAGATCAATTTTATGGGTGTGGCACGAAGGTGATGCAGCTGAACGACTGCAAATTTCCAGTAGCCAGCCGCGATTTGGGCATGTCACGCTGACTGGCTGGCGTGATAAGCAGCGTGTCACGCTGGCTGGCTGGCGTGATAAGCAGCGTGTCACGAACCCTATTCCCGATGGGTGCAACTTATCCTACTCTATAAATAGGATACTTAGCTTCTATTGTAAACACTTTTGGACGGTTTTGGATTACAAAAACACAAGGAGGAGGCTGACTTAGGGTTCTTATTCCTTACTTTCTTTTTACTTAAATCTGGTATGAACTGCATCAATTTTGTAATCGCGAATTAGATTATGAGTGGCTAAACACCCTCTTTCTAGGATTGAGGCTACAACATGATTGCTTGATTATGGTTATATAGTTGGTTTAAGTGTTTATCATGTCATGTGATTGTTCTTATGTTCTTGTTTTAACTATTCTAAAGCGTCATGAACTTTAGGATAAATCATAGTCTCAAAATGAATTGATCATAGGAGTTGAGGGACGAAAGGAAGAACGTAGAGAGTGTGGATCATATATTTTGTTGTTAGTTAGCAATTGTAAAGAATGATTTGCGGTTAGAATAGAAATATACCTAAACACCGCACTTGGTTAATAAAATGGGAAGATAGTTGAATGCATCTGAATTAAAGACCCACATCCCTGCTCAACGATGTAGTTGTGTGATTCATTTGGGTAGATCACTTAGAGGATGACCATTCCCGGGTTATAATATTAACCCCATAAATCAAAGATCACGATAAACACCAACACCGGTTATAAACCTTAGTCATGCATGAATGTGAAGTAGATGCCTCAACCCTTTAAACCCTCCATATATTGTTTAAATTTAAATTTCATATCGTTATTATTTTTAGTATTTAGTTTACAAAAGAAAAGCTCAAACTTCTCTTGGTTATGAGTAGCACTTGTTTAGCTTTAATAGTACTAATTAAGTTGGATCATTTGTTAAACACCAAGTCCCTGTGGGATCGATATTCAGCTTGAAAGAACCACTTTATTACTTGCACGATCACGTACACTTGTGTGTGTGCTCGTGAAGCAACAATTCATAACATGAAACAGTACTTAAGTAGAACAAAAGATACTGTCACATATTTTTTTACTGTGACACTTGAACGTACAATCATTAGAGAACTTTGTACAATACACATTACGCATGTTTTATTTTGAAATGATGAAATTTGATCTATGTCATTATTAATAGGCGTACATCTTCTTTTTTATTATTTAAATTTACTAGTAGTGTATACATTTGAAAAAACAAACACAAACCACCCAAAATTTCAAACTTGAAAATTAAAATTAAAACTGCCCTCCATCAATGCACTCACTTGCTCCATGTCCATGCAATTGCAATGGCAGGGTTATCAAAAGTGTCGGGCGCTTTCACTATTACACCACACAAGCTCTCTATTTGCATTGTTATTCAAGTCTATGCTCCTCCCTATTAAAGCTTTGTTCCTTTCCCTTTCTCAATACAATCTTCTGGGATCTGTTTTATTTTGTTTATCGTCAATTTGGTATAGTTAAATTTGTAGGTGAGTCAAGAGCACGCGTTATAACTTAACCACCTTTTAGGTTTGATTTATTAGTTAATTAGTTACTCAAAAGTAAAAGAAACATATAGTATATCAACTAAGCAAGATAAACAAGGTAAAGAGAATAAATCTAGGTGCATTCGAGATGGATCCAAGCATCCTTGAGAGCAATGCCTAATAGTATGAATAACAAAGAACACACAAGCAAGAAAAGATACTTGAAAACTAGGAAACTATTGTATTGCTTGAGAGAGAAAATAGGTAGAAGACCCCTTTACAAGTGAGGAAGGATGGCTATTTATAGGTTATAATATTAGGTCCTGAACAATTAGAATATGCTACTTGGGCCCTACGGTACCTAGGCTTGTGGCTAGGTGCCACGCATCCTATCCGTTGTGGATTGTGTCAGCTAATTCTTCTGCACTGCAAAACTCCATATGAGCTCATTCGAGTCCATGTGCAGTCTGACCAGTTTGTCTCTAATTTATTCCTAGAACCACGTCACTGTGAGCATCTAGCTATTAGAATCCTTTCTCTCACGAGAAGAAGTTCTCCATCATCGATGCTCTCAAAATGGCTCTCAAGGACATTCGCCCCTTAGATCAATATAAACCCCAATGGGCTACCCAATTGTTTCCATGTGTCTTGAGTCAGTTTTACCTCATACAAATACTCACTCCATCTTTTGAGATGCTACGCATAGTGGCTCTCAAGAGATGGAAAGAAAATGAAACCACTGTCTACTCTATCTCTTTCCTTAGAAACAAAGAGCCGTCTCCTTGGGTAAATCACTTTTTTACTAGGTGTGTGGCCCAGCTGTATTTCTCTGCCCTAGGTGCTGCTCGAAAAATCATCTACTTTTCTCCTTAAATACTACCACCGCTTCTTATCTTTTTTGGCTTCTTTGACTTCTGTGTCTTGCTCTTTTCATAGTTCTAAGACGTCCTCTTCGTTCAACAATTTTTTTTTCTTTCATCCCTATTTTATACTATATTATGGTGGGTTCCGATTTGAGTTCTCCACCTCCTGCATCTGCCACTGGAGGACCATCGAATAGGAAAGGAGGGAAATCGACTCTTGTTGAACTGACTGTCAATGATATTATCCCTAATCTCTACTCCATTAATAGTGATTTTTGGGTCTTGCTAAGCAGAGACCCTCAAGGGAAAGAATGCCCCATGGATGAGTTGGTGTCACTACTGAAAGAAGTTGATTTGGTCTATATCCGAAGGGATAGTGAATGGATCCCTGAGAAGTTCTAAGTGGAGGATCCTTCTCCATCCAAAAGCAACACCTTGACGAGACCCGCCGTTGTGCTTTTGTTTATACTTATCCGTTCAGCATGGGTCTTGGCGACCCAGTTGATAAGGTAATCACATTATTTTGTAGCACCTTCCAGGTTCGACTAAGACAACTCAGCCCCGGGGTGTGGAGAAGCATAGATTTTTTTATGCATTGGCTATTTCAGTCAACAAGGAATACACTCTGACACACCTACTTATGCTTTACTCTCCATGTTTTACCCGAGGAGGGATCATACAGTTGTCGTATCATGGAGAGAGTCTCTTTTTAAAAGCATGGATGACCCTTATGATTGGGGCTAGACTGACTGCTTTGTTACTATTGCGCATGAGAGATCTCCCAAGGTCTTCCACTTAGTTCATTGGAACACAAAACATAAGGACTCTTGAGCTTGTATCCTTTTTTCTTGTTTTTCTACCCTACTTACTTGCCTGCTGCCTCATTTTTTTCGGGTTATGGTAGAACGCCACAATGGACTTCACCAACAAGCATTCATTTCCTTCACCAAGTCAAAGAGTATCACACGTGGATCGAAAAGATCTTATTCGTATCTACAACAACTAGTCACTTGTGGGCATACTTGTCCAGCTAGTTTGGATGGAAAGCAAAATATTATGGTGGTTTAATGTCTTTTACTTGATTATCACCTCTCAGATTTGCCTTTTCCTAAAACTTCACTCCCTTTGCAAGTTTGACATCTGGGCCTATGCTCCTATCTCCACTAGCGGCTGCCACCAATAACATAGGTCGAGAACCATGCGGTCATCTCCATGCCCTTGTTGATGTTGCGACAAACCACGCCATTGCAAGTGAATCTCAACCTTTCGAGGGGAATAAAAGGGCAAGATCATCTTTAGTAGTAGAGAAAGTCAAAACCTCTGTTCCGAAGGTCATCCCTTTAGATAATAACTCTAAGGAGTCCAAAGGCAGGTCATTAACTAGAGAGGTAGGAGCCTCTATTGTGCCTTGTACTGAAATGATCTAGTTATTTTGTAAGCTAGAGAGCGCTGAAAGATTGGCTTTCTAGACTCCATCTTTCATGGTCTTTGTTGGCGCTAGTTCACCTGTCGCTGGTAGAGAAAAGCAGCCTTCTCTCACCCGGTCTTCAGTGGGAGTCCAGTTGCAGGCCAGATCTCAAGGGCTCTGGATTTTCAAATGTCAATCACCCCCAGCCGCAGTCCTCAGTGGGACCTTAGGCTTCACAAGCGATGTCCGATTCTCACCCTATTCTCCTTCAAGGCCCAACAAGATACCGGATGGAGGTTTTGCAAAATCCTCATAAAGCTATCTTTTCCCTGAAGCCAGTGGGGGTAGTCAATTACTTAAACGCGGTGATTTTCCCCAAAGACCGTCGGAGGATAGACAGGGTGTCCATTGAGTGTTTTTTGAATGACTCTACTCATGCTGGCGCTCGGGTTAGTAGCCTTTGTCGTATCCTTTTCTTAGCGCTCCTATTTTATCATAACAATGAATCTATATTTCCTTAATGTAGGCGAGTGTAATAATTACGGGGAGCTTTCAAAGCATATCAGAGGAAAAAGAGAGTCTCCACCTGAGGTATAGCAAACTTGAGAGGAGTTTTACCATTATGCGAGACTAGCTTGATTTCATTGAATCCCTGGCGCAACAAGCTTCTGAACACGAGCTGATGATCAAGAAGGTCTTGGTGTAAAATGAGCAAGAGGGGTATATAAGTGACGTTGGTCACTGTTTCAAGGAAGAGAAAGCCTTGCAGTTTGAGAATGCTTCGTGGGTGAATATTATTAAACAACGTATAACGAGACAATCCAAACTAAAGGAGAGTATTCAATAAGCGAGAGATGAGGCATGTCGTCAAGCTGAAGCAACTTCTTTCTTTATCATTTTAGCACACGGTCGTGTGAAGGTAAAGTATTTGCAAAAGAGAGTTAACCTTCTTGGCGAGGAAGTTATGCTCAGAAGTAAACGCAGTAACTTGGAGAAGGCCCTAGATGCCCAAATGGCTCATGTCCAAATTATTAAATAAGTGAAGTCGGTGGCTTGGATATCGAAAAGGAAATTTCCAAGTCTCAAGCCATGGCCATCTCGCTGATCAGCTAAGTCCCAATGATGACAGAGAATTTAACGTCAGAGATGATCTTCTTCCTGGCAATACATTAAATAACTGCTCAGCCCATAACTATGAAGGCTAGAAAAGCAATCTCGATTATCAGGGCTGCTAACTCTTGTAATCTTAGCATTACTTTTGTGATTTTGAGAATTTGGGCATGGCCCCTTGTATTTTGATCAAAATAAATAAGTAGCGATCCTTTTTTATTTTTTTTATGTTCTTTTTTTCCTTCCTTGAATGAAAAAGAAAAGAAGTTGAAAAGACTCCCTGTTTTGGGATCTGAATCGTCAGCCCTATGAAGGAGAAAGGTCGACATAAATGCCTCATTTCCCAGGATATGTCACTTCATGCTCTGTAGGCCTTAACTGTGCTTACCACGTGGTAGTCATTCATGGATCTTCTTTCCCCCACACATTGAATAGGGTTTGTACTATAAATATAAAAAAAAATTGCCTGTGTCCTTCACTTTAGCACATATCTTTTTTCTTTTACTTCCTTTATTTTTTCCTTATCCTAAGAGTTAGAGTATGTCACGACCCAACTGGCCGTGAATAGCAACCACACTAACCCACATGTGGAAGAACCAACCATCCCAAAGCTTAACCTTACACTTAGCTAATTTTTACAGAGATAGATAAACCAACTTCATTATGTCATATAGAACGTCAACTAATATAAATAAAAATATGTAAAAATTAACTAACTATAACATCTCCAAGAACTGAAAGTCATCGTACAAGAACTCTAGTCCAAAACAATGTCTAAGATATCCAAAATGACTAAAACAGTAGAAATAACAAGAGTTTCATTATTCGAAAGGACAACAACTCGCAGAGGATCCACGACAGCCTAAGAAGTAGTGCTCACCCTCAGATCTGTAGTCAATCGTCTAGTCTATTCAAGGTCGTGTCATAGTCTTTGGAACACGGTTTGCACTGAACAAAAGAAGATTACAATATAGTGTCAGTACAAAATACTATGTACTGGCAGGTGTCATAGGTTGACTCAGGTTAGAACAAGTATATAGCCAAATCAAATAACAAGTAAAAGGCATCTCAACACTTAACAAATAGTTCAGTTAACATATAATCATCTCAAGTCAAATCATCAACAGTAATATCAAGTTCACCAAAATCATTGAGTCCAACTACAAGAATGTAAATGAGTTCACTTTCAAGTCACCATACGTGGAATCTCTTTCCACCTAAAACTTATCAACACATCTAGTACCTCTAGACTCATTTTAGTTTACAAAACCAGGTCACCATGAATAACCATGCAATAATGTGATGCTAAGTAAAAGAGTGTACACACATGCTAAGAGTCTTATTTCTGTCCACTAGCCATGATCTGCAAGGGACCCTAGGCGTCCATGTACCATACGGGCGTGGTATTCGATCCACACTAATCATATCAATGTTCATATCAATGAAACTAGGTTCTTAGACCTATCCTTCATGATATACACAATGCCCAAGGCATATTTACACTTATTCATCTCAACACGCTCATCACTTCATGTACATTTAGCTTATTAATCCAAGCATAACAGGAAAACATAGACAATTCAAACATGTTCATAGACTAAATACAAGTTACGTAATTCAACCATATATCATGTAATAATATGAATCTCAACTCTAATTAAAACCATTACCTACCTCAAGTGAAGAATTACCACCCGCAAGTTATGATGCAATTGTCTTGCCCTTCCTTAATTCATTGGAATGCTTAAGGTCTATAAACAAAAATTATACAAGAGTTATTAATTATTTTCTCTTCATTTCAGGCCTTGGAAATTTAACCCATCAATTCTACCTTAAACGAGGTTTCTAGCGTTCTCCAAAGGTTAATTAATTGATAGCTAGTCTTCTAGCATTCATAAAATCAATATCCAAAGGGTTTTTAATCAAGTTTATCCCTTATAGCCATTTTTATGCCTAAAGGTTTCACCTCTATAGAACTCAAGGTTCCTCACTAGCCTTAATCATGTTACAACCTAATAATTTCATGTTAAAAATCATAAAAGTACAACTTAGAATCAATTCTAGGTGAAATTGAACCTACCCATAGGGTTTTCTCATAAGTTCATGCTTTTAGGGGTCAGATTCAAGAATCCCACCATTAATCCTCAACCTAAAGGTCTTACTAAGATTAATGATCAATATACAAAGAGGTTTTATGGAATACTTACCTCAAACGAAGAAGAATGTCTTAAGAAAAACATCTCTTGGAGTTGTAGAACAAAATAAGAGTTGTGGGAAAATAACCCAGAAAAACTAAAAATGCACATGTATACTGCCCATCACCTTGTCATGATGAACCTGATCCTCATCGTGATAAGTCATTGCGATAAATATCATTTGCCATGATGGCCCATCGCAATGAGAGTGATCTTCATCATGATGGACGTCAATTTCTAGAACATCAATTCTCAACCCAAACTCCTTATTTCACAACACACTTCATTTTTTAGACATCATAGAATAATCTCGATGCGGCAATGCTCATAACCGGAGTTCTATGAACCAGATTTTCATTCCAAAACTTTCTATAGGATCTTACAATAGCCAACTATTCATATATAGACACTATACTATCATTCTATGAACCATGAGACCTCAATTGTCTCTAAGGCACAAAAGACTATATTTTCATCAAAGCTAACCCTAGCCTGAGATTTTATCAACTCTCACCTTATGGACTTCTCTAGTCATGTACTTATGCCCTTACAATACTATAATGATAGAACATGTCATTACAGAGTACCCGATCATGGGGTTCCTCTTCCAGTCTTCTAGGCCCTTTGGCTTTACGTTTTTCCTTTCTCATAATTTTTTCCTTATCATTGTCATTGATCCCGTCATTGTACTTAAGGGATTATTACTGAGGCTTTCGATGAGGGTAGGGTAAAATCTATGGCTGAGTCTAAGTGTGAAAGTGGACAAAGTCTTTTCACCCAACCATTCTCCTCCTCAATAGTCATGTGATCTAGGTACTTTCAACCTATCAGAGAGATCCTTTGGGTTGTGAGCCACGTTGAAACTCCATGGACGCTGTCGAGGGAACTCTTTGGCCAAAAGGTAGTCATATTGCGCCCTCACTTGGGTTAAATTATGCTACCTTACTCATGGGGGTGCTCATGTCTTTTGAGAAAGAAAGGTTGGGTCTAGTAGATATACTTGAGCTTTTTGGCCAACTTTCTCTTGTTGGACCCCGTTTTTGTTCTTAGGGCTTCTACCTTAATGAGCCTCCCCGATGCTTTCCATACAAGGCCTTGCTCATTCTGAGTTGTGTGCCTTTGTGTCATAAAATTTTCATGAGAACACACCATCATATCTCGGCGGCTCAAGATAGGTTACTTAAAAAAATTCGGCGACTTAGGGTTACTTCTTAGTCATTACACAATCCAGCACAGGCGTACACATATTTTATCTTGTGATTTGAAATCTCTTTTTGTTTTTTACATTATATCACCCGTATTTAGCTTGTAACTTTTAATTTGTAACCCATTTTGGGCTAACCTGATAGAATTTCTTATGCATTTTATGCATTTTTAATGATTTTTAGTGTATTTTCTCTTCTTCACGCTTGCTCTTATGCCTATGCATTTTGTATTTTGACGTCACAAAAGCATTAATTAATATTCCTTCGAGACCAATCTTGTTAACCCCCTTGGCTTTGACAAATTCTCCTCGTGGACAAGCGTATTGTTGCCTTTTGGGAGGTCCCTCAAGGTGTTATGCTTACAGAGTGCCTTGTTTTCAGGATCCATTTATTACAATTTTGACCGTGTCAGTATGTGTTGGCTTATTTGGTAATCGAAGATAGTCACTAACTAGTTTTTTATTTCATAACTTCTTTCATAACCATCTCGTTAGATTAGTGCAATTCTAGCTTTTAAACTGACCAAATACTTTTTTGGTGTGATTAATACACCTCGTAACTCAATGAGGGATCCCTTTTGTTTTTTATGAGTTGTTTGTCTAAATATAGACGTCTCCGAGATACTTGGGAGCGTAGCTTTTTAGAGAAATTTCACTATTTTAGTCAATTCTCAAATCAAAACTTTTCGAACTTAAATGTTCACACTATTATGAGACCTCCTCATGATGGAGTTAGCTCTGAGTGCACATTCGTGTTGCCTCAATTTTTTTGTTATTGGATGATTAGTCTGTGCTTTATATAAATGCGCTTTTCTAGTAGGGTTGTGGTTTAGCCATCTTGAATGGGAGTCAAGTCCTTAGTTCATTAATATAAAAGTCTTTCTTGACCTTTTTGAGAGTCTAGTGATTTTTGCATTGCTATAGAGGACCTGAGGTCTTGCCTTTTCCCCTAAAGGGAAAGAAGAGGTGCGTAGTTGAGACGCTAGGTCTTCGACTTGAACTCGTAGCCGCAATTGAAGCTACTACAGTCCTTAGTGCTTTTGTAGTAAATCAGGGGACCTATGGTCGTGGCTCATTCTCTATTTGAGGAGGCAGAAGGGGTCGTTTAGCCAAAATGTTGGATCTCTGACTCGGACTCGCTTCCCTTTTATCGCTCAAAGTGAGGTTTCCCCCGTATTTTGGAGGTTTTTGACTTTTGAGTGCTATTGGAATATTGTGATCACATTTAGGAGTTAGTTTTTATTGCTGGGGATCTAGGTAAATTCCACATTTATGATAGGATAAAATCTTAGTTTCTCAAAATTGTGTCTTTTATTCATATCATTGCTTTTTTTGAGGCTTGACGGCCAAATTACAATGTGAATCGAAGAGGAAAAAACCTAAACTCCTCCAGAAGTTCCTACTGTTACCTCGTTCAAAACCCATGGGATAGAAAAATTGGTCAAAAGGAAAAAAGTGTAGCGTGTCCTTCCGGGTCTTTCAATTTCCTCCCGATTGTTGGGTTCCTCCATGCCTGTTGGCTCTAGGGGATTCCATCTCAGTTGATTGCAAGTGCCAAGTTCCGCTCCGCTGGACGATTCGTTCCCTTTGTAGCGATAAGAAAACTATCCCTAAAAACCTGTATGGGTATAGAATAGAAAAGACAACAAGGATAGAGAAATAGCTAGGAAAGTGAACATACATGTGGCCTCGCCAGATGGCGTTCAACATATCATTTTTGTGGGCGCTCCTGAGTTGAGGTGTTGCATGTTTTCTTTGGCGCATTTTCCAAAGTTATTCTTGCCTAGATCACTCAAGAACTCCCGTAAACGTCCATCCTTCAACAATTCTGCAACGGCTTCCCTAAGGTGTCGGTAGTCAGCATTATCATGGTCATGAGCACTGTGGAAAGTGTACAATTGGTTCATGTTACTCGAGTCGGGGCTCAAGCAAATAGGCTCCAGAAATTTGGGCCCATGATGTCTCAAAAGCCCGAGACCAGTTACACTTGGCTGACTGTAAAGCAATACTTTGAGAGAGAGAGGGACTCCGTCGACATCGAACATAGCTAGTTTTGTCGGTTCCTTGGCATGCAAACTCCTTTGCTGGGAGTTCATGTATCCCTTTTTCTCACAGCGAGATTTCCCTGGGGAGTATAAGACTTCATGCCAACTCGTATCGACTTTCACATTAATAACATATGGTGCATATCTACCTTGAGGGGATTTCAGGTCTACCCATCTTTCAGAACCTCGGGCCACCCTTTCACCAGCATAATGGGTTCTTCATGGGCTTATGTTCATTCCATGCTCGTGAAGCCTTGCTAACAACTCTCCTTCAATCATCCACGATTTGGATATTGGGCTCGTAGTGACTATGGACATCTACCCATGTCATGGCTTCAAACCGTTAGGCTCTCCTTTAACTTAAATGAGGCAACTAAGCTCTCGGGGTTCAACCCCTTAGTGAAAGCTTCAGTTTCCCACTCGTCTAGAACCACCGACAACTGCATCCTCTCCTTTCTGAATTGTATAACGAACTCACAGAGCAATTCCGTATCCCCTTGCTCGATTTTGAAAATATCCTCCCTTCGGGGTTGCACTTATAACACTCCGACATAAGGCTTGAAAAAGTGTTTGCCAATATGTTAAAAGAAGCAATAGATTTCTCGGGTAAAAGAGAACACCAGACTAAAAGACTCTCCTAATAGGGTCCCTCCGAACTTCTTCACCATCACCGACTCAGCCTCCTCCTTTGACAGGCCATTACCATTCACAAGCGAAGGACAACAAATGCTCTTAGGGTCCGTATTTCCATCATATCTGGGGATATCCGACATCTTGAACCTCTTCGGGATCAGTCGGGTCACCGTGCTAGCCATGTATAACACTCTGGCATAACTCTTCGAGTCTGAATCTTTAATGGCTGGCGAGACCCTCGGAATGCAATTCATGCGAGAGTGAAGTTCGTTGCAGTTAGATTTCATCTCTTCCTTTCACGAATTCATCAAGGCTACCATCTCGGTGGCTGCAGTTGCAGGTCTGGCCACATCTTCCTCAGCCTCGCAATCTTTAAACCTACTATCAAGATCATCATCGTTGTCCTGCTCATTTTTTCCTCGAAGAGTTTGGAGTCCCTAGAGTCAAACAGTCCCCGAGTTCTTCCAACCTCTTGTCCTGAACTTCCATTCTTGCCATCATATCTCTTTGAGATTTGGCAAAAATTTCAAAGATCTTCTGGAGGCCCTCCAAGCTAACTGTCCTTTCCTCTGTCTCCTCCTTGTTGTGGATAAGTCCACGGTTATGCTTCTGAGTGTTCACATTTATGAAATTCACGTTATGAAGAATATATTCTTCAAGTTAGGTGGTAGTCTATCCACTGGAGTCGGTCAGACCTGGGAGCAAGGTTCTTGCCACCTCCTCGGTTATAACTATATTTTTTACTCGTTCTTCATTGTTTGCCATGCTACTTTTGTTTGCAAAACAAAACAGAGACAACTAACAAGGAAGAAGCAAGATTAAACCCACACAGTTGCTCAGGCCCCACAATGGCGGCAAACTGCTTATCCTTGATTTGGTATAGTTGAATTTGTAGGTGAATCAAGAGCACGCGTTACAGCTTAACCTTATTTTAGGTTTGATTTGTTAGTTAATCTGTTACTAGAAAGTAATTAAATACATAATATATCAAACAAGCAAGGTAAAAAGAACAAATCTAGGTGCGTTCGAGATGGATCCAAGCGTCCTCGAGAGCAACGCCTAACAGAATGAACAACTAAGAACGCACATGCAAAAAAAGATACTTAGAAACTAAGAAACTAAGAAACTATTGTATTGCTTGAGAGATAGAATAGGGCAGATGATCCTTTCACAAGCGAGGAAGGATGTCTATTTATAAGTTACAATATTAGGTCTTGTACAATTGAATGTGCTACTTGGGCCCTACGGTACCTAGGCCTGTGTCTAGGTGCCACATGTCATATTCGTTGTGGATTGTGTCAGCTAATTCTTCTGTAATGCGTAGCTTCGTACGAGCTCGTCCAAATCCTTATGCAGTCTAACCATTGTCTGTAATTTGCCCTTAGCGCCACGTCATTATGGCAGCTAGCCTTCCGAATTCTTTCTCGCACAAGAAGATGTTCTCTATCGTCGATGCTCTCAGAAATGCCTCTCGAGGACATTCTCCCTTTAAATCGATATGAAACCCAATAGGCTACCCGATTGTTGTCACGTGCTCAGGCCCAATTTTACCCCATACAATTATCCCTCACTAAGGTAGCAAAAATTCTTGGCTTTCGAATTTTACTAAAAATGTGGTTCGCTTTTTTTACTCTTTGAATGATTATTAAATAGTCGATTAGAAATTAGTCAGTTTTAATTTTTTTGCTGAAAGTGTTTCTTTTTGTTGTTTTGGGTAGAACGCTAAGTGTTGATTCTGATTCTGATTCTGATTCATTAAAAGTTTGATGCTGATTAAATATTGTAAAAAGAGTTTTCGGACCAAATAAAATTAATGAGCAAAATGAGGATAATGGTTGAAAAATGATTGTTCACTATGAAATTATTTTTGGTACAATATACTGATTTAATTAATATAGATAATATATCTTATTTATTTAAATAATTAATTATTGAACAAGCGTTTAAAGTGATGCTGTAAACTTTATGAAAAAGTGATTCTTCTTTATGATAATTAAGCATTGATTATGGTTAGTGAAATCGATTTAGTTCAAGCTAGGGACTTAATCAAATAACTCAAGGCCCTCAAGATTGGTGCTATGTGTCGTACTTGTTGTACATTTGACATTAGAAGATTCAGAATTCAACTGTATATTCTATTGAAAGTGAACTTATGTTGATAGGGTTAAAAATTTTGGACTTTAACTTAGTTTTCTTTATGTCTAGAAAAAAGGTACCTGGAACTTTTACTATTGTGTTTGATATGCACTAAAGGGGATTTTTTCATTACTGCAACTAGTACCGATTGATCCGCTGCGTGAGCAACCCGACTGTGCTTAATGGGGAAGCCATGTATTTTCAAGGCACTTTCTTCTATATATAATGAATCCCCTCTCTCGGCTATTGAGCCAAGTGGGAAAGTCAGTCTTACTCTTATGTTATAGAATCTGCTCCTGCTCTCAACCGGGGTAGGTATTTGTTGGTTTTTCCTAAATAGGATGGTCTTGTTTTTTCCTTTTCTCAGACTCCAGTCTTACCCCGTCTTCTTAGGATTAAGGTTGCAGCACAGTTTAATGTAGAAGTGGCTATGATTGCAAAGAGCAGAAGAAATGTATTCTAATAAGATAATAGTTGAGAGCACTGCTAGAAAGATAAAGATGGCGATAAGAGATTCGTTCTGTCTTTCTTCACTTTCATTGACAGGAGTGACCGCTTTCTAGTCGTAGTTGGTACCGCCCCTGTTCACTTCAGCATGCAAGGAACACCTTCTGATTGAAACAAGTTCCGTGCTGCTCACCACTCCTCGAGGCCAAGGACGGGGTCGAACCGTCATTCCAGGATTTGCAGTCCGATACATTTCCATTATTGCTGATTTAAATTTTACTAATTATTGTTTCTTGGTGTGGAGAATCTGTTTTAGGACTATATATCAATAATTTTGTCAGTAAAATGATTGGGGTCTAAATCTCAAAGCTTAGTGTAGAGAATGTTGTTTAAACAAAGTAAATTTATCTTTTTTTTTCTTAGAACAATCATCTGAGGATATTTTTAAGTCAAAGCTAAATGAACTCGTTGTACAACTTAAGAAAATTGAAAATGTATAGAATCATTGGTTGAGTGACCATTTAGCTCGTAAATTATCATCACTTGACTCACCAGATGATTTGTTTATCTTTTTTAATAACTTGCGAGGTAATGAAATTCATTGTTACTCTAATTTTGTATCCAACTTAACTTTTTTTTTAAAATAGAGTTTTATGTTATTATCATAAATAGGCATATTTGAGAGTTCTGATTCAAATGTCATGGATGATGATCGAATCATTTTGGATCCTAGCAGCAAACAGTTTGATGCTTCAGAATCTAAACACAAGCACGGTATTGGATATAATCATACATTCTTATCTACACCACATATTTCTTACAAATTAACTCTTAATTCTCGAGCACAATCATGTTTTTCGGGTGCAAATTATATTATCTATTTCTAACGGGTTAACTCTTAGTTTTGAAGTACGAGACATGATAATAGGGCTGTGTACACACCACACTCTTCAAGACCAATTTGTGAAAATACACTAGGTATGCTGTTGTTATCATAATAGATAAGGGCATTTTGAAAAGGGAAGAAATGGAAGAAAACTCAAAAAGGATACACATTTCTCTTCCACTCCTTAAATTAATTGGTTCTGCCCTAATATAGAGATTGATATTATTCTTGTAGTAAAAGGTGTTCATACATATTTTAAATATATTTGTTATAGCTACATCTTAAGAGAAAAGTTAAGTAATACAGTGACTCATCACTAGACTCATAATTTAATATGTGTACCAATGACACATGACTCAAATTGAGCTAATGGGTTAATAAGAGTAACTATAGGATCTTTATAGATAAATTATTCAATCAATTAAGTATTTCACTTTAATGATCTCTTAAAAATGTACGTTATTGATCCTCTAAGGTTGAATACATATGCAGATCTCTAAAATTGACATGAAATTTTACCTTGACACCTCAACTAAATTTTGTATTTTTTAAACACACGCAGTAGCGCGTAAGTATTTTATTTTGACACTTTTCACTTACTTGGCAAGTTGTGTGATTTCCACCTCAAAGAGGCGTGTGAAAAGACCAAAAATACAAACTTTTTTTTTGTTTCGTCCATTTTTTTCTCTACCATCTTTCTGCCATCACTAAGATCACCTCCGACGCTATTTCTATCGAGAAAAGGCACCAATTACACTTTTAATTCAATATATTCTCTTGCTCTCTTTTTCATTAAAAATAAATAAAAGTCAAAAGGAGCTCACTGAAAAAAAATAATCTAAGTTTCAAATAATTTTTTTGCGAAACTCTATTTTCGATAAAGTTAACATAAATAAAAGAAGAATTTTGCCTCAAACATCAAATGAAATCAATCAAAATTTTATTATGCGTCTCATATGACATGTAATAATTATATGAAATATTTATTATTTTGACAAATGGACATCTTGGGTCCCACTGGCCAGAGCAATTCCCATGATATTCTTTTGTCTCACTGGTATTAACCTTTTTTTTTTTTGGACAAATCATTTTTTGCTCTTTGTTTTTTTGGGGTTACTTTATATTTGTTTTTTTCTTCATTTTTCTTATTGTTTTTTTCGTGTCGATGATATTATAGTAAATTGAAGTTTTCGGTTTGCTCCTTTTTTTTTCCTTCTTAGTTCTTTTTGTAAATATATATTTGTAAACAAATCAAACTTATATGATACTTTATTTATTTTAATTTATTTATCTTATTTTTTTAGTCCACTTTTAAAAAATATTTTTTTTTTGTAATTTTTAATTTTAACTTTCTAAATGGTATGTTTAAAATAAAAAAGATTAAAGAATATTTTGATACATTTTACGTATTTTAAATTTAAAATCACAAAATTTTAAAAATTTCTCTTTAAAAAATTGCTATAAAACATTTGGAATCTTTCTATAGTATTTAATGGGACCCATCTATCCCTTACACAGTTTATCTACTGTAGTTCGAACTTATCAATAAACTGTTCATATCTTTTCTTTTCCTTTCAGCCTCCGTAAGAAATTTTCTGCTTTTTCCAGCATATCTTCTGGAACGGATTCACTGAGTTGTGCTTCCTGCATTTCTGCTGTATCATTGCTGGCGTCACTTCTCATTGAAGTGTCTAATTTTTCATATTGAGTTATGTTTAACAGCAGATTCTTCTTGATTTCATCCAGATATTTTTTAATCATTTCTTCTTTGTCTCCATCTTGAACGGAGATCCTTCTGGCCATATTACGGACTGAATTATCTTGTATAAAAACATCCTGTTGGGGGGCAAGACTATATTCTTGGATCTTTGCTTTAATCAGATCTAATAACTCTTGTCCATATAACATTTTTGTTGTGGGATCCTGCTTCATTAGCTTATCCCAAAAATTATTATAAAAATTCCGATATAAACATGGAATTTGTTCTTCAGTATAATCTACTTCCGGGGTCCATTTATGGATCCATGGAATAGAAAATTCAATAAAGAAATAAATCTGATCAATTTTTTCAATATAACAAATATGATCCATGAGATATATCTCATTAAGTTTGGGTGAAATTTTCGCCCACTCTTTGTATAACTTAAAAAATGGATCTGGCAAAATCTTTGCGGTTGGGCCGTGGTATGACCACCAATTTAGAAACCAGTTAGTAATGGGTTCTGCGAATATCTTCGCACAAATTTTTAAAAATCAAGTATGTTTGTGCTTCTCATTATTATAAATGAGAGCTTTATCAAAAGCATGGACGTAGTCCGAGTAAGTAAAATTCATGGGTACGCCTTTCAGGATTAGTTGCCTTTCTTTCATTGTGGATATTCCCCAATCTTCAACAGATATAATATGTTTAATTATCATCTTTGAGAAGTTATAAACATTCTCGTCTGCGTTATAACCGCTGAAATGCTGGAATTCAGCACTTCCTGTACTTACGAGAATTGTCTCGTAATAAGTTTGGGTTTTGTATGACTCACCCGGGAAATATAACCCTTTGATCAAATACCTTTGAAATATTTTCCAAGGTTCTTCTTTTCTCTGAATATCAGAGTTTTCCAGGAGAAATATCATTTCTCTCTTTGAAATCTTTTCATAGGTAGAGGTATCATCAGCCTCTTCTTTGGCAATAGATGCAAAAGTAGATTGTTGCCTTTGAGCTCTTTGAGCTAAATATTGCTGTAACCGATCATATAATGGATCAGTTGTTGGAATATCTTCCAAATTTATTGGGGCTGAACTTGAGCTCGCCTGAGAAGGTTTTGAGTTTATCAAACTCATTCCATAATTTTGTATAACCGGGGAACGGTATGTGGATCCATATGATGATCCTGATGATGAGGGGGACGATCTTCCCCTTCCTCTTCCTCTATTTCCGCGTCCTCTAGCCTTGGTTACCCAAGGGGGTTCCATTCTGCGCAGAAAATACATCCGTTAAATATTTAAATCAAGAACGAAGTATCTTTCTTCTTCTAAAGCAATAATATCTTCATATAATGAAGTGTCTGTTATAGTTCTGTTTATAATTTTCCATATCACAAGTTCCTGCAGATCTCTGTTTAGAGGAACAACCTTTAAAATGGTTATAAGAATTTCTTCAGAAAAATATGAAACTAAGTTCATTGTGAAAGATATTCTCGAGATAAAAAATCTGGGAGAGAATTATCGCTTCCCTTTTTATACTGAATATCGAAATCAAATGGAGCTAATTGAGCTTGCCATCTGGCGAACATTAACTTGGATGCATCATGTTTGAAATCTCTATCAAACATATACTTAACTGATTGAGCATCTGTTTTTATCAAAAACTTTTGATTGTATAAATCAACTTGGAATTTTAGTACACATTTAACAATGGTTAACATTTCATGCGCTATCGTGGCATATTTTTTCTGAGCATCGCTCCATTTTTCTGAATGAAACCGTATCAAGTATTCGTTCTTATCATTCGGATTGATCTGCTTCAAAATTCCTCCATAGCCAATATTGGAAGCATCGGTTTCTATAATCTTTTCCCAGCTAGGATTAGCTAGAGTCAGACAAGGCAAGGTTTTAACCCTGACCTTGATATTTTTGACCAAGTCGGTGAGACTATTGGTCCAAGGCTTTTTCTGATCCTTTTTAAGCCTGTCATATAACGGAGCCAAATCTCTAGAAAGATTTTTATAGAAAGGAGAGATATAATTCAAACTTCCCAAGAACCTCTGAAGCTGAGTTCTATCTGTGATAACAACAGGAAATTTCGAAGCAAATTCAATAGATCTTTGAATCGGGGTCACTTTTCCCTGATAAATTAAATGTCCAAGAAATCGGACTTCAGTTTGGAAAAGACTCATTTTTGGTTTAGAAATAACTAACCCATTTTGAATAACAATTTTTTAAAACATGTCTAAATGTTTAATATGAGTTTCTAACGTTTTAGAATAAATTAAAATATCATCAATATAGACTATAATAAAGTCTAAATAGGGGTTGAAAATATCATTCATAATTTTCTGAAATTCAGAAGGAGCGTTTTTTAAACCAAATGGCATTACGTTCCACTCATATTGCCCAAATGGGACATTGAAAGCTGTTCTATAAGAATGCTCTTTGAAGATTTGAATCTGCCAATAACCTGATTTTAAATCAAATTTTGAAAAGATGTTAGCATCATATAATCTTGAAAGTAAATCCCTTTTATTAGGAATAGGGTATCGAATCCATTTAAGGTACTTGTTTAAAGGTTTGTAGTTTATTACTAACCTGGGAACACCACGTTCTTTCTCTGCTGCATTATTAACATAAAAAGCAGTGCAAGACCAAGGGGATTTAGAAGGTTTTATCAAACCCTTTTGTAATAACATGTCTATTTCCTTTTTGCAGAATTCGACCAATTCGGCGTTCATCTGGCAAGGACGAGATTTAGTAGGAATATTATCCTCAGAGAAGTCTTCTTCGTTTGGAAGAGTCACAATATGATTTTTTCTATTCCAAAAAGCACTAGGATGATCGGCACAAACATCAATGGCCATCTGTTCAGAAATCAATTTTATTTTCTGTTGTATCTTGGCAGATTTTAACGTATCAAATATATTTAAACTAAATAATTCGAATTGTAAAGAATCAATATGCCTTTGTTTCATATCAATCAAGGCGTTAATATCACGAGAAACAGGATCTGTGACAAAAGTATAACTGATATTCTGCCCTTTGTAAGTAGCTGAAAAGCCCTCAGCTGTTATGCTGGTGAACGGATAGATAACATTTATAAAAGGAGTTCCAAGTATAATAGGGGGGTATAACTGATTTTTCACTAAGAAAAAGAAGTGAGGAATACAAACTTTATTTTGACAAATACGAGTATTAGGTAATTTGTATTTAATATCAAGAGCATGGCCTGAAGCAGATTTGACCATATGCGTTGTTTTTTCAAAATATTTTGTTGGAACAAGGCCCTCTTGAATACAACTTACATCGGCCCCGCTATCAATCATGGCAATCTCTGTTATAGAAAAAGCATTATCAATTAAAATGGTGTATTTAACAAATCATTTATGAGCAGTGACAATTTGCATCATTCCTAAAAATATGTTTTGCCTATTATCAGTAGTAATAGGTCTGGTCAAAGTATTATCTTCGATAACACCTTTACCTTTGCTATCAACTTTTTCAATTTGAGAAAGGCGATGATCACATATAATCTGATTATGCTTAAGCGCTTTTATTTCTTTTTTCAAATTTTCAACTTCTTCTTTTAAATCATCAAAAGAAGTATCTCGTATAACAACAGGTTGTTTAGCAAGTCTATTATAAACTTCAGACAAAGAATAAGGAGCAGAATAATCAAGTTCAAAATCATTTTTTGATGCAATTGATTTTGAGGAACTAGCTTTGTTATTAGCAGCTAGCTGAATTATTTTTTCACGAAGATTGTTATCAGTAACTTCCTTTAACAATTCTATCACATTATCAGAAGTAATAGTCAGTAAATTCATGTCTTCAAACTGTGATTGAAGTTTATAAAACTCATCATTTTTGCAACGGCAAATATCGCTTTGGCACTTACAAACCTCAGCTGTGGCCGGTTGGTTATTACCAGATATATTACCAGATGGTTCAGCCATATCAGTTTCTTCTTGTGAACTAGAATCAGACTCATAATCTGACTCAGAACCAGAAGTTTATAAGAAGCTATAAACCTTATCATGAATATCTTCATCTAATTCCAAAGCTTTGAGCTTCTCAAGTTTACAATTAGGCGCTATATGACCAAATTTTCCGCACTTATAGCATTTGATCTTTGCGAGTTCGCGCTTAGATCTATTTTTCGTAAATCTATGAGACTTACGATGAGCTTTTCGCTCTTCTCTTTTTTCTCTAGATCTTCTTCGTTTAGATCTCTTTGTATAACGGTTATGATCAGAATCTCTAACCTTTTTGTGCTTATTAGCAGAGGTATCAGGCAAACCAAATTGAGTACAAAAATCTCCTAATTGAGATCTTTCCCTAAGCTTATCTATCTTAAGCTGTCTTGATAACTTCAATTCGTTGCACAAGTTAATACCTTCTTGAGTGCATACTCCAATAAGTTTTTCATAGGTGTAGGTATGGTAAGGGATAGTTCCTTGAGGATCCCTTAGAGACTTTTTAACTCTCTCAGCAAATAATGGCGGCAAGCCGTCTATAAACCTAGCTTTCCAGTACTCCAGACTGTTTTCGGGCAGTTCCATTACCCGACTGAGATAGGTATCTTTGTACCACCTGAATTCGCCTAAGTGTCTACATCGTAGACCATTTAACAGAGAACAAACTGTTTCATATTGGTTGGTAAATCTACCATTAAAATGTTCCAGAATGGTCAAGACTAGTGTATAAACTGCGTCTTCTCTATTTCTCGTTAAAGTCATTCCTAGGTTGTCAACACCTTCATTGTCGGCAATGGCATTTATAAATGCAGCCTTGGCTTCAATGCTCATATAATTGTCCCACCAGCCTCTTAATTGACCAGTAAAACCAGCAATAATCATCTTGCAAATATTTCTGTCAGTATTATTAGTACTTCGACAGATAGTTGAATACATAAGCATTCTATGGACGAGAATAGTAAGCTGTCTATCAGTCAAGCCATCCAAGTTCCATTCATAGATTTCAGTACCACTATAAGAAGTATTGGTCTGGTTTCAATCCCGCTCTTCAATTAGAACATCTTGAGGGGTTGGTCTAGAATAATAATACGTTTGCATACTAGGTTTATGAGCAAAACTGGTATTACCACTATTCTTCTTAGGATAACCACGAAGTTTATTAACTTCAAAATCAACTTGATTTTTTAAATCAAAAGTATTTTCTATATCAGTAGCAAAATCTTCTGACAAATCAATAGGATTGATTCCTAATTTAGAATTTTTTTTATCAAGAAGTTCCTCTAAATCCTGGAGAGGTTTGAAAATAAAGCCCTGAATTTCAGGGGTTTTTTGAACATGAGTAGGGAGCTTAGAAAGCTGAGTCGAACTAGAACTTGAAGCCGAATCCTTCATGTCAGCCTTTATCTGGATCACCAGAGCTGTCAATTCATCAAGCTTTTTATCAAGAGAGCTAATATGTTCTCCTAACACTTTAACATAAAGACCCAAATAATTATTTTGAGCGATGAGATTATTAATCTCATTTATACTAACAGTAGCCACATCATCTTCCACAAATTTTTGAAATGCAGTAAAAGTGATACCCACATTATTAGGTAAAACAAACGAAGACTGCGGTGGATAAACAATTTTTATAATATCACCTTTTGCATCTTTATAAGAACGTTCAAGAACATTGATGAACAAAGGTAGATAGGTGGTTATAAACCAAGGAACAAAGAACATAATATGATTATGTAAAGCACAGTTCTCATAAAATTCTTGAGAAATATTATTTAAATCGTTTTCACTATAAGTGTCAAAAAATCAAGTTTTAAACTGATTCCACTTATCATTTGAAAATTCATTCTGGATATATTTTCTTGCCAGTGAACCTGGACTAAAATCTATCTGGTGTACATCCATAATCAACTATCATTGGGGTTGAAATTCATTTCGGACACAGAAGGAATATCCTTGTCAGAGATATCTGAGGAATTATCCTTAGCTCTTACCACATTTAACTGAGGATCAATTTTTATTTCAGCCTTTTTAGAAGCAATAAAAGATAACGTGTGTAGAGAAGCAGCCCGATCACGAGCTGGACCATAAATAGGTTCAATAGGAGAAATATGATGCAAATCAGGCAGCAGTTTATTACTAGATAAAGAACGTCTATTATAAATAGAATTTACTGCAGGCATCAAACTATTAGAAAAAGATTGCCTATGAGAAGTATAACTATTGTCAGAAAATTGAATACATATTCTAGCATCAGAATCTTGGGAAATATGAGAATATTCAGAGTTTGTAACTGCATCAGTTACTTGATTCGGGGATATAACCGAATTTAGAGTCCAAGTGGTGGGAAAATTAATTTCTTTCCATCTAATAGGTCTCCTCGTGGTGACCTTGGACCTAGCAAAATTGGTCTCCACTAAAATAGTTTGCTCAGATGTATCATATAACTTACATCTAGGATTTAAAGTAGATAATAACTTAAAATAGATTCTGTAAGATAAACATATCAGTTCTGAACCAGGCACGTAATTATAACCATGCGTTTTAACATTTAAAGTTAGAGCATCGATGATATTAACATCAGAAAGAGATAACTGCAGATTGGGCTGAGTATTAAAATATACTGGGCCATAGGCCACTGTAGATTCAATTGAACCCATTAAAGATTGACGAAAATTTAAATTCCTAGCATCTCTGAGAGCAGCTAGAAAAGTTTCAGGCAACCCTTTAAGGGTCAAAGGTTTGAAGGCAATTTGAACCATACCAATATGCAGATAATTATTTTGATACATTTTACGTATTTTAAATTTAAAATCACAAAATTTAAAAAATTTCTTTTTAAAAAATTGCTATTAGGTCCCACCTACTAGAGCGATTCCCCTCTTCTTCATAATCTTTTGCCTCACTGTCATTAACCTTTTTTTTTTTATAAGTTATTTTTTGCTCTTTTTTTTTTAATTACTTTTTTATTTACTATTTTCTTGATTTTTCTTCTGTTGACCTTTTTTTTCGTATTGTTTTTTTTCTCGTGTTCCGATACTAAAGTAAATTGAAGTTTTGCCTTTTGCTTTTTTTTTTTCCTCCCAATTCTTATTTGTAGATATTTGCAAGGGTAAATTTCATAGTAAGTTAATTATCATTTTTTTTCACAAAAATCACTTAATTATCTTATCTTACACAAAAATAAATAAATTTTGG
This sequence comes from Jaltomata sinuosa, assembly GCA_003996215.1. NCBI lineage: Eukaryota > Viridiplantae > Streptophyta > Magnoliopsida > Solanales > Solanaceae > Jaltomata > Jaltomata sinuosa. The sequence goes on along the minus strand of QJPP01001358.1, from coordinate 140,303 downwards.
ATAAACTGACACAAAAATAACATGGCCGGAATATGATAACTTTTTCGATGAAAATTCACTCTTTTTTAATTCTAATAAATAAAATTTAAAAAACATTGAACTCGACCCAACCCGGCCCAAAACCCATTTAAAAAATATAAATATCTTTTTTAATTGCTAATGCCATAATTTTCTTCTTCGCTATCTTTTTAACATGTTTGGTTTGAAATAATATATGATAATTCTTTTAGCACCAAATTAATCGAAGCTACCTTTTCTCAAATGGGTTTTTGGTCAGGCCGGGTCGATTGAGTGTTTTTTTATATTTTATTTATTGAATTTAAAATAAAAAAGAGTGAAAAGGAGTGGGTTCATCGAAAAAGTTATCATATTCCGGTCATGTTATTTTTGTGTTAGTTTACTCATAGTTTAGTTATTTTTGTGCAAGAAAAATAGTTAAGTTACTTTTGTGAAAAAAAAAAATAGTTAACTTACGATCTGTAAAATTTGCCCGTATATGGAAACAAATTAAGATTTTTGGACGTCCGATCATGATAGTAATTTTTATTTTATATTATGTTCTTTTTTCGTTTGGTATTGAAAAATATGAATACCGAAAATCTCAAATTGAATCTCATAAGTGATTAATCTATTTTTTGTGAATATATATGATATTATTTTTTATGGTTCAATGTTATTAAGGGCATCTCTAATATTTAGAATGTTAGGAATTGAAGAACCATCATATATATTCTTTTATTATTAAGGGTATTTTGTATATAATAAATTCATTTTAAGTGTGTCGGGTCAAGAATTAGATTGAATTTAGGATGAGTTGGGTCTTAAATAAATCAAAATATTGATTTTAATTTTTTAAAATGTATCAAAATATCTTTTAATCTTTGTAGTTTTAAACATGATATGTAAAAAGTTAAAACTAAGAATTACCAAAAAAAAAAGAAAAAAGAAATTCTTTTTAAAAAATAAAAAAAAAGTAGGATAAATTAAAATAGATGAAATATCATATAAGTTTAATTTGTTTATAAATATTTATCTACAAAAGAACTACGAGGGAAAAACAAGAGGAGCATTTGCTTACAAATATTTATCTACAAAAGAACTAGGGGGAAAAAATGAGCAAAAAGAAGACTTCAATTTACTTGGGGGCACAAAGAGAAACAATAAGAAAGAAAAATAAAGAAAAGAGTAAATGAAAAAAGTAACCCCAGAAAAAAGAAGAGCAAAAAATAATTTGTCCCAAAAAAAAAGTTAATACCAGTTAGGCAAAAGAATATCATGGGACAATCTCTGCAGGTGGGACCCAAGAATTCCATAATATCAAAATAATAAATGTCTCATATGTGACCCATAATAAAATTTTTCCTCCATCACATATTCAAACGGAGCCAGTGTATCTAACCTATATATTATTATAGGTGTACCTTTTTCTGTTTCAAAAAAAGAATTTACCAGTAGCGTACAGTCGTATACATTTGAAAAACAAACAAGAACCACCAAAAGTTGAAAATTAAAATTAGAACTGGCCTCCATCGGAATCGGCGCGCTCACTCGCTCCATGTCCGCCGCAGCCGCAATGGCAGGGTTATCAAAAGCGCCGGGAGCTTTCACCATTACACCACACAAGCTCTCTATTTGCATTCTCATTCAAGTCTATGCTCCTCCCTCCCAAAGCTCTGTTCCTTTCCCTTTCTCATCCGTTTCTCAACACAATCTTCTGGGCTCCTTTTTGTTATCTCTCACTAAGGTAGCAAATTTCTTACCTTTCAAATTTACTGAAAATGTGGTTCGCTTTTGTACTCTTTGAGTGATTATTAAATAGTCGATTAGAATTTGTGACTCTGAAACTGATCCAGTAAAAGTTTGATGCTGGTTAAATATTGTAAAAAGAGTTTCCGGACCAAATGAAATTAATGAGCAAAATGAGGCTATTGGTTGAAAAAGTGATTGTTCGCTATGAAATTGTTTTGGCTACCAGGGCCAGAGCCAGGTAGGGCCGAGGGGTTCATCCGAATCCCCTTCAGCGGAGAATTACACTGTTTAAACATAGTTAAAATTATTTTAATGTATATATAGTAGATGTTGAACCTCTTTGACTTCTTCATGTGTTTTACTTCTTCGTATTTTGAACCCCTTAGTAAAAATCCTTGTTCAGCCACTAACTGTATACCGTATTAGAACTGGATTTGTGTTGATAGGGTTAAAATTTCTGATTTGAGCTTAGTTTTCTTCATGTCTAGAAAAAGGTACCTGAAACTTTTATTATGGTGTTTGATATGCATTATGCTGATTTGAATTTTACTAGTCACACTTTCTTGGTGTGGAGAATGTATTTTAGGACTATATATCAATGATTTTGTGGGTAAAACAGTTGGGGCCTAATTCTCCAAGCATAGTGTAGAAAATCCTGTTTGAACTAAGCAAATTTGTCTTTATTTTTCTTGGAACAGTCGTCTGAGGATATTTTTGAGCCAAAGCTGGATGAACTCGTCGCACAACTTAGGGAAATTGGAGGTGTATTGAATCATTGGTTGAGCGACCATTTAGCTCGCAAATTATCATCATTAGCCTCACCAGATGATTTGTTTAACTTTTTTAATGACTTACGAGGTAATGGAATTCATTGTTTCTCTAAGTTTGTAACCTGCTTAACTTTTTATTTACAGAGTATTTATGTTATTATCATGAATAGGCATACTTGGGGGTTCTGATTCAAATGTCATGGATGACGATCAAATCATTTTGGATCCTAGCAGCAATCTTGGAGTCTTTGTTCGTCGTTGCTTACTTGCGTTTAATCTATTGTCATTTGAGGTACTATCAAACTATTCATTCTATTGTCAGAAAGACTTGGCTCTGTGCCTCTGTCAAGAGAAGGACACCAATGAAGCATAAAGTTCAATGCATGAGCCTCAAGTGTTATTCTTGTGCACTCATTGCGATTATTGAACAGTTTGATTTTTGGTTCTACTTTTCCAATTCGACTTGCTCTATGTTACTTATTTTTGCTTGAATCATGCACAGAACACTCATTTAAAAAGTTAATAACATGTATCTCTGGATGGTTTTTCTATGAATAGGCTGTCTGTCATCTTTTGACAAATGTAGCAACATACAAAGAATCTCTCTCAACTTATGAGTTATCACATTTCGGCGATTCTGATAGCGATACTGAAGCAGCAATGCACTATGAGAACTTGGATTTGGAGAATTTGGTTGTTGAGAAAGTCAACAAAGAAATTGAATCAAGAAATTTGGTTGATGAAAGACTTTCTTTCCACAATCATGCACCTAAAGCTCTAGTTAGAGCAATTGGAGGTATTTTTCTTTGGTAGATTTCCTTAAAAGTAAAATCATATTCATATTCATTGGGAAAGATTGATTCCTGTATGTTGCGAAGTTTGCGTCCAATTCGGGTATCATGTTCAGCTTTAAGCTGTCTTTGGTTCTTGCTTACTAAAGTGCTTTTAGAAATGAATAAGCGTAGACAAAGGATACATATGCTTTTTAAGTGCCTAATGTTGGTTACTCATGGCTTGCAGATCATGACTTTTCTCCTGGGCCACAAGTTAGAAAAATCGATAAGCCTAGAGAAGTTAGCACATGTGCATCTTCTTCTTGTGATGTATCAGATTCTGTTGATTCTCCACCTGGGGCTTTCTTACGTACAAACTGGCAAATACAAGGTTATCTATTGGAGCAAGCTGATACAATTGAAAGGTCATTGAAGTTTTATTGATACTACTTTTCAGCACACCATGTTTGTCCAAAACACTTGTGAATCACTTAATTGAATAATTTATTTTCTCTTTCAGGCAGGGAAGCTCCTTCCCTCTGAATGCTTTTGAGTCTGTATTGAAGGACCTTCTTAAATTAGCTCCTGAACTACATCGTGTAAGATTCTGGAGTGAGGTGTTTTGGGGATTTGAGTTGATTTTGTGTAATCTGTTTCTAAAGTAACTTTTTGTGCATTGAAGGTTCACTTCTTGCGTTACTTGAATAGCCTTTATCATCAGCACTATCATACCGCTCTAGAAAATATTCACCGATATTTTGATTACAGGTATACTTATATCATCTATCATGTTGGCTCTTACATTTCAAACTTCCTTCATGTTTGCATTAATAAATACTCATATAATCTTTGCATGATGCTCAATGTAGTATAATAGCTGTAGTTACCCCGTGCATGTTTACTCAAAGATACCAGCAATCAGCCCGAAAATTAGACATTTGGTCAGTGTTATCAAAAGCAAAAAGCTCTAAGGTCCGTTAGGGCTTTAAGCGCAAATAAAGCGTGGGTTTTAATGAAAAAAGATGGAAAGGGAGAAAAAATACAAATATATATGTTTAGTCCAAGACTAATAATTATAAGCATGAATGACAAATATATGAACTAGGAAGTTGAAAAAAAAAAACGATAAAGTGAAATATCGATTGTTTAGTGTCACCTCTTCAGAAGAGGCTCGTTGGAAAGGAAAAGTATGTCTTAGAACCTTGATGACAATATTGAAGCGCACATTAAGCGAGGCGAAGCGCTCAACATGTTTTGAGCCGCCTTTGATAACACTGCATTTGGTTTGAAGAAGATATGCGGTCTAAGCATTCTAGGCAACCATAATGTGTCCTTGGGCTTAGTGGTGGACCCAAAAATCCGAACAAGAGGATTCATAAAAATATAAAAATTCCACATTTAGGATTCAACCTTGTGATCTAAAACAACTTTGAATCCCTGTTACCACTACACTTAAAACTTTTCCGTTATATCAAGGAGGTTCAAAAATTTATGTGTAAAAAATGTTTTATCTTACTAGCACAATAAAATTTTCTGATGAAGGGGATTCAATTGAATCCTCCTTCAGTAAACATAGGCCAGCCACCACCTGAGCTTACCCTTGCAATTCTATAGGCATCCTCAATGATTAGACTATGGTGAAGCAAGCTAATTTTTACTTGAGAATCTTATTGCCTATGATGATCTTATCATGCTTATGAACATGGACTAATTAGGTCTTGAGGCGTTAACAATTCGGTTATATCTTCAAGTTAAATGGTTGATTCCTAGCCGTTAGATGGTTGGTTCCTAGCAGTTAGGTTCAATACGTTTTTTGTAAAAGCAATTACTAGAAGGGATAGTTACCAATATATACCATTCGGCCATCTAATTTACCAGACATGGTCGAAGTATACACTACAATACACTCGGTTGTATATGACGCGTATATGTTGTGTATACATATGTCTATTATATGTATAGGTTTGTATAGTTATGTATATTATATGTATAAGTATGTATAGATATGTATATGCATGTATAATATATGTATATTAGTATAAAATACACAACTTGTACACTGGTACATATCTTGTAAACTAGATGGCTAAAGGTATCGAGCTGTAATTTTCTCTTACTAGAATAAGGGGTGATAAATCCGTTAGAATTTGTGTTCTAGATGGTATATTGACAAACAAATATTTTAAGGTATAATGCAACTATGCATAAAATTCTAAAAGGTTTTTATAGGTTTGTTGTGTCCATTTATTGAAAAATAAGAATTTGTCCCTTGGCTTACTGAGCTGATAAAGATATAGACTTTAGGCCTAACTCAACTGCAAAAACTAGCTCAAGAGGTGAGAATTGCTTAAGACCATATAAGGAGATAGATTTTGCCTCCCACCCATCGATGTGGGACTTAACACTCCCCTCACGGCAAGGACGGGACATCTAGTATGATGGGATCCAACATCAGGTGAACCAAGACTTGGGTAGGCTTGACTCTGGTATCATGATAAAGAAATAGACCTTGGGTCTAACTCAACCCCAAAAGCTAGCTCAAGAGATGAGGATTGCTCAAAACCACATAAAGGGGTTGTTTGGTTGAAAACAAGTTATCGTGGGATTAATTATCCCGGGATTAGCTATCCCGGAGTAAGTTATCCCACCATGTATATGGGATAACTTATCCCATCACTATGGTATAAATGGTGGGATAAGTTATCCCAAACTTGACAACCAAACAAGACACCAAAAATTTATCCCAGGACTATATATTTTTATCCCTCACACCAAACGATCCCAAAGAGACAACTTTGTCTCCCACCCATCGATGCGGGACTTAACGGAAGCAATGCTAATTTAAGAGGTTGGTTTTCAAATTATGCTTGAAATGGTATTTTTGTAAGTATAACAAATGGAATAGAGTGAGAGAGGACTAGAAGGAGAGAGGGGGGGGGGTAAATGCGTCAATCATTATTACTAGTGAATCTCATACATTTGATTGATATCTTTTACCAATTTACAAGAGTTGCTCCTTATTTAGGAGTCCTAGGTTACATACAATATAATAGGTAATCAATCTCTATGCTAATATGGTAAGTAAATATTCCATAATCAAATAAGAATATTCTATGAAATATTTTATAAGATTTTCCTTATACAAGTAGAATGAATCTAGACTTGATATTCTAACAGACCCCCTCAAACTCAAAGTGGGAAGACTAACTTAACTTTACTTATGTGGACTCAATAGATATTTACTGAAATCTCGTTAGAATAGTGCACAATCACAAAAAAGAAGTGCTAGAATTCTTTCTTTTGGGGAGTCATCGGTAAGTGCATGACAAAGAAAGGTGCTTGCAAGATTGTGCAAACGAAGATTTTGAGAGTAAGCATTGAGTCCCCCATCATAAAGAGGTATGTTTTTGATCACCAAACAGAGATATGGTGCTGTAAATTTTCAAGACACTATCAGCGTAACTTGAATCACAAAACAATGATAACACTTCAGGTTTAGAAGAGGGCACTAATCGCGTAGAAAATAGAATTGTCAGTTGCCAGGATGATTAATTGCTCCAGAATGGTCGTCCTGAACGATTCGAAAGAGAGGAGTGGCACCTCAACTGTTGTCGGAGAGAGGAGCAACACTTGAATGGTCATTCGGAGAGTAGTGAGTGGAGCAGTCCCGAACACCAAAATGAAGAAAAAAATGGCCGGGAAGGCGATACACTTTGAGTCTTTACCAAGACCAAAGATGCTTTAATTCCGTACTAAAAGAAGAAAAACTTCTAATTAACTTGAGTTTTAACATAATTTATAAGAGGCGCTGCTTATGTAGGAGTTGTAGGCTACGTACAATATGTTAGGTAATCAGTCTCCATGCTAACAAGGTAAATACATATTCCATAATGAAACATAGAATATCCTACAGTATCCAAGATAGTATTCTATAAGATTATTTTTATTCAAGTACAATAAATTTAGACACGTATTTATGTGATAATTTTTTTGATGACCGAGAAATTTGTCTGGAGCTAATCCTTTGGGCCAATCGTAGCCTTGGAAAACATATTTACGTGATATTGTTACACCTTGCAAATAGATCTGAGAAATATTTTTACCAAAGTGCAGGGACAGAAGGATGTGATTTTGTATCCTCTTCTTCAACAGGCTGCAATAGCTTTGGTAGATATGAAATTGCGTTATTATGCTTGGGGATGATGCATTTTCATTTTGGGCACCCGAAGCAAGCTTTGGAGGTAGGCATATTCAATATCATTCCTACCTTCATTGTCCATGTTATGCATCTTTATTGATTTTGATGTACAACCAACGCCCCCACCCCACATCTTTGGTGTTGCATTTCGGCATAACAATTATTTGCTTGAAAATTTTCAGGTGTTGACAGAAGCAGTCCGTGTGTCTCAGCAGGTAGCCGTATTTGTTCCTTCCCTTTCTTTCGACTATGGCTTCCTTTTTCTGTTACATTATTTTATCTTTCATTCTTTTGTGCTCTAAAGTGGTATAGCATATTCTTTGTAAGACTTGCATCAATACAAATGTGTCATATGAGTACTTTTCAGATGAAAGGCAACCAAGATTAAATCACGGGATCCTAATGGCAATCAACATAAGCATCTGCAATGATACAACTAACAATAACAGCTACGCATCCATCCCAAACAAATTAGAGTCGGCTATATGGATCCTCGTTGACTATGTTTCCTCATTTAAGTTCAACTCATATCATCTTCATACGATAAAAAATAAAAGTGAAAAATAAATTAAATGATATAGAAGCAATAATACTAATAACTAAAAATAGCTCTCTGCAATGGTACATCTAGTGTTGATAAACTGTTAAAAACTTGCTTTATTAATCACTTGTAGTGGCATTTTGTGATTGATATAGTACTTAGCAAGACAAAATTGTCGGTTTGGTTGGTTGACCTCCCTCTTCTGCCTTGCTATGTTTGTCTGTCGTTTTAGGAGAGAAATAAAGTCAGTTATTGGTGCTTTATAAGAGGAAGAAACTCTTAGTGGATGGACCCATGTTACATTCACCTTTTCTCAGCCACTCAACTATCATAGAAACCTCAAGCATAATACTTCTTCTTTCTCATTTTTTAAATGTAGTATGAATGACCATGGAGTTCTAAGAATATCATTTGACTTGTTATTATATTAGTAGGAGTAGAATAAATTATTACTATTATTAGTTGATAAGTTAGTGTGATGGGAAATACAAATTGTCATTGTCTGAATTTGAATTTCTTAAATGATTAGAATTATCAAATGAGCTGAGAGTGTTTAGAATATTACTATTTGTAGAAATTTATCAAGCATTTCGGGCGTTGCAAAATGGATGCGTATCATACAGATTAGGATGGATGGAGTACTTTTTGGGCAATCATTCTTTGGGCTGATTCTTATCCTTATTCTGCGCACATAACTTTCCATGCATTTGTTTTCTACGATAGGATATTTCTTGACTATCTTGTAATTGGTTCTTGCTGCATAGGCGCTCATTGGGGAACCTGTTTGCTTCTTTTACATGTATCTTTTGCTATTTTGGCTGTGGCTGCTCATTGATAGGATCTTCTTTCCCTTCTTTCTAGTACTTACAACTTTATCTGTTGGACAAACAGCTCTTCTTTTATGCCATATGTTCACAGTTTTCTGTCACCAGTTTCAAGTTTTGTTTCTTCTCAAGTTGTACAATGTGCTGGACAGAACATTTACTTCTGTAAGAAAACATGATGCTGTGTGATGACCTGACTTAGTGGCAGAAGAGCCCATAACTTACTGAAAATTAACTAAATTGAGGCCAGCCCCTAATCTTGGTCTAGTTTAGTTGTATTGCCCATCTTAATTCTATTGATTGCAGTCTACAAATATTTTTCTCCAAGAGTTTATCCTAACAAGGAGTTGCAAATGCAATTGATGGATACCACCTTTCCTATGTTAAAGTAGGATATCATCACAGCAGTCCCACCTATCATCTGATCGTTGATTAATAGTTTGTAGATCATTGAATGTTCTGCTTTCCTTCTGTAGGCGTCTTCGTTAAACTGCATTATAGGATTATGAACAAATACTTTTCTTGTCACCAACTTGTTGGCTAATGATTCATTTTTCAATATTTCCTTCCATGGGGTGTCTGCACATGATGATGTATTATACACGCACTGATATTGTAATGATGTCTGTTGGACCTACATTCATGATTGGATACCTGGGGAAATTAGCGGTATTATGGTTTACAAAATAAAAATATCAAAATACGGCATACACTATACATTAAAGGTACTGTGTCTATTTTCATCTTTTGGTCTATCTGCAAATTATTTCAGTATAAATTTCCTATCACATCCCATATTGTAACAAAAGTTACATGTTTCCTATCTTCTACACTTTTCAGTACAATTTTTCACTTTTATTTTTTTAAATATCTCAAAGTATCTTTTAGCAGTTGCATTTTTCCCGATTTATGAACGACTCAAAACTTCAACTGTTGTGTTGAACAATCATCTAAATCAAATCAAAAGACTCCATCTGGAGGGGAGCTTTAATAATTTTTAACAAATTGCATAACATGTTTAGCTGACTTCCTAAAAGTGCAAACTCGGAATAAATTTTCTGTTTTGGGATCAAGTAAAAGTATTTCCATTCATAAACATTGCTAAAATGGCCGTATACAAGGGGTATACCAAAAAGTAAAGAATCTACAAAAGGATATGATTTTCTACAAACTCCACCCAACTATCTATACAACAAGGCACTTGTTGTGTGCACCAAAAGAAAATAAGGGAACAGAGGCTACTCCGCATCTGAGAGAAACTCTACCCTACTCCTTCAAAATCTCTCCTATTTCTCTCTCTAAACAACCCACATTAAAGTAAGTGGGACCACGAGCCCTTCGTCTTCTCATCCTTCTCCTGCTCTTCCAGCTAAACATCAACTCTTTCACGGTTTTTGGCATCACCCATGGAGTGGCAAACCACCTAAACATATCCCACCATAATTTCATTGTCAGTCCGCAACGAAGAAATGAATCACGTCCTCGCCCGCCTCCTTACACATGTAACATCAACTAATGCAAACAACCTTCCGCTTTCTAAGAGTTTCCGCTGTCAAAATCACTCCTCTAGCGGCTAGCCAAGTGAAAAAGCACATCTTTCTCGGCACCTTTGGAATCCATACTGCATTACATGGGAAAATATGCTTCTCCCTAACTAAAATTTTCTCATAGGAAGACTTCACAGAGAATACTCCATTATTTCCCAAGCCCCACCACCAAACATCAGGGTTATCAACTAGATGGACTTGCCTATGAAACAATTTTTGAAACTCAGTCACTTCCAACAACAACAACAACAACAACAACAACAACAACAACGACAACATACCTAGTGAAATCCCACAAAGTGGGTTCCTGGGAGGGTAGAGTGTACGCAGACCTTACCATTACCTCGTGGAGGTAGAGAGGCTGTTTCCAGAAGACCCTCAGCTCAAGTGAAGCAAATGAAAGTAGTGATTGAGAGAAAAAATGGCAGTGAAGAAAAACATGACAACAACACCCAAGGGTGTGGCCTAGTGGTCAATGAAGTGGGTTAAAGAGCCTTGAGGCCTGAAGTCTCAGGTTCAAATCCCAGCGGAGACAAAAAAATATTAGGTGATTCTTCCCATCTGTTCTAGCCTTGGTGGACAGAGTTACCTAGTACCTGTTGCTGGTGGGAGGTGGCAGGTATCTCGTGGATTTAGTCGAGGTGCGCGAAAGCTGGCACGGACACCACGGTCATCAAAAAAAAAACATGACAACTAATATCAAAGTAGTACCTAGCATATATGCAAGGAATCGTAAAGGTGTGATCACCTAACCATAGTAAACAACAGATGATAACAAATACCAAAGGACAAAGATTACATGAATAGGCTAATACTACAACAGACACAGTGCTCTAGACTACTACCACGCCAAAGACTACATGAATAGACTAATACTAAGACACACTCGACTACCTACTAACCTTTTACCCTTATTCGCGACCTCCACACCCTTCTATCTAAGGTCATGTCCTCGGTAAGTTGAAGATGCGCCATATCCTGTCTAATCACTTCTCCCCAATACTTTTGAGGCCAAGGTCTGCCTCTCCTCGTCCCTACTATATTCAACCTCTCGCATCTCCTCACTGGGGCATCCACACATCTCCTCTTCACATGCCCAAACCATCTCAACCTCCCTTCCCTCATCTTGTCAATTGCTGAGGCCAATCCGACTTTGTCCCGGATACCCTCATTCCTAATCCTATCGCTCCTAGTATGCCCACACATCTATCTTAACATCCTCATTTCCGCCACTTACATCTTTTGAACATGAGAGTTCTTGACCGGGCAACACTCCGCCCCATACAACAAAGCCGGTCTAACCACCACTCTATAAAACTTACCTTTAAATTTTTGTGGTACCTTCTTATCACACAAGACTCCAGATGCAAGCCTTCACTTCATCCATGCCGCACCAATACGATGTGTGACATCATCATCGATCTTCCCATTTCCTTGGATCAAAGAGCCCAGATACTTGAATCTTTATTTCTTGGGGACAACCTGTGTATCAAGTCTCACTTCCACGTTTGCCTCATGCATCCCGTCACAAACTCAGTCACTTTCCAATCTTGAAAATCCCTTCTAAATCTCAAGTGCCAAAAAGTCCCTCCACCTTGTATCCCCTTAATTAGCCGTATTGTCGAGTCTCTTTGAAAAGATATTCGGTACAAACTCTAGAATTCATCTTTCAATAATATGTTCCCACACTGTTTTTGTCCCCAAAAATTTACTCTCCATCTGTCTCCGACCTTGAATGAAATACTTTCCCAATAAAACTCCCATCCCTTCATGATATTCCTCCACAAACCACAACCGAAAGGCAAAGTGATATCTCTAATTCTCCACCCCTTCCATTATTACAAATCTCCAAAATGACATCCATCTCCGTTACAGTAGAACCCTTGTGACAGATGCATTAACAGTAAGTGGCCAAGGAGCTGCCCAGAGAATGGAAACCTCTCCACTATCAGCTGTTCATTCTGAACTGTTTAAATGCTAAAAGTATGAAACCTGCTGATAAAAAGATACAAATAAAAACTCAGCTGAAGTATCTACGTCCTCAATGATTTTGGCTTGTCATAGGGATCAATTCCCTCTTAATGCATTTTTCACTTGTGGGATTACCCTGGGTATGTTGTTGTTGTTGATTCACTGTATTGATCAAAACTCTGGTAGAAAGATTTTTTACTTCTTGTCCTGGAGAGAGCAAGAAGTTTGGATATTAGGTCCTTCCAGGTATCATTTTGTTTCAAGACATCAACAGGCCAGATTTGCCTTTAATAACTTTCCTTTGTGGAGTTGCCTCTTTGTTTAATTTATGTACATTTCTTACTAGGAGATCTTATATTTCTCCTCTCTTCATGTGCAGCAAAATAATGACAGTTGTCTTGCTTACACGTTAGCAGCAATTTGCAAGTTGTTGTCTGAATTTGGAGTCTCAAACATGAGGGGACTTATCGGTTCATCCTATTCACCAGTTACCAGTATAGGAACTTCATTATCCACTCAACAACTCTTATATGTTCTCCTGAGAAGATCCTTAAAGCGAGCAGAAAGTCTAAAGCTGAAACGGCTGGTTGCATCTAATCATCTTGCCATGGCTAAATTTGACCTGACTGTAAGTACTCTTATCACTCTCTTGTTATTCATTTCAGTGACCAAATAATCTAAGGTGATTTCAGTCATAGCATACACCAAGGGAAAAATCCATTTGCAAGGGTACAGTGTGTTTATGTAAAGGTGAAAAAATTGTAAAGGCAGTAAGAAAGAGAAGCGGTACCCATTCTCGCTTATTCGTGTTACTCATTTTGTGTCGTTGGATATGTAGAACAAATTTCTCAATTGAATTTGTTGCCTTTGGGTGCTCAAAATTAAATTGTGACATAGATAATTTTCTATAGGATACTGAATAATCCAATGGGGGATGGTGAACTTTTGAGATTTGGAGTGTGTGTAGAATAGCCGGTGCTAGGTTTAATTCATGAAAATAGTTCTTAATATTAGCATTTCTTACTTTATATAAATCAGACTATGCCTTCTCAAAAATACTCAGACTATGGCTACTTTTAACTTTTATCATCTGGTTTATGTCTCCTATTTGAGATATCTTAAAATGTTAGACATATTATGCCCCAGGCTTTGGTTCAAGAGTAGAGCTAATACAATGTGGTATATGTGGTAGGTGCACGTCATAAGTTCGAATCCTATCTAGCGAACCAAGTTTGTTATTTAAGTGGAGAAGAGCAGAAAGGCAAGCCCATTATCCACTGAGTTTTGGAGCTGGAATTAGTGGATTTGTTGTTATAAAAGAAAAACTACAAATTCATTTCGCGTCCAAGTTTAAACTAAGTGATGTTTAAATCTCTAAATATTCAATTCAAATCTACATTTGAAAAAAGTTTAAATCTCTAAACTAAGTGGAACCTAATATGTGTTTACTCTTGAATTAAATATGTTTTCTGAAATGTTACTCAATCCAACAATCAATCAAGCCAGCCCCAATAATGCTACGATATACTATAGCGAATTCTTCCCAGTTGTTTAAGATTCACTTCCACAGGCCTTTCCCCTACGGGCTTGATAATTCTGGCTTGCTCCATTCGCCTCTCCCCTCCCCATAGTTATCCCTGAGAACAACCATCCCTAGTGCTTCTTACTCAACCCTTCATAACCATTTCCAAGCAAAAGTCTAATGTTGTTACATCCCTCATCACCAACAGACCATCCTTAATAGGCAAAGTGATGTTACCCCTGTCAACAGGTGAAATCTTTTCCACTTTCATTTCCATCCAAAAGAAAGTTCCTGTATAGCTGCTCAATTTTCTTAGCCCCTGCTACAGGCATTTCTAGGAGAGACATGTAGTAAGCAGACAGGTTGGTACCTTAGAGAGGTATGTTTCTTCTCTCCTCCAAGTGGTTCCTTAAACTCCAGAAAAATGGGATTCTGAGCTGATATGTATTGTGATTAGAAACTAAAGGTAGTCACAAATGCATTACGGATTGCTGTTTTACATCTAAAAAATTTAATTCAACTTTTCTAGGTTTGTGATATACCAATTGGATTCATCCTTAAATTGATTCTAAGTTCTGACATAGATTGGAACCACAACCAAACTCTTGTTAAGTACTTATTTGGCCTAAATTAGCATCACAATTAAAGAATCATTCGTAAACAACCAGGGAGCCACCAACCACATTCTTACATCCACTTGTTGTAGCCTTGAAGCCATTGATAAATGCCCCTGTGCTGTGATGTGCCTAAGAAACAAAGAGGAAAGCATATTTTGGTAAGCAAAACTTCAAGGAATGCAATAACTGCTGTTTTCCTAGAGCAAATGAACTATATGAGTCTCCAAAAACTAAGTTCTCGACCTGTCATAGTACCCCTGTCATAGGTCTTAAACAGACATTGTAGAGCCCTTATCAAACTTGACTTGGAGTGCTTCAGTGCTGCAGCAATGCATATAGGAGTACTAGAACTTTTAGGGTAAAATTAAACCCTTGTTATTTTAGTTGGATTCTTCATATAATAACCTTAATAGGAAAGGCAAATTATTTCCATTTTTAAAATAAATATCTACGAGTAAAAAGTTCTTCTTATAGTTTCTGACCTGACATGGCAGTTATTTAATCAAGTAGTGGGTCCTCAGATCAACTGTTGGGTTCTGCAGTTGACAGCAGCTTGATGAAAAACCGATACCAAATTAGAAACAATAAACTGTAGGTATTAATTTTTTGTGGTATCATCAATTTATTTTTAACTCCTGGAAGTATGTCTTCTAATTTTGAAAGTAAAGGCAAAATATGACTGTCCATTTTCAATTACGTAGTCCATTTTCAGTTACGTATTTTCATCGTGCATATACAACATTCGAAATGACCTAAAGGAATTGAAACCATATATAAATTATTATTTGCATTGTATTTTAGTGACTTATATAAACTGTAGGCATAGTCCAGGGTCATTGCAGTTCTTCCATTTCATCTTTGGAAAAGTCAACTTTTCTAAAAGAAAATGTATGCTTCCCAGAATGGCCCAATTGCCAGGGTCTGTGTTTCACATTTAGGGCGTGTAAGTGATCAAACTTAACGCATGGCTCATGCTTAATTTTTAAGTAATTATCTTCTTCAAAGAGCCAAAGTATTTCATGTTTGGGTCCTTATGAACAGAGGCGAACCCAGGATTCAAAGACAACGGGGGCACCTCTAAAGCTAGATGCACGTTAGTCGAAGTGATGTCACACAATACCGCCTCGTCTAAAATTTTTCTTAAACACCCATAGAACTGATGTCCTAATGGATAAATATGAATTAAATGGCATAGTTTGATAAAGCTCGTTCTGCGGACTGGTGGTTTGGGCACCACTTTGCATATGTTAGGTTGCGTCTTCGAAACCTGTCACCTACATGTTTTATGCATCTTTTCGGTCAGCTAAAAACGAAAATGATGTAGCAGCCAAGGTTCGAACTCGGGTCGCGCGGCAGTGCTCACGGCCTAAGCTGCACGCTGACCAAATGACCCAACCCAACAGATATGTTTGTGGGGTCCTTGTCCTTTTGAAATATATCCTTGTTCTTCAAGGTATATAGACATATATATACCGAGTTTTTTTCGAAGTTAACGGGTGCACGTGCACCCCTAACCCACCACGTGGGTCCGCCTCTGCTTACAAATGTGTTCATTTCTCAGCACATTCTTGCACTTTACTTCATTCCAAACACGAAAGTCGCCTTCACACAACATCCATGAACAGCATTGTCCCAGGAGATTACTTTGAACTTCACATGAGTAAGAACTGGCTTAATACGGGGAACAAATCTTGACCTGAAAAGAGAGTTCCTGTGATGCCACAAATCAAAGCTGCCTTTTCAATTTTATAGAAATAAAGCGAGAGTGTTTAATTGAGATAATCTTTCTAATCTATTTCCTGCTTTCTTAGAATTAAGTGATCCGCTGGATTGCTTTTGAAGCAGGTTAAGAATCACTACTTCAGTTTCCATTTGAAGACCTGGCTAGATATGAGCTTAAATGTCATCTGCTACAATTTTAGAAGTTCGCTTACTGTGTTCTACATATATGATTCCTTTGGTCAGCTGTAAATGCTTAACAGTTTCACCAGGGATATTTGCAACATAGTGCCACAATATTTTCTCCGTATATTCTTGTTACACTAACACTAGGAATATTAATTCCTCTGATCATGGGGAGTCGCTGCTGAACATTGTATTTCTAGAGGGCTTTTCGCTCTCTTCATATGGTTGATGTCTTTATCTATGATTTATAAGGAAACTGAACCTATAACATTTAATGTGCAGCAAGTGCAACGACCTTTGCTTTCATTTGGTCCAAAGGCTTCCATGAAACTTGCAACATGCCCAAGCAATGTCTGCAAGGTTATATTCGCTCCTAGATGTTTGCTTTATCTTTTAAAGTATAAAATTTCTTTTGAGTTGTCCATTTCTTTATCCTGATTGTATTCATTCTTGCAGGAACTGAGGTTGAGTTCTCATCTGATTAATGAATATGGTGATGAGGCTTCATTAGTGATCTCCGATGGGGCTTTTTGTACTCAATGGATCCAGAATTTAAAGAAGCCAAAAGGTTCTGTTATATTTTCCCAGGAGAATGAATGTAGGAGTAATACCGATACGTTCCAGTTCTGTGGGCAGCCATGTTCCATCCCTGGATCGGTGCTGCAACTTTTAGGCTCTTCATATTTGTTCCGTGCTACTGCCTGGGAGGTATATGGCAGGTATGTGGTGTCTTGGTTCTCATTCTTATTTTTGCTTACAGTACCCCACCGTTTTCTATGTGTGATATGTTCCTTGTGCAGTTTCATAAAGTGCTGTCTCAGAAGCATGAAATTATTCTGCCTGGGTGACCACTGCCAATTAAAAATTTGCCAACTGCATGGTTATTCAAACTATGCCGCTACTTGTGATAAATGTTTAGGGAAGGGTTATTAAGGAGGACCAACAAATCTGCTTTGCTGCATAATTAGAAAGATACGTAAGTGTCATTACTTTCAAATGCAAAATAATAAGTACAGGTTTTCATCTTGACTGGACAAGTATTAAGGGGTCGTTTGGTACACCGGATAAGGAAAATAATCCCGGGATAAAGTTTGGAATTAATTTTATCCCATGTTTGGTATGAGGTATTAACTAATCCCAGGACTATTTTATCCCACCATTTGGACTAAAATGGTGGTGTTACTATCCCATATGAAGGGTGGGATAAAATAGTCCCATGGGATATCCTATCCGGTGTACCAAACAACCCCTAAGGCCTTAAACCTAGTTGACGTATTTTAGAATTTTAAAGACGAGGTGGTTCAAAAGTAGGGATTTTCCTATTGAATAATTTCAAAAATTTAAGTACAAATCGTGGCACTTGGTACTCTTCTTATAGGAGAAACGTTTTGTGGATTATACGGAGATTAGTTCTACAAGATTTTATACTAGAAACCAAATGTCGTATAAGTAACACAAATTTTTTACTCAGAGATCAAATTTTCTTTCATTTTAAACCAAATGACCTATTATTCTCTGGAGTACTTCCCCACAGGCCCCTCCAGATAAAGCTCATCTGGTCATGTGAAAAAGAGAATAATGGTATAAGATATTGTCTTTGAATTCCGTATTTTTGATTATTCCCGCAGATCGGTGCGGATTAAATAGTGTATACAAGAATCCACAAAAAGGAAAATTTGTATTGCACGCTATAATTTTGCTAATCACATAATTGCAATAATTGGGAATCAATCAGGGATCATTTCGAATTTTACGATATAATTCTACCATATTTTCATTCTTAATGTTATCATATGCAAATATATATTCTGGCCTTTCATGAAAATTATAACAGCATCATAGATACTCTAGATTTATCGTGGCCTTTCAAGAGCTTGAGTATTACGCTGTTATCTCTCGTATATTCTTCTTCTTGTTGAGGTTTTGTTTTTGTTCCCGTTCACTTATTTGCTTCTAATTTCTGTTTTATAATAATACTATCCACCCTAGGTGGTTTGTAAAATGAAAAAAAAAAACATTAGGATGCATGGGGGACAAACTTTACCAATTTCAGAATTCTTACATCTCAAACAGTTTCAAAAAGTTTAATAATTTATCATTAGTTCCATGTATTAAACAACATAAAACAAGCACCTAATTAGGGAGCGTCCTGTTCCGTAGTTTTAGGATTGCCGAATGATAAGGGTTTGTAAGATTTTTCTTCACGACTTTAGTTTATTATAGAAGGACTAATTCCTTCTCTTGAAATTATTGGATTTACAAAGCAAGGAAATAGGAAAGCAGTGTCCACTGTCCAATGGGTGTCATGCAGAGACACAAAAGTATGAAGCCAGTTAGAGATTATGAACATCAACTCTAGAAGGCATGGTTTTGCCTTGTAAGCTTGTAAATCAGATGTTGCATTGTTTGTTCAAAAAAGGCTAGATGGAACTTCCAATGCAGTTCACATTTTTTAGGTGCTTTATTGTCACCTGTCAGCTATGTGGAGAATCTGTAGATTACAAGCACTCAATTCTAATTCTAATCCTTTACTGATTTTATTTTCTCCTTTTGTGTGCTATTTAGTGCACCTCTTGCTCGAATGAATGCACTGCTTTATGCAACATGCTTTGCTGACTCATCGAGGTAATACTTGTATGATTTTTTAAGTGGTTGAGCTGTTTGAAATTGTGCCTTCACATCCATCTGAGAGAAATTTGCTTTCTTATCCACTTGCAGTTTGGATGAGGTGGCGCTAGCATATGGTAAACTTATCCAGCATCTAGCAGTATTTAAGGGATACAAAGGTTTGCACAAATATCTGAATACTTCTTAAGTATTCTTGAATTGGCATAGCTATCCTTACATATATTCATAGGCTCATTGCATTATGTACCATAATGCGATGGTCATAGAGCGGCGCTATACTTCAGCTATTTGCTGATGCATAAGGTAAACATACACCTCTTTAGGTGTTGGTTGCTTTTGCACATAATTGCCATATGGTATCAGTACTGTTTTTTAACTCTGCAATTTTTCTGTAGCCCCAAGTACCTACCAAGAAAATGGACCTTAGGCCCAATGAAACTCCAAATGTTAGCTCACTAGGTGAGGATTGCCCAAGATCCTATAAGAAGACAACAACCTATTCCTTCAACCAATTTGGGACACTCTAACACACCTTCCCCCTGCATGCTCAGACTAGACATGTGGAGCATGAACAACATAATA
This sequence comes from Jaltomata sinuosa, assembly GCA_003996215.1. Classification (NCBI taxonomy): domain Eukaryota; kingdom Viridiplantae; phylum Streptophyta; class Magnoliopsida; order Solanales; family Solanaceae; genus Jaltomata; species Jaltomata sinuosa. Next base: position 120,676 of record QJPP01001358.1, on the reverse strand, counting down.
TAGGAGCCCAACCAAGAACATGGATGGATTTGAATCTGATGCCATGTTAAGAATATGGACCTTGGGCCTAAGTGGTGAAAATTGCCTAAAATCATTGAAGGAGACATGGTAAAAATTGTAGGAACTTGAGACTATTCCTCAACCAATGTGGGACACAGATCTTTCAAGACTTATCAAAAACTTGCTAAAACTGAAGACAGCCTTATACCATACAGGTCTGCTCATGTAAAAATGGTGTTTTGACAGAAATGCAGTCAGAACTGGCTAGCTTTTTTCTCCTTTCTAGAGGCAGATAACATTTATGCGTAATTTGGTCAGAAGAAGGATAGAAGTAGGTCGAGTGGAATTATGATTGTGATAGGTAATGATCTGTGGCCCAAGTGTTCTTAGGTAAATACTAGACAACCTCATTTAGATCATGTACAATAAGCATTTCTGACAGTAGTGCAGGAAAAATTCAGAACTAATTAGCTTTTTCTTGTAGAGAAGAATAACACTGCGTGTAATCCTGGTCGAGGGAAAAGAAACTGGTGGACTTTAAATAGGATCATGATACACTACTGAGTTATGTCCAAAGTGTTCTCAGGCGAATTCTGATCAATCTCATGGCCTGGAAGGGATCCATAATTGTTTTCAGTCTTAAGATGGGCTTTAGTGTACTGTGCCCAAAACTGTATATAATCCCTCAGGATTTTTTTAAAACCCTCAGACTCATGATACATATGCAACAGTAGGAAAACCAGATCTATTTCCTTACTTTTTTTTTTTGAGAATGGTAATATTAGTCTATATATCCACAGGTATACTACAACTAAAGTGTAGTCCCCCTTCAAAAAGTGTTACAGTTACAGCCTATATATCTATCACTTGATCCTATACATAGTCTAGAACATCAAAGATGTCTTCAGCCTGAACTATTAGATCTATTTCTTTCCTTCTGTTAAAAGAACTTATCCTTTTTTCTCCTACATACTCCCTCCGTTCCTTTTTAGTTGTCAAGTTTTGCTTTTCGAGAGTCAGTTTGATTAATTTTTCAAAGTAAAATTAGATTAGATTAATTCGATATTTTAAAATTAAAATTTATATATTCAAAACTATACCGAAAGTACTATAAATTGTAATTTTTCTCCTATCAATATAATGAAAAACTACATTTTAAATTGTTGGTCATAATTCATATCATTTGACTCTTAAAAAGGAAACTGTGAAAAGTAAAAAGGAACGGAGGGAGTACCTCGGAAAATCAAATGAAAGCAAAGAGGAAAAATGAATTTACACTATAGTTTTTATTTTAGTTTTTCTTTATTTTCTTATACTCAATAATGGCTGCTTATGTATGTACCTTCAGAAGCTTTTGCTGCTCTGAAACTCGCAGAGGAGAAGTTTTTATCTCTTTCAAAGTCACAAATTCAGCTTGTAAAACTACAATTGCTCCATGATCATGCTTTACATACGTAAGGCGACATCTCTAGTATTAACTTGGTTTTAAACTTCTTTTTCCTTGTCTGATTAGATGTTGGTTTCTGTTCAGGGGAAATTTAAAATTAGCACAACAGTTGTGTGATGAGCTTGGTGTTTTAGCTTCTTCAGTAACTGGTGTAGACATAGAGATAAAGGTTGAAGCTAGCCTCCGCCATGCTCGAATACTGATTGCAGCAAACCAATTTAGCCAGGTAGCCTGCTTTCCGTTAATTAGACTCTTTCTAGGTGACTCCATAAGGTAGATAAGGGTGATGATGTTCCGATTTCTACATGATCTGCTAACGTTTTTGGTTGTTCAATTTCTAGTTTTTGAACTTTTTACAAAAGATATGATTCAATAATGCAATTGATTGGATGTTCTTGCTTATGTACTATCATTTTTAATCAATAGAAGAATGTGCTCGCTTGCTCCCAAAAGAAGGTAAATAAATAATGAAAAGGAATACAGGGAATTACATCCTAAACTAGTGATGCTTCAATACACCCGTGATAGAAAATTGGAAACTTGAGTTCACTTTACATTTTCTCTTTGGTCAGGAAATGATTTAGGTTTTGTTATTTATCTATCTGACTTTCTAAGGCTTTGGCTGTTCTTCTAAGTGAATCATTATACGGTCGTGCTGATGATAATTTATTTTTGTTAGTTCATTGCCTTTATGCTTTATGCCAGTAGGTCATTTTCATTGCCCTCAATTCCTTCAATTTTCTTGAAAATTGGCATGTTTTTCTGGGCTGAGCATTTGGTTCTTAAGTCGGGTTAATATTTGATCTTGCTTGATTCAGTGCATTGTTTCTGGTATAAAAATTCCTATAAAATGGGAAATGCCCTACCTTTGAGTGCGAAATCCCTCCTCATTCTTCAATTTATTGCCTTTGGGGATAAGAAGCACCATAAGCATGCTTTCCAAGTATGAGTAGTTCGCTTTGCTTGTGCCTGTGATGCCAAGGATTATAACATATCCACTCTCTGGTTTTGCAGCCCATATGGTGATATGATCATTCTGTAGGACTATTCTGAATGAGTTGTTACTTGTTACCTTAAGATATTTGAATATCAAATTTGTTCATATAGACGAGTCCACTTCGAATCTCTTTACCCAAGTTCTCACAATATTTTGTTTCTCTTACATCTAATAACTTGATATTGTGGTGTGCTGTGAAAGTACTTATCATGTTCTTCTGATTTCCTGTATAGGTAATGATTTGCTCTAATTTAAGCAGTGACAGAGGCCAAAGACAATAAGCATATAAAGAATTTCTTAATTTCCTTCTTATTAATGTCATTCTCCCAGGCAGCAGCTGTTGCACACTCTCTCTTCTGTATGTGCTACAAATTCAGTTTACAAGTCGAGAATGCCACTGTTCTTCTTTTACTTGCAGAGATACACAAGGTAGTGATTTACTGTTATATTGGATTAGTCAAAGTTGAATCAGTATTTTTGATCACACGTACTTTCTTATCCAAGGTATCACCTTGTCAGAAGAAATGGAACTTCTTTTTACCATTTATGCATCTTCACCAGTGGATTGTAAAACTTGAACTTACTAAGGCCCACACTCCTTCCTTTCTCTGTCATGATCAAGACGTAATAGAACTTTGTTCATCCATTTCAGAGATCAGGAAATGCTGTTTTAGGTATTCCGTATGCATTGGCAAGCCTTTCCTTTTGTAAATCTTTCAACTTAGACCTTCTCAAAGCATCTGCTACACTGACGCTTGCGGAGCTTTGGCTTTCACTTGGATCTAGTCATGCAAAAAGAGCTTTGGCTCTCATACATGGGGCATTTCCTGTACTTCTTGGTCATGGTGGTTTGGAGCTTCGAGCTCGGGCCTTTATCACCGAAGCAAAATGTTATCTTGCTGACTCAAGCTTTTCAGGTGCCTTATCAGAATTTCGCTCAACCTGATTGCTATACTTATCGTAAACAGGATTTTTCATTAGTTTGTGTATAATCATATCATGGTTTTGAGTTATAACGACATCCTGTGTTCTCAACCTCAGATATAATCCTTCTCCATGTCCCCCAAATGATGCAAACACCTTAAATTTGCAAACTTCATTCTTTAAAGAATGGATACCCTTGTCTGGATTTACATGACCCATCATAAGTTAGAACCAAAGGATTAAGAGAAATTTGTGTAACTTGTTTGTGTGAGACTTCTTTTTTAGCAATTATAGCTCTTGTGGACGCCTAAGATTTTATGAATCAGAATGGAGGAGGAGAACCTGTCTAACTCTCCAGTAGTTCCCCTCATCTCCAGCCACGAGTTGATTTACTTTTCCCAATCAAGCTGCCGCTCCATCCCCACTTCCCATGGGTTCATATATCCTTTGACCTTGAGATTCTTTGATGATTAATTTGTCTCTCTTTGGATATGATTTATCATGTATCTCATTTGAGACTCTACCTTCAATTAATGTACATACACAGAGACATGCTAATCATTTAAAAGATGACAGTTAACTTGCTACTGAATTTTGCTGTTGGCACTGTTTTCTTATGTTCTTGAGCTCTTAACCTGTGCTTAATGATGCCTTATTGTTCTCAGTATCCGAAGAACCAGAGATTGTACTTGAACCATTAAGGCAGGCTTCCGAAGACCTGGAACTTCTAGAGGTTAGTCGATACGGGAGCAATTTTTTTGAAACTGGTAACTTTGTATATATATGTCATAATCAGAATCTTACAAAAAGTTGTAGCACAACCATATTTACAGTAGTACAGGGGTGCGCATCGGTCGGTTCGGTTCGGTTTTGTATATTATCGGTTCGGTTTATCGATCTTCGGTTTGTCAACATGCAAAACCGATAATCAAACCAATAAGATATTCGTTATCGGTTTTTGGTTAATCGGTGTTTGTCCTTAACGGGTCGGTTTAACCAATAAGAAAATGCTTCTTATTTTTTTTATTTTCTCCTATTTTCATCTACATATATACACTACCTTCATGCATAAAAATCTATAAAAATTACAAGCATAAGCAAATTCAAATACGTTATTACTAAAATGAACTTATTTTCTTTCTTGTTAACTAGCAAACTTGAATGCAGTAGCAATGCTAGTAATCTCTCAAAAAAAAAAACTGTTAGGTAGACCCCACCAAACCAACGTCTTTAGAAAGGAAACAACAACACTAAGACAACAACTATAAAATGAAAAATAATAATAGGGTATATATTTAAAATCTAAAGTCACTATTATAATTATGAATAAAAATATAGTTTTAACATAATCTTATTGGGTTATTGGTTTAACCATTAACAAAAACCTTAAAACCGAAATCGAACCGATAGCCCAATAAAAAAATTTACAAAACCGTTAAGAACCCGCTAACCCAATAACCCGATACCGATAAACCAATAACATTTTTATCGGTTTGGTTTGTTGGTTAAATCGATTTTTGCACACCCCTAACTTCTACCTCTATGATCCTGTCTATAGTGAGTCTAAAACATCAATAATAGAGACAGGATCATTAGACAATATCTGGTTACACCAAAAACACAGTAGCAAGATGCAATTAAGCTTAATTTGTTGCATACTGTTCTCTATATTGTCGAAACACTTAGAGTTCCTTTCCTTCCATATTGTCCGCCATATAACTGCTGGGATTATCCTCCATCTGCCTCTGTTCTTGGCCTGTAACCCAACCTGCTCCGAGCTTGTTAATGCCTTTGTAGTCATCCCAGGCATGCACCATGATATTCCCCGGAGGCTTAGAAACAATCTCCATAGCTGTCCTGTGATCCTACAATGTAGGAATAAGTGCTTCACTAGCTCTTCTTGTTCACAACACTGAAAGCATCTGGGACTCAATACTATCCCCCTCTTCATCAGATTTTCCTGTGTTAGCACTGTCTCCTTTGCCAGAAGCCATACAAAGCATACCACTTAATATGGTATTTTAGTTTTCCAAATGTTCTTCCAAGGCCAATTGCTTATTTGCTGATTGGAGTTGTTCATTCTCCTATAAGCTTTGTTGACCTTATATGCACCTTCCTTATAACCCTGCCACCAGAGAACATCATCCCCTTCGCTCAACCCACTGAACTGCTCAATTTTGTTGATGAAATCTGCCATTCTTGGAATTTCCCAGTTGTTGAGCTGCCTTCTAAAGTTGAATCTCCATCCATCAGGAGCCCAAAGATCTGCAATAGTGCTCTGTTGGTGAAGTGCTAGGAAGTAGATATCTGGGAATAGCCTTTTCATAATGGCAGCTTCATGCCACCCATCTGTCCAGAAACTGGTTTTAGCCCCACTGTTTACCTTAGTCATGGAGAAGTTTTTGAGTTCAGTCCAAAGACTTCTTATGGATCTCCATAAATTAACTCCAAATGGAGTTGTAACTTACTTGGTCATCCACCTATCCTCCTCTTCGTACTTGGCTTCAATAACTCTCCCCCACAAGGTTTGTTTGTTATTGGCATACTTCCATAGCCATTTCACTCTAAGAGCCTTACTATGGATTTCTAGATTTTTGATTCCTAGCGCCCCAAACTTTTTATCCATAATCAGAGAATTCCATTTTACCAAGTGGTAGCTTTTCCTGTATTTGTTTCCTTGCCACAAAAACTTCTTCCTGATTTTGTCCAGCCTAGTAATGACTCCAGCAGGTATAGGGAACAAGGACATCATGTAAGTTGGTAGAGAGTCCAACACCGAATTGATCAGGGTTAATCTTCCACCAAGTGATAGATACTGTCTTTTCCACCTAGCTAGCTTCTTCTCACATTTTTCTACCACACTATTCCACATTTCTTTTGATTTTGATTTTGCTCCTAAAGGTATGCCCAAGTAGACTGTTCGAAGATTTCCAATTACACCTCCCAGAATTGCATTCAGGGAGTCTATGTTTGTGACTTCATTGATAGGATACATGAAACTCTTCCTCCAGTTGATGTGTAGTCCAGACATCCCCTCAAATAGAACAAGAATCACAATTAGTACTTTGAGTTGCTCTTCATTTGCATCACAGAAGATCAAGGTATCATCTGCGTACTGTAGATGAGTCACCTCCAGTTGCTCCCTTCCATCTCTGGCCACATTGAAGCCTCTCAACCACCCATTTATATTAGCTGTTTTGACCATGCTGTTGAGACCTTCCATTGCTAATAAGAATAGGAAAGGTGACATAGGATCACCTTGCCTAGGACCCTTTTGTGCCCCCTGCTGGTGAACCATTGATCAATACTGAGAAGTTCACTGTGGAGATGCAATACTTTACCCAATGAATCCATTTCTGTCCAAAGCCCATATTTCTCAGTACTCCAATGAGATAAGCCCAGTTGACATGATCATAGGCTTTCTCCATATCTAGCTTGCATAGTATTCGTGGTTTTCCTTGCTTCTGTCTAGGACTATCACGCCCCGAGGCTATCCCCTAGACGCAACACGGTGCTTAGTGTCACAAGTGACCCCAAGCTAACCCATGGTCTGGCATATCTAGACAATTTCTGATAAAGTACAAGCTGTGCGGAAAACTGAACTGATTTAAATATATAAGTTGGAGAAGAAATCCAAGCATGTCTGAATATATAGTATAAAAGTGAACACACTAAATCTGAAAAGTAAAACTGACAACTCAATAACTGATTCTAGTTCTATGTCAGAAAGCCTCTAACTGATGTGAGTTGCTGGGACAAGTCCCCAGCTAACTCTAATAGTTTGAAATATAAAACTGAATGAAGTAAGCGTAGCTATCGTCCTCAATCTATGAGGACTCACCCCTGAGCTGCTGAGTAAGGACTGGAAAGTCGCACTAAGCGCGGTTTGGATGCTGAACGCCTGAACCTACATCATGATAATATGTAGCATAAAAGTATGCGTCAGTACTTCGAATGTACTGAGCATGCGGGATATATGCAAAGCTATAAAACATAAAGACTGAGCATGGACTGAAGGATAAGCTAAATGTATTGACCAAGTAGCTAACATGCATACTATAACATGCTGAACTGAACTGAATAACTGAAATAGATACTGAGTACAAGGTCAATGCAATATGAGTCTGACTGTGCGAGCTACTATTAATCGACATACCCCAAGCTGAGCTAACTATGGAGTCAACCTGTAACCCTGGATAGAAACCCTGGATAGAAGGGTGTTCATACCTTGCCAAGGGTACAAACAAATCTGACGTGGATCCACTAAACTGATGTCCACAAGGGACAAGGGTGACCAGCCTAGCCTGACAGCTGACCCCTTTCATGCCTACGGTGGTGCCTTAGTTTTGGGACTTAGGGACTGCTACTAAAGGTACCAGCCTAATCTGGCAGCTGAACCTTCGTCCCTTCGTCGGCTCGGTACTAAGTCTACTCCCAACTGAATTTAAGCAATGAATGCAAACTGGAATGCTGGATAACTCAAATACTAATAGTCATCTGAGAATGCAATATAATAACACTGAAACTGATAGCATTCTAATTCTGAAACATGCTGACTGAATCATCTGACTAGCAAGTATAAGTTTGAATACTGATATCTTACACATGCTAGGGTTACTGAATTCTGTACACATGGTTGTCTTAGGTTCCCAAGAAAACATGTAATAACTATCATACAAGCAATAGAATCTGAGGTGCAATGATTTCATAAGGTTTAGGAACCCTAGATCTGAAGAACTAATTGAGAACTGAGGAACTGGACTGAATCTAGGGACTCAATGAGTGAAAGGAACCCACCGATGAAATCCCACATACTGGAAGAAGATTCTACGGTGAAATCCTTGGATTTTGGGCTGAGCTTGAAGAAGACCTCCTGCTTGTTCTTGAGTGAAACTGACACTTCTTTTCTCTATTTCTCTAAGTGTCGGATGATTTCTAAGAGAATGGGAGGTTTAGGTAGTTTTTGACTAATTAATTAGACTTAGACTAAGCAAAACGACGTAGCTTAGGCCTTAAAAGAGATAGGAAAAGTCCGGAATACCCCTGGGAATTTTAAAAGAAAGCTGCTGAAAATCGCGACTCAGGTACCACGACTTGGTCGATGGACCGTAGTCCCGAACGACGGACCATCGAGTGAGTCGTGGTTCTGTCCTTGAGACCTGGGTGGTTCTCTGATGTCGTGATTTCACGAGTAACATAATGGACCGTGGTTCTGAACTACGGTCCGTGGCCTGACTCGTGGTCTCTGGGACCTAAATTGAGGGTCCTCTGAAAAAGGGGACCACGAGTTCACAGGACGGACCGTGATTCTGAATGACGGTCCGTGGTCTGACTCGTGGTTCCTGGACCCTGAAATGAGGGTCCTCTGGAAAGGGGAATCATTGCTGACAGGATGGTCCGTGGTCTTGAACCACAGTCCGTGACCTTAGCCGTGGTTCCTGGGAACTTGAATTTTTTCTGAATTTTTTCTTCTGAGTACAGTAGTTGGTTCAAATCCTGGGGTGTTACAATATCTCCCTCTTGGGATCATTCGTCCTCGAATGACTACTAAACAAGCTGAGTTTGGAGGGAAAGAGCTGAAATCCCTACCAACAGAGTACCAGAAACCGATATCTAACTGAATTGAGTTCTATGGACATGAAAACATGCTGAAATGCAAGAATAACTGAAGGAACATGATACTGGGACTGGAATACACATGAGTAAACTGGGAAACTGGAGAGGAACTATTACCTCAAGCTGAAGCTGAATCGGAAGGGAATAGGTGAGGGTACTTGGCCATCATGGCTGCTTCTGCTTCTCAAGTAGCTCCTTCGACTGACTGATTCCTCCACAAAACTTTTACCGAAGTGGCTTCCTTATTTCTCAACCTACGAACCTGACGGTCAAGAATCTCAACTGGAACTTCCTCATAGGTGAGGCTATCCTTCACTTCCACACTCTCTAAAGGCACAATCGATGCCGGATCACCAACACACTTCAACAATGAAATGTGAAAGACTGGATGAACCGCTGCTAGTTGTGCTGGCAACTCTAACTCGTAGGCAACATTACCAACCCTTTTCAAGATTCTGTAAGGACCTACGTATCTGGGACTAAGCTTCCCTTTCTTGTCAAATCTCATCACACCCTTCATGGGTGACACTTTCGGGAAAACCCAATCATCGATCTTAAATTCTAAGTCCCTTCTTCTCACATCTGCGTAGGACTTTTGACGACTCTGAGCAGTCTTCAACCTTTCCCTGATGAGCTGAACTTTCTCCATAGCCTCATGAACTGAATCTGGCCCAATCAAAGCTGCTTCACCTACTTCAAACCAACCAACCGGTGACCTGCATCTACGCTCATAGAGTGCCTCATATAGGGCCATTTGAATACGGGAATGAAAACTGTTATTGTAGGCGAACTCTATGAGAGGTAGGTGATCATCCCAACTACCCTTGAAATTGATCACACAAGCTCTCAACATGTCCTCTAAGGTCTGTATGGTACGCTATGCCTGGCCATCCGTCTGCGGATGAAATGCGGTGCTGAGATTCACTTGAGTACCGAGACCTTTCTGAAATGATCTCCAGAAATGAGATGTAAACTGAGGACCCCTATCTGAGATGATAGACAAGGGAACCCCGTGCAACCTGACTATCTCGCTGATGTATAGTCTGGCATAATCCTTCGCGGAATGTGTAGTCTTGACAGCCAAAAAGTGAGCTGACTTAGTAACCCTGTCCACTATCACCCAAATGGAGTCATGCTGTCTGCGAGTACGAGGTAAACCCGTAATGAAATCCATATTGATCACTTCCCACTTCCAAGTAGGAATGCTAATATCCTGAGTCACACCTCCTGGTTTCTGATGTTCTACTTTCACCTGCTGACAATTGGGGCACTTAGCTACGAAATCTGCAATGTCCCTTTTCATGCCGTGCCACCAATAGACTTCCCGTAGATCACGGTACATCTTAGTGGCACCGGGATGAATGAAATATCTGGAGTTATGGGCTTCCGTGAGGATCTGCTACCTCAACTCCCCCACATTTGGTACACATAAACGACCCTGGTAGCGAAGCACACCATCTCCCCCTTGGGAGAAGACCTCTACCCTCCACTCGGCACCGTCGGATCACTAAGGCCGACTTTCGTCCCTGCTCGACGGGTGGGTCTTGCAGTTAAGCTCCCTTCTGGCTTTGCACTCGAGGGCCAATCTCTGTCCGGCCCGAGGAAACCTTTGCACGCCTCCGTTACCTTTTGGGAGGCCTTTCAACTGGAGTAATATGGGATCACTGTCTTGTTTCTCTTTCACTTCAGCTACCAACGAAGATTCTGACCCATTCTGGACTATCACACTACCATCTGTCGTGTCCATGAGGCAAACTCCTAAGCGAGTAAGCATATGAACTTCCCTGGCCAATTCTTTCCTCTCTTCCTCAACATGTGACACACTACCCATGGACAGTCTTCTGAGGGCATCAACCACTATATTGGCCTTACTCGGATGGTAGAACACATTCATATCATAGTCTTTGAGGAACTCAAGCCACCTTCTCTGACGAAGATTCAACTCTTTCTGGGTGAACACATACTGGAGGCTCTTATGATCTGTGAAAACGTCTATGTGAGAAATGGATCTTGGGCCTAATTCAACCCCACAAACTAGCTCATTAGGGGAGGATTGCCCAAGTTCATATAAGGAGACCAATTGCCCATCCCTTTTCCGATGTGGGACTCTTAACACCCCCTGCACGCCCAGACCTCGTTAACTGGAGCGTGAACAATATAATATGGGGGCCCAACATCGGTGAAAAAATATTTGGGATGTGCCCGACTCTGATACCATGTGAGAAATGGATCTTGGGCCTAACTCAACCCCAAAAGCTAGCTCATGAGAGGAGGATTGCCCAAGTCCATATAAGAAGACCGCCAGTCCATTCCCCAACCAATGTGGGACTTTCACCCACTCTAACACCCCCTTTCACGTCCAGGGCCCAACTGGGGCGTGGACCGGGAGCCCAAGCAGGGATGGTCCTGGCTCTGATACCATGTGAGAAATGGATCTTGGGCCTAAGACATGGACACCATACAAGTAATGCCTCAAAATCTTTTGGGCGAACATAACTGCTGCAAGCTCAAGGTCATGAGTCGAGTAATTCTTCTCATGAATCTTAAGCTACCTGGATGCATAAGCTATGACCTTACCACGTTGCATCAAAACACAACCCAAGCCTACTCTGGACGCATCACAATACACCACAAAATCATCTAGACCCTCTGGCAAAGTTAAAACGGGAGCTGTAGTCAACCTGGTCTTCAACTCTAGGAAACTCTTCTCACATTCATCTGACAACTGAAACTTGATCTTCTTCTGAGTCAACTTGGTCAATGGGGCAGCGATGGATGAAAATTCTTCAACAAACCTCCTATAGTAACCGGCCAAACCCAAGAAGCTTCTAATGTCTGTCGGAAAGGTGGGTCTGGGCCAGTTCTTCACTGCCTCAATCTTCTGAGAGTCAACTCGGATTCCCTCACTAGACACCACATGACCAAGAAAATCAACTGATTTCAACCAGAATTCACTTATTGAACTTGGCGAATAACTGGCGTCCTTTGAGAGTTTGCAGCACCATTCTTAAATGGTCTGCATGCTCTTCCTCGCTCTGAGAATATATGAGTATATCATCGATGAAGACAATGACGAACAAGTCTATATACTGCTTGAACACCCTGTTCATCAAATCCATGAAAGCTGCAGGAGTATTTGTTAGTCCAAAAGACATAACTACAAATTCATAGTGACCATACCGAGTTCTGAAGGCTGTCTTCGGAATGTCACAATTTTTGACTCTGAGCTGATGATAGCCAGATTTGAGGTCTATCTTAGAGAAGCAACTAGCACCCTGAAGCTGGTCGAACAAGTCATCGATTCTGGGGATGGGATACTTGTTTTTGATTGTGACTTTGTTCAACTGACGGTAGTCGATGCACATCCTGAGAGAACTGTCTTTCTTACGCACGAAGAGCACTGGAGCACCCCATGGAGAGATGCTGGGTCTGATGAAGCCCTTATCTAGAAGGTCTTTCAACTGTTCCTTCAATTCCTTAAGCTCAGCTAGAGCCATTCTGTAAGGAGGAATCGAAATAGGCTGGGTATCTGGAAGGAGATCTATTCCGAAGTCGATTTTCCTTTTGGGAGGAACTCCGGGAAGATCTTCTGGAAATACTTCTGGGAATTCATTCACCACTGGGACTGACTCAAGAGTTGGGGTCTCGGAGTTTGAATCCTTAACCCGAACAAGATGATAGATATACCCTTTGGAAATCATTTTTCTGGTCTTAAGGTAAGAGATGAATCGACCTACAGGCACTGAGGTATTACCCTTTCACTCCAAGACTGGCTCGTTTGGAAACTAGAACCGAACGATCCTAGTTCTACAATCAACTGAGGCATAACAAGAATGTAACCAATCCATGCCTAGAATAATATCGAAGTCAGTCATTTCTAACTCTACAAGATAGGCTAAGGTGACTTTTTGGGAAACTGTGACAGGGCAATTTCTGTATACCCGTCTAGCTATAACAGGATCACCAACTGGGGTAGAGACTAAGAAAGTTCTGGGAGAATTTCTGGACTGACATCGAAATTTACTGCTATATAAGGAGTTACAAAAGAAAGGGTAGTCCCTGGGTCTAACAATACATAAATATCCAAATGGAAGACTTGTAACGTACCCGTAACCACATCGGGAGAATCCTCCTGGTCCTGGCGAGTCTGAAGAGCATAAAGCCTATTCTGGCGCTGACCACCACCTATACCAAACGAGGCACCCTGATGAGTGGGGCGACTTGCTGGAGCTGCTGTAGAACTAGCCTGATTCTGTGGGCGAGCATCCTTGCCCTTCTGAGAAGCTGCTGGACAATCCCTCATCTTGTGGCCTGGCTTGCCACACCCAAAGCAATTTCCACTGCCAGCCATACACTCACCTAGGTGGTTCCTACCACACTTCTTGCAAACTGGATGAGTATGCCCGCTAGTGACTGTACCTTGGGATTTAGAGCCTGGCGCCCTATCCCGTCAGTCCTGTCTGAACTTAGGCACTGGGGCACTAGCAGAAGATAGGGCTGGAGCTGAAGGTTTCTGATGGAACTGAGAGCGGTTGCCACCATCTGGCCTCTGCTGAGAGTAGTTAAATTCACCTGTTCTAGCTCTTTTGCTGTCTCCTCCCCTTTCCTTGATCTTTTCCTCTTCGATTTGCTGCACATAGGTCACCAACCTAGAAATATCCATCTCCTTAATCAGCATAACAGTCTTGCACTCCTTAACCACATCATCGGACACACCAGACACGAACTTACTCATACGGGTCCTGGAGTCAGCTACCATTGCCGGAGCATACTTAGACAACTGAGTAAACTTGAGTGCGTACTCCTTCACACTCATATCATTCTGCTTCAAGTTGATGAACTCTTGGACCTTGGCTTCTCGAAGCTCAAGTGGGAAAAACCTATCCAGAAATGCAGTCTTGAAGTGGTCCTAATCCATTGGACCTGCATTAGCACAACAAGACTCCTTCCACTGCTGATACCAAGTATAAGCCACTCCTTTCAGCTGGTAAGCGGCTAAGTTTGCTCTCTCGACCGGAGGGACACCCATAATCTCTGTCACCTTTTGAATGTCGTCAAGAAACTCCCGTGGATCCTCTTCAGACTTAGACCCATGAAACTCTAGAGGGTTCATCCGAGTGAAGTCACGGATTCTAGCTGCGGCCAGTGTTGTGAATGGCGCTCGCCACGTCGCCAATGGCGAGAGGCGAGGCGAGCCTATGTCGCCATCTTCCTTCGTGGCGATGCCACCTTCGAAAGGCGACGCCATGGCGTGAAAGGCGACGCCATGGCGTGAAAGGCGACGAGGCGACGAGGTGACCGTGGCGAGAAAGGCGACGCCTTTTGTTTTTTTTAAAAAAATTAGGGGCAATATAATGAAATGCATGTTGGGCTTGAAGATTATGAAAATCTTGAAGAAGAAGAAACTTTTAGAGTTTTAGTATTGCTTGTTTTATGGATTATTGAGTCATTCAAGTTTTAGACTTTTAGTATCTACTATCTATTTTTAGTTTTTGAATTGAAATATTTGCTAATGTATTATTGCTATTGAGATTTTGATTATATATATGCAATTAAATATTTTCATTTATTGGTATTAATTGGCGCCGCACTTCAAAAAGGCGAGCGCCTCGCTGCTCGCCTCGCCACGTGGCGAGGCAGAGCCTTGTCGCCTTTTGTCGCCTTTCGCCGTCCAAAACACTGGCTGCGGCAGAGTTAGTTTGAGGTGGAGCTGGTGCCATAGCCTGCTGGTTGACCTTAGCGGTCATTGCCTGAGCAAACACCTGAAAAGCAGCCCTGAATTCGGCATGAGTGACTTGCTCATTCAAAGGGTCTGCTGGAGTTGTTGGTGCCTGTTGGTTCCTTGCGTTGGCTCTTCTGGGAGGCATTTTCTGAAACGTGTAGAGCATGAGTTAAAAGGGGATTGAACAAAGCTCATACTCTATAGCACGAGATGGGAAAAGAAAGAATGGAAATTTTTCCTAATGACGTCTCATAGCTCCTCCCCCATAAGTGGCGCGCTTCACAACCATGAAGAAGACTCTACTCGACGCGACTTTCAGACACCCTAGGACACTTGAACCTGATGCTCTGATACCAAGTTTGTCACGCCCCGAGGCTACCCCCTAGACGCAACACGGTGCTTAGTGTCACAAGTGACCCCAAGCTAACCCATGGTCTGGCATATCTAGACAATTTCTGATAAAGTACAAGTTGTGCGGAAAACTGAACTGATTTAAGTATATAAGTTAGAGAAGAAATCCAAGCATGTGTGAATATATAGTAGAAAAGTGAACACACTAAATCTGAAAAGTAAAACTGACAACTCAATAGCTGATTCTAGTTTTATGTCAGAAAGCCTCTTACTGATGTGAGTTGCTGGGACAAGCCCCCAGCTAACTCTAATAGTCTGAAACTGAAATATAAAGCTGAATGAAGTAAGCATAACTATCGTCCTCGATCTATGAAGACTCATCCCTGAGCTGCTGAGTAAGGACTTTGTCTCACTAAGCGCGGTCTGGATGCTGAACGCCTGAACCTACATCATGATAAGATGTAGCACAAAAGTATGCGTCAGTACTTCGAATGTACTGAGCATGCATGATATATGCAAAGCTATAAAACATAAAGACTGAACATGGAAATACATACTGAAGCATGAACTGAAGGATAAGCTAAATGCAGTGACCAAGTAGCTAACATGCATACTATAACATGCTGAACTGAACTGAATAACTGAAATAGATACTGAGTACAATGTCAATGCAATATGAGTCTGACTGTGGGAGCTACTATTAATCGACATACCCCAAGCTGATCTAGCTATGAGGCCAACCTGTAACCCTGGATGGAAGGGTGTTCATACCTTGCCAAGGGTACAAACAAATCTGACGTGGATCCACTAAACTGATGTCCACAAGGGACAAGGGTGACCAGCCTAGCCTGACAGCTGACCCCTTTCATGCCTACGGTGGTGCCGTAGTTCTGGGACTTAGAGACTGCTACTAAAGGTACCATCCTAATCTGGCAGTTGAACCTTCGTCCCTTCGTCGGCTCGGTACTAAGTCTACTCCCAACTGAATTTAAGCTGAAACTGATAGCATTCTAATTCTGAAACATGCTGACTGAATCATCCGACTAGCAAGTATAAGTTTGAATGCTGAAATCTTACACATGCTAGGGTTACTGAATTCTGTACACATGGTTGTCCAAGGTTCCCAAGAAAACATGTAATAACTATCATACAAGCAATAGAATCTGAGGTGCAATGATTTCATAAGATTTTGGAATCCTAGATCTGAAGAACTAATTGAGAACTCAGGAACTGGGCTGAATCTAGGGACTCAATGTGTGCAAGGAACCCACTGATGAAATCCCACATACCTGGAAGAAGATTCTACGGTGAAATCCTTGGATTTTGGGCTGAGCTTGAAGAAGACCTCCTGCTTGTTCGTGAGAGAAACTGACACTTCTTTTCTCTATTTCTCTAAGTGTCGGATGATTTCTAAGAGAATGGGAGGTTTAGGTAGTTTTTGACTAATTAATTAGGCTTAGACTAAGCAAAACGACGTAGCTTAGGCCTTAAAAGAGATAGGAAAAGTCCGGAATACCCCTGGGAATTTTAAAAGAAAGCTGCTGAAAATCGCGACTCAGGTACCACAACTTGGTCGACGTACCGTAGTCCCGAACGACAGACCATCGAGTGAGTCGTGGTTCTGTCCTTGAGACCTGGGTGGTTCTCTGATGTCGTGATTTCACGAGTAACAGGAAGGACCGTGGTTCTGAACTACTGTCCGTGGTTTGACTCGTGGTCTCTGGGACCTAAACTGAGGGTCCTATGAAAAAGGGGACCACGAGTTCACAGGACGGACCGTGATTCTGAATGACGGTCCGTGGTCTGACTCGTGGTTCCTGGACCCTGAATTGAGGGTCCTCTGGAAAAGGGGAACAACTGCTGACAGGACGGTCCGTGGTCTTGAACCACGGTCCGTGACCTTAGCCGTGGTTCCTGGTAACTTTAATTTTTCTGCTGAGTACAGTCAAGTAGTTGGTTCAGATCCTGGGGTGTTACAGGGACCCACTGCTTCATTAGCAACCAAAACTGCATCCATGATTTGCCTTCCTTTGATAAATGCCATTTGTTGTTGATCAACCATTTTAGCCATTACTCCTTTTAATCTTTCTGTGAGTACTTTGGAAAATATTTTGTAGATGCTACCAATCAAACTTATTTGTCTGAAGTCCCTCAATTCTTTAGCACCTTTCTTCTTTGGGATTAGAGCTATAAATGTGGCATTGAAGCTCCTTTCAAACATTTCTTGCTCATGGAGGTTATGGAAGGCATTTAGTATGTCATGCTTCAGCACCTCCCAACATTTGATAAAAAAGCCCATGGTGAAGGCATCAGCCCTGGTGCCTTATCACTAGCACACATCTTTAGACACCTTAGCACCTCCTCTTCTTCAAACCTTCCTTGGAGACTCTCTGATTCTTCCACTGTTAACACTGGACAATTATGAAAGTGACAACCTGATCTCCATTGAACTGTTTCTGTGTATAATTTTTGGTAGAAATCAACTCTCTCTCCTTCTATTCTGGAAGTCTCTTGAATTAGTTCTCCCTGCACACACAGTTGATCAATATGGTTGTACCTCTTGTGTGCATTTAGTATTCAAATTAGTGACATCTACACAATAATTAAAGAACTTCAGCTTGGGTTCCAAGTTCCATATGACGACATTTTCCTGCGAGGAAAAGAAAAATTAAAGGAAAAGAAACAAATCCAAGGAATTTGAAATTCTTTATTGTGTATTAATGTGCTAAAAGAAGTGCACTGGATACCTTTATGGGGAATGATATACATCTATAGCTCAGTGAAATAATTTCTAGAAAATACAGAAGTTGTATTTCATGACATCCATCTTCCTTTTTTTTTTTCATTCAATTATCTTCCTTTTTACCCTTTAAAAAGACCTTAACTCTAAGAAAGTGTGCGTGTCCCCGCGTGCTTGTGTGTGTTGGAGTTTGGGGGGGGGGGTCTGTATTCATGCATATGGACAAATAGATACAAACTTGCCATACCAAATTATAACATGTTAAAAGCTATGTTGCCCGGACTCTCCAAAAATGCTGCCATGCCCGTGTCGGATCCTTAAAAAATGCAGTACTTTTGGAGGATACGACATACAACCGTCGACATTATTGAAGAGTTGGAGCAACATAGGTTAAAAGTAAAATATACATGAGAAAAGTAAAGGCATATCTATCTAAAGCTTGCAATTGGATGATGTGAAGGGAAACTAGAAATGGACTGTAAATAAGAAAATGAAGGTACAATTCTCTTAAGAGTAGTTACCAATTACGTGAGATTAATGGAAAGAAAACAAAGGATTGAATCTGAAAAGTAACAATTCTGAGGATTCAGTTTGGTGTATTAACTGACACCCAAAGGTGTGACCTAGTGGTTGATGAAGTGGAGTGAGAATCATGAGGTCTCAGGTTCGAATCCCAACGGAAGTAAAAAACACTAGGTGATTTCTTCCCATCTGCCTAAGCCTTGGTGGATAGAGTTAACCGATATCTATGCTGGTGGGAGGTAACAGGTACCTGGTAGAATAGTCGAGATGCTCAAAAGTTGTCTCAGACTCTATTGTCATAATTTTTTTGAAGTGAATTAAACGCTCTTCAGACTTAAGTACCAATTGGTGAGGTGAAGTAAAAGAGAAAAAGATCAAAGTGTGTCCTGACCCTTCCCGAAGAAAGTATTTTCCATAAATAATCTCTGAGTTTCCTTGTTATGCCTCCCCAATCCATCCTATTTTCTTTTCCGTCATATTTTGTTCGGTTTTCTGGGCCTGCAGAATAATTTTTGGACTCCAGCTTCTTTTTGTTAGCTGAATTCAATAAAATAATGGTCTTTGTTGGATGTTTAATCTGCAAAATTTAGTCTTGTTTCATCAATTTTCATGAATGTGGTAGTTGTGAATGTTTGTTTCCTTTGTGTAGTGGTAGATTTGGCATTTTGCTTCTATTTCCACGGTAAATTATCACATTTCTTTCATTGATTCTCTAGAGTACAATATACCCAGTGTAATTCCACAAGTAGAGTCTGGAGTGTCAACCAGAAATAGGAACCACGGAGAGATACTCTAGAAAATAAAGATTTAAAGTATATGTAGTACAGTACAGTAGTAGTAACTTAAGCACTGCCAGTGTAGTACCATAAGAAAGATGAAGGTGAAATGAAGTTGTGATTATTATGCCTAAATTTATACAATTCAAGTAACTGGGTTAGTTTTTCAGGAGAATGGCATGATAAATGGAGATGTAATCGTAGAATCAAAATAAGGGGGCTGATGCCTGTTTCATTTTAATTTATACCATTAAAAACTAAAAAAAGAATTAAAATAGGTGGCTAATGCCTGTTTCATTTTAATTTACATCGTTATAAAAATACAAAAAGAATTAAAATAAGTGGTTTAAATGGATGAGTGCTACAAGATTGCTAGTCACGTGATTGTTTCCAGTTTTAACGGCGTGCTAGGTTCTAAATTATGTATCTTAATAGGTATTGCCAGTCTAGATAAACTAATGCATCGTTTAAGTACATCTATTTTGGCTATATTCTGAATTTATGTACTGTTAATTCTCTTCAGATATTAGACAAAATCGGAGTTCCTTAAATTTTCTGCTATCATATTTGAATATGAGCATTCTAACCTAACAATCAATAAAAAAGGAAATTAGGTGTCATTGCTTTTTGAGCGTGTTTCACGTATCTTTTGTACCTATTCATCTTAGCGCTGACTTGATCTTTTGAGCAATAAGGGAAAACAATTTGAAATTGGCACATGATCAGCTCAACTGAACCTTCTTTGTGATTCAAATAGGTGAGGTCGCACCATTCATTTTTTAAACCCTTTTTAAGGACAATAGGTCAGGTTAGAACTGTAAATCATGCGTGAAGACTAGTTCTCAGCCTACTTTACTGCTCGAAGAATCTATTCTTGGCATACTTAAGTTTGTTTGAGTACCATAATAGAGGAACAGAACTATCTCTACAACGAATCTAATTCCAACTTGTGTAGCTGGCACTGCATTGTTTCTGTTTTCTGGTAAAGTGGGAATTGCCTTTGTTTGGCTAACAACTTCCCCAACCCCATCCCTCCACTACCTTATCTCCCTCTCCCCCCCACCCCCGAAAAAAAGAAAGAAAGAAGAAGATGCATTTCTGACATGACAATGACTTTTCATATGCAGTATCATAAATTGGCTGCAGAAGCTTTTTACCTGATGGCCATTGTATATGACAAGCTGGGGCAGCTGGACCACAGAGAAGAAGCAGCTAATTCATTTAGGAAACACATCACGACTCTTTAAAGCTCTGATATTTGAAGATCCTCTTCAATATTGTTGCCAAGAAACCAGTACTTTACATGAATACGCCTTTGGTGAGTGATTGTTTGTCTTCTTGCAGCTACTTATGAAAGTAACTTTAAGCTCTTGATACAGAACTGCTCACAAGATGGAACAACAATTCCGAGGTCTATCTATTGGTGTGTCAGTAGGATAATTTTGTAACTTCGTAAATTTGAAACTAAAACTCTTGCTGCAATTATGAATTCATGATTTGGGAATCATCGTATTAAATGGAAAAGAATTGTGCTAGCAGAAGGAAAAAATTAAGATGAGATGACTATAATGTTCTACCTTGTACTATTTAGCTTAGTCGAGGGTTTTCGGTTTTCTTCAGTTCCGAAAGAGTATTGCTTGATTTTAAGAACAAGAAAATTAGCTAAATAATTTCTTCTGATTGAAACTAGAGAAAGAAATCATCTTATGTTCTGTGCTCAACTAGAAAATTGAGAGACAATAGATAACTGGAAGTTGGGTGTAACATCTGGCGTTGCTCTTCAGTTGTTGTACAAGAAAGACAATTTATTTATATGTTTATTTTTTGTGGGGAATAAACCTTACCTGTGTTGTCTATTGGACATTTATCTCCCCGTCCTGCAAAAAAAGCATAATACCTTCTTATGCTCTTAGGGGTCGTTTGGTGGAAGGTATTAGAGAATATAATGCATGCATTAGTTTTGGTATTACTAATCCCTTGTTTGGTACATTTTTTCAACCTATGTATAATTAATGCAAGTATTAGTTATACACCCTATTTGTATTATCCTATGTATAACTAATACATAGTAAACCATGGTATTAGCAATACCAAGGTTATTAATGCATGCATTAGTATGGTTAAAGACGCAATTGTCCCTGACTGTGTACAAAGCTAAAGAATGTGGAAGATATTTTGTAAACAAATATTTTTTTTTTTGAAAATTATGCAATGCATGCTATTTTTACTACACCAAATCAAACCGTTGGATAAGAAATAATGTCAGCATAACTAATCTCTGCATTACTAATCCCAACATTATTAATACATCCTATTCAACGTTATTCTTATACATCCTACCAAACCACCCCTTAGAGATCTAAATGGGGAAGGAAGAGTTCTGATTTACCAGATACGCACTACCTTAAGCATGATAAGTTTGCTTGCTATCATCTTTGCCTTTTCAATTGAAACGGGGAGGTTCCCTTCTATTTATAGGGCCTATGAGTAAGACAGCTAGATCAAAAGGCAAAAGAGTTTTCTTAATCCAGTGGGTTATTCGCAAGAACTATCTGATTAAGTTTTCTTTTTCCTATCACAGGCAGCTGGTGAAGCCGTTTTCTATGGTTGCATACATGCTTTGTTACAGCTTCGTTGTTCATGCTTCATTAGAAGCATTGTCATCAAAGACCCATGTGGATATTGATTGTGATATAAAGGCAGTGAAGGTATAATAGATGTGGCTTTCCTATTGCATGAAATTTTAGTAACTCTAATTTCTTGGCAAGTTCACTGTCCAGATATCAGATTGGGGAAAATTTTCTGTTGATGATGGTTGAGTAACATTAGTGCTAGATGACTGGTATGCTAGTGAGAGTACCAACATTTTCGAGTATGATTGTTGGAAGATTGCGATGTTTTTCTTGCCCCGCTTGCAAGGTCTAAGAGGCTAAGGCTAAATGGTTCAGCGGGAGATTCAGACTAGATGTCCACAATCTCTGATCGCGTAATAGAGGTCTAACGAAGCCTCCTGAAGAGATTGTCTGCAGTTAGAACCATTTCCAACTTTTCTGATGATGTGTAACTAGCTTTCTATAGTTTATGTTCAAGTTTGGAGAGAAAGCACTATACAATATTCTCTTTTGTACAGAATATTCTGTAGTATTAGTAATATATAGGTATCAGATATTAAATATGGCATAAGACTTGGGAGTGTTATTATGAGTCTCCATGATGGAAGTTCAGATCTTCAAACTTGTCTCCTCTTCAACATGACAAAATCATTTGACATCATTGGTATATAGATGTAATGGACCATAATTGTGAAGATAAGTACCGAAACAGCCCGAGGAAGAACTTGGACAGTTGTGGAAGTGAATTGGATAACCTCAAAATACCTTCTATATGTTGAAATAGTTTATGTAGTTTTGGAGGAAATGTAGATTTGAGAGAGTAGACCAGAGTGAACATCCAAATGATGCTGGAGATAAACTTAAGGTCTTCTGATTTCCCAACAATTCAGAATGCAAGTAATGGTGCAATCCCAATTCGCTCGTCCCCATAAACTAGGATATACATTAAAGAGCAAATTTAAAAAATACCAGCCCAATTGAAACTAATTAGGTTTTTTACCAATATTTGCTAATTACAATCCATACCAACTAAAACAAAAAAAAGAAAAAGGAGAAGTGCCTCTCCTTCTCTCTTTCTCACCTGCCTCTTTTTCTTTCTCTCTTCTCGCTTGTCTCTCCCTCTCTCCCTTTCTCTTTCACTTTTTCTTGTCCTCTATGTATTTTGCATTGTTATCTCTCTCTTTGTCTCTCCCCCTCTTTGTATTTTGTATTTTCACCCCCTTCTCTCTCTTTTTCTTCTTTCGAATACAATTGTATCAACGAATACAAATATAATTCGTATCAATGAAATACAATTAGTATTCAATTATATCAATGAATACAAATATAATTTATATCAACGAAATACAATTTGTATTCAATTGTATCAATGAATACAAATACAATTCGTAAGATCAATGAATACAAATAAAATTCGTAAGTGAAATACAATTTGTACTCAGTTGTATCAACGAATACAAATACAAATCTGCGGATGATCCTATACAAATACAATCGAATACAACTACAATTCGTAAGATCAATGAATACAAATACAATTCGTAAGTAAAATATAATTTGTATTCAATTGTATCAACGAATACAAATACAAATCTGCGGATGATCCTATACAAATACAATTTGTATTCAAAAGAGAAAAAGAAGTATAAGGCAGCTCTTTTGCCCATTGGATGAGGAATAATTAAAAATCTGTGGCTGTTGTGCGGCAAACTGACCCTCTTCCACTTCCAGTGGATCTTCAGTTGCCATTTTGGCCGACATGAAAGCTACCGCAATGCGACCAAGCGCTACCAAATTTCGGGCGACCTTCTCAATCCCGCCGTCTGCTGCCGGAGAGATGGAGGGAGGAAGAGAGGCAGCGAGAGGGAGGGAGATGGGAGAGAGGGGAGCGAGATTGGGGAGAGAGGGACGAGAGTGGCCAGCGTGATTGGGAGAGAGAGGAGAGTGGCTAGAGAGATAGATGAGAGAAGGAGAGGTTGTATACCAATAGTTTTGACTAATTGACAAGGAGCGTAATTGATTTAAACTATAGGCATGGAGCGTAATTAGGCCTCTAATATTAGTGTGTTATGTAAATTTCTCTACATTAAATCATATATTATTAAATCAATTCAACAATATGAATTTAAAAAAAAAGCTTTAAGAGATAGTAAGTTTCAACATATCTTGATTCTCTCTTTGAATCTTATCGCAATGGCCCAATCTCATCAACATCTCACAAGCTACAGAAGCATATAACCAAAATGGATATAACCAGAAGCATTTCATAAATAGGATCCATTTAGGTCCAACCCTTAATTATTCCCTCTTCAAGTCCAAATCTAATCTATAATTGAAGGTACAAGTACATAAGTAGCCATCAGGTGAAACAATTGACAATTGGATGACCATAAAACGTTAATATGTACATTCGGTAGTCTTTTAAAACTAATTCCAACTTTTAATCCACAATAGAAGCACGTTATTAAACTCAAACTGAGCTGCGAAAAACTCTGGCTAAAAAAATCTTCTACCCGATTTCAATCTCTGTAATCACGCTTTAAGACTGGAAACGTCAACCTATAAAAGGCATAAACCATAAAATCAATTTGCTACAACATCGTAGGGTTTTTTGAGGAGTAAAATCAGCGCAGAGCTCCACAAAAAACACAGATCTGGAAAGCTTTCCTCTCTGTAAATGGGGAATGTATCACTTTTGCATAAAATGCAAGTATAGAAAATAATGTATCAATGCGCTATTAAAACACATATGTATAGAAATTGTATTATTGTTATATAGAATATGTATCACTACTGTATGTGTATAAAAATGTATCATTGTGTTGTATAATGTATGTATAGAATGCGTGTCGCTATTGTATCTGTTCGTCGGCTTCATCACTATTGAGCTCTTACACAATATGTATCACTGCCTGTTTTCAACCTTCTACTTGCTAACTTCACAATAGGCTTTTTGCTAACTGGATTCGTGGGCTATAACTTGGAAATAAAATGCGCCTTAGGTATATTTCGGGTCCAATAGTCCAAACCTGAGCCATTTCTTTTGTTGGCTTCCACACTGTATCTTTTTCCCTTATTAATTCATCCTTAATAACTTTATTCTTAGGGCATGCTACATGGACTGTTGGAATAGTATAATACGTGGGCACTTGTATTTAATCTAACATTCCAACCTCTCATTTCTTTTAGTTTTAGCATTTTGATTCATGGTTTGAGACTTCGATGATTCATATAATATTATGGTGACTTATTGAGATGTTCGGATTGGAAGTCAAAGGGCTCAGGGGAGTTCCAACATCACTGGATAGAAAATTGAAAATTTGAAAATTGAAGCAGGTTCTATTGCGGCCAGCTTTGTGGACCACACTCGAGAAGTTCGGTCAGCATTGCGGTTCGCAATGGGCTATTTTGTTGCTGGAAAGGGACAATTCCAGACCACATTGCAGACCACAATGGTCAATTGCAGACCATATGTCATGACCCAAAATCACCTAAGTCGTGATGACACCTACACCTTAACCCGGTAGGCGTTTCAATACTAGTAAACCAGTCTGTTATTAACAAATATAATTGAACGCAACTGAAGATAACATAATACATAACATTAGTATGATATGATCAAAATTGCAGAAATTTAACCAAAATCCCCCAAAACTTGGCGATATGAGTCTAGATCTCTCTACATAGTCGAGATAAATACAATTGCTATCACAAATATCTTGTTTGAATAGGAAAGACATGAAGATAAGGATAAGGCGAGAGTCCAGTGCTGCAGATTAGCCAAGCAGCTCACCTGAAACTCTGAAATAACTGCCTCTAGACACAACCGCGAGCTCCTCTAGTATCAATATTTAGATCTGCACAAAAGTGCAACAGATGTAGCATGAGTACAAAAATAATGTGTACTCAGCAAGTATCATTGACCGGCCCCAATAAGATATTGATGAGGGTTGGCCATAAGAGATAATTTCTTTCAACCTGTATAGTTTATATAGTCTCAACAGATAAAGAATAATCAATGGACAAGTACTCTGCCAAGTCAGCTTAGTAATTAGCAAAAATACAACATATGAAGTATGCATAAACAATAGTCAATGAATCAATGATGAAACACTGACTATATATCAACACAACTCAACACAACTTGCGAGCAACCTGACTCAGCTAGAGGTGTCCAGGAGTATTGACCCATGTGGGACAATCGTATTATTCACATACCGCATGGACAAACTCTATGTACCGCACAAATGAACTTCATGTGCATATAATATAATTGAAACAGACGAACTCAGCGTGCATCTCATCATAGAATCATAATCTCATATGCGACCACATGACATATCAATAAAACATGATCAACAACTAAAACATGTCAACACAAGTTCATAGCTCCACAACATTGTCTAGCATGAAACTATTACTCATATCATCTCTACTAGCATGGTGTTATGCCCAAATGATCATTTAACTAGTCAAAGCAGTAAAAAAAATATAATAAACAAGTAAGACTTTGATATGTCACCTAGTGCCCGCATAAGCGCTCGTCATCTCGCCTATACATCATCCTTTACCTCAGATCATCTCATTACCATTTAATTGGAAAAATTGCTCATTAAAGTCAAAGTTTTAACTTACCTCAATCTAAAACCTTTAACCATCTTGAACGGTCTTCCCTTTCCTTAGAGCCTCTTAATTCTCCCAATCTATTCAAAAGTACACTCTACGGTGTTAAATGAGTCCAACAATACCTATATTGCAATATAAAAGAATCGGACCAAGAAGTCAACAAAAAGTCACACCAAAACCCCACGGACAAAATATGAAATTGATTTCAAGTTGGATTACCCAGTCCTTAAGAGTTTCAAATCTAAAATTACAAGTTAATCTAACCTCAATTCAACCTTCAAATCATCAAATACAAGCCTCTTTATCTAGGGCTAGAAATCTTATACAATGAAATCATGAATTAAACATCTAATTTAAGCGGGTAATAGTATATTAAACAAATCCAATGTTAGAATTCTTATCCCAACTAAAAAGGTAAAATCACCTACAATATCGCCTAAATCGATCACCAAAATCTCCAATATGTGTTTTGAAATGACTTAAACCCGATTTGAACTATTTTTAGTTTGCCAATTATCCCTCTTTCATGACCACGAAAAGGGCCTCTATGATCATGAAGAGCGATTAGCTGAGGATCCTACTCGATCATGGTCAGTTTCAGGTGACCGCGTTGACTAGACCCTATACCCTTTGCGAACACATTATACTCTTTCTGTGAACTCAATCAACAAATTTGTTGTACCAAAAATAAAAATAAAATCTAGTGCATCTTAAACTTGATTTTAGCCCCTGAATCTCACTCGAACTTTAATTAAGGTTAAAATCCAAACATACGTATAAGTCTAAAATCAGCTTATGAACCTATAAGAACCTTAAAATCATGAATCTGAACTTGTTTAATCACATATTTGACTTTGGTCAACTCTAACTTTCTAATCACTAGTTTTGATTTTAGCGTTTTGAAATGCATCCGAGACCCTTGGGACCTATTGACACCTATACCCGCAATTATAACACATCAAATGAACCTTAGAGAAGTTCCAAATAGGGTAAAAGGGTTCTAAAACTTAAAATGTCCTAATGGGTCATTACATTTTTCCCCACTTAACAAGACTTCGTCCTCAGAAGAGTTTAGAATTGTACTTGAGCCTGTCAAATAGTTGTAGCTATTTGCTTCACATATCTAATTTAGTCTCCCAGGTATCTGTCACTCTATGAGCCTACACCCTAGATGTAACACAGTGCTTAGAGCCACAAGTGATCCCAAGTTAACCCATGGCATGGCATACACTAAGCATTCTGAATAATAAAGACTGAGCGAAAGTTAAATTGATTAAAATTATAACTTTGATAAATGTAATAGTTTTAAAATAATACTAAGAATGAAAATGTAACACCCCAGAATTTGAACCAGCTACTTGACAGTACTTAGAGAGCAAAATTGCAGAAAATTTCAAGTTTTCAGAAACCACGGTCAAGATCACGGATCGTAGTTCAAAACCACGACCCTTGATCTGACCCGTGGTCTGACCTCCAGTGTTGGTTCCCCTCCAGTCTACAAGTAACTTCACGGACCGTGGTTTGAAACCATGGACCATCCTGTCACTCCTGGACTTGGTCATCAGAGAGGTGCCAATTTCCTACCTCAGAACCACAGATGGGACCACGAACCATAGTTTAGAACCACAGTCCATCCTGTCAACCGTGGTTCCCTTTTATCAGAGGACCCTCAGTTCAGGGTCCAGAAACCATGAGTCAGACCACAGGCTATAGTTCAGAACCATGATCCATCCTGTGATTCGTGGAATCATCAGACCAAAGAACCCCCAAAACTCAAGGATAAAACCACAACTCACTCGATGGTCCATCATTCAGAACCACGGTCCGTCGACTAATCTGTGGATTGATGTTTCGAGAATTTTAACAGTTTTCTTTTAAAATTTCTAGGGGAATTCCAGACTTTTCCTACCTTTTTAAAGCCTAAGCTACGTCATTTTAACTCATCTAAGCCTAATTACTAATCCTAAAACTACCCGAAACCCTTCATTCCCTCAAATTAAACCGATACTTAGCATATTTTGGAGAAAAGAAACGCTTCTTCCTCTCTAGAACAAGTAGAAGGTTCTCTCAAGTCCAGGCCCAAAAATCCAAGGATTCTTCCATGGATTTTACTTTCAGGTATGTGGGATTTCATCAATGGGTTCCTTTAACCCATTGAGTCCGTAGATACAGTCCAGTTATTTAGATTTCAGTTAGTTCTTCAGACCTAGGGTTCCTGAATTCTGTGCAATTAGTGTTGTTCAACTTCCATGATTGTATATAGGATTCATCATGTGTTTTCTTGGGAACCTAGGATAGTCATGTACTCAGAAGTATATAACCCTAGCATGTTGAAATTTCAGTATCTTATATTCAAGCATGCTAAACAGATATTGCAGTCAGTTATGTTTCAGATTTAGAATGCTATCAGCCTTCAGTATTATTATATTGCATTCTCAGAATAAATAATATGTGAGCTATCTAGTACTTCAGTTATATTCATTATTTACATATTCAGTTGGGAGTAGGCTTAGCACCGAGTGGACGAAGGGATGAAGGCTCACCCGTCAACTTAGGCTGAGATCTTTAGTAGAAGTCCCTAAGTCCCAGAACTACGGTGCCACCATAGGTTCTAAAGGGGTCACCCGTCAGATTATGCCTGATACCCTAGTCCTATTTGGACATCAGATTAGTGGATCCACGCCAGATTATGTTTGTACCCTTGGCAAGGTGTGAACACCCACCCAACCAGGGTTACAGGTTGACCCCATAGATAGCTCAGCTTGGGGTATGTCAGTTAATAGTAGCTCCCACAGTTCAGATTCAGTACGTATATTAACCTAGTATTTCAGTTTTTAGTTTATCCAGTTCAGTTCAACATGTTACAACTCATATTAAATACTTGGTGATTGCATTCATTTTATCTCTCAGTTCATGCGTCAGTATATCTTCCATGTTCAGTATTCATGTTTACAACTTTGCATATATCCTGCATGCTTAGTACATTCCAAGTAGTGATGCATACTTTGTGCTACATCTTATCATGATGTAGGTTCAGGCGCTCCATATCCAGACCGCGCTTAGTGCAATTCTTTAGTCCTACTTGACAGCTCAGTGGTGAGTCCTAATATTTTGAGGACAATATTATGTTTACTGATTCAGTCGTTATTTTTATTTTTCAGACTTTTGGAGTTAGCTGGGGGTTTGTCCCAATAACTCATTTCAGTTAGAGGCTTTTCGACATAGTACTAGTTTAGCTTTTGCAGTCAGTATTGATTTAGACCATTATCAAATTTTCTTACATACTTAAATGATTATTGGATTATTGTTTTCTTACTTAGTTATTTAAACCAGTTAGCTTCCGCATAGTTAGTATATTTATTCAGAAATGCCTAGTCATGCCAGACCATGGGTTAGCTTGGGGTCACTTGTGACACTAAGCACAATATTGCATCTAGGGGGTAGCCTCGGGGCGTGACAAACTTGGTATCAGAGCATCAAGTTCAAGTTTCCTAGGGTGTCTAAAAGCCACATCGAGTAGAGTTTTTCTTATGGGTGTGAAGCATGCCACACTTATGAGGGAGAGCTATGAGATATCATTAGAGAAACTTCTCTTATTTCTTTTCTATCTCATGCTATAGAGTATAAACTCTATTTAAATCCCTTACTAACTCACATTTTATACGTTACAGAAAATGCCTCTCAGAAGAGCAAACGAAAGGGGAAACAAAAATATAAAAGGGAATCAGCAAGCACCACTAACTCTAGCAGACCCCCTGAATAAGCAAGTCATTCATGCAAAGTTTAGGGCTACCTTCCAGCTGCTTGCTCAGTCCATGATCGCTCAGGTTAACCAGTAAGCTGTGGCACCAGCCCCACCTCAGAATAACTCTGTAGCAGCTAGAGTCCGAGACTTCACTCGGGGAGGAGTGGGGCATTTTTCTCGTTACTGTTCCAATGTTCAGACGGACGAATGCTTCTAGGGGAGTGCAGAATAGACCAGCTGAAGATGGAAGAGTGAACGTTGTCGAGCCTAGAGCCCGGGAAGCTCTAAAGGTAAGTTCAAGTTGGAAACATAGCGGGGGTTCTCAAGCTTAGGAGAGGAGACAGTTTCGCTGTCGTTAGATTGTGTGGCAACAATCCTCCAGAGTTTCATGGTTCTAATTCTGAGGAGGATCCATAATAAGTTTTTGAGGAAATTCAGAAGGTGATAAAGATTATAGGTGTCACTTCGGTCGAGAGTGCAGACTTAGACGCTTACCAGCTGAAAGGAGTGGCTCATACCCGGTATCAGTAGTGGAAGGAATCTTGAAGTGCTAATGCAGTCCCAGTGGATTGGAATCACTTCAAGACTACATTTTTGGACATGTTTTTCCCATTTGAACTCAGGGAAGCCAAGGTTCAAGAGTTCATCAACTTAAGAAAGAATGATATAAGTGTGAAGGAGTACTCTCTTAAGTTTACTCAATTGTCTAAGTATGCTCCGGCGATGGTAGCTTATTCTAGATCTCGTATGAGTAAGTTTATGTTTGGTATGTCCAATGATATGGTCAAGTAGTTCAAGACTGCTATACTGGTAAAGGATATGAATATCTCCAGATTGATGACTCATGCCCAACAGATCAAAGAGGAGAAAATCAAAGAGAGAGGAAAGGACAATAAGAGGGCTAGAACATGTGACTTCAGCTACTCTCAGCAGAGGTCAAATGGTGGTAATCGCTCTCAGTTTTTCCATAAGTCTTCAGCTCCAGCCCCATCTTCTGCTAGTGCCCCAGTGCCCAAGTTCAGACAGGATCAGTGGGATAGGGCGCCAGGCTCTTAGTCCCAAGGTAGTATCACTAGTGGGCGCACACATCCAGTATGCAAGAAGTGTGGTAGGAACCACCAAGGTGAGTGTATGAAAGGCAGTGGAAATTGTTTTGGGTGTGGTAAGCCAGGCCACAAAATGAAGGATTGTCCAGTGACTTCTCAAAAGGGCAGGGATACTCGCCCATAGAATTAGGCTAATTCTATAGCAGCTCTAGTAGGTCGCCCAACTCAGTAGGGTGCCTCTTTTAGTGTAGGTGGTAGTCAGCGCTAAAATAGGCTCCATGCTCTTCAGACTCGACAGGACCAGGAGGATTCTCCTGATGTGGTCACGGGTATGTTACGAGTCTTTTCATCTTGATGTGTATGCATTGTTGGATCCTGTAGCTACACGTTCTTTTGTGACTCAATATAGCAGTAGACTTTGGTGTTAGTACAGAAATCCTCCCAGAATCCTTCTCAGTCTCTACTCCTATTGATGACTCAGTTATATCTAGACAGGTATACACAAATTTCCCTATCACAGTTTCTCAGAAAGTCACCTCAGCCGATCTTGTAGAGCTAGAAATGACTGACTTCGACATTATTTTAGGCATGGATTAGTTACATTCCTGTTATGCCTTAGTTTATTGTAGAACTAGGACTGTTCAGTTTTAGTTTCCCAACGAAACAGTCCTAGAGTGGAAGGGTAATACCTCAGTGTCGTAGGTCGGTTCATCTTTTACCTGAAGGCCAGAAAAATGATTTTTAAAGGGTATATCTATCATCTTGTTCGGGTTAAAGATACATATTCTGAGGCCCCAATTCTTGAGTCAGTCCCAGTGGTTAATGAATTTCCAGAGGTGTTTCCATAATATCTTCCTGGAGTTCCTCCTGAAAGGGAAATCGACTTCGGAATAGATCTCCTTCCAGAAACCCAGCCTATCTCAATTCCACCTTACAGAATAGCTCCAGCTGAGCTTAAGGAATTGAAGGAACAGTTTAAATACCTTCTAGATAAAGGCTTCATCAGACCCAGCATCTCTCCATGGGGTGCTCTAGTACTTTTCATGCATAAGAAAGACGGTTCTCTCAGGATGTGTATCGACTATCGTCAGTTGAACAAACATAATCAAGAATAAATATCCCATCCCTAGGATTGATGACTTATTCAACCAGCTTCCGGGTGCCAGTTGATTCTCTAAGATAGATCTCAGATCCGGCTATCATCAGCTCAGAGTTAGAGATTGTGACATTAAAAAGACAGCCTTCAGAACTTAGAATGGTCACTACGAATTTGTAGTTATGTCTTTTGGACTAACCAATGCTCCTACAACTTTCATGGACTTAATGAATAGGGTATTCAAGCAGTATTTAGACATGTTCATTATCATCTTCATTGATGATATACTTGTAGATTATCAAAGCAAGGAAGAGCATGCGTATCATTTGAGAGTGGTGTTACAAACTCTCAAGGATCGCTACTTATTCGCCAAGTTCAGTAAGTGTGAATTCTGGTTGAGATTAGTTTCCTTCCTTGGTCATGTGGTGTCCAGTGAGGGCATCCGAGTTGATTCTCAGAAGATTGAGGTAGTGAAAAACTGGCCAAGACCCACCTTTCCGGCAGACATCATAAGCTTTTTGGGTTTGACTGGTTACTAAGTAGATTTGTTGAAGGATTTTCATCCATAACTGCTCCATTGACCAGATTGACTTAGAAAAAGGTTAAGTTTCAATGGTCAGACGAATATGAGAAAAACTTTCTAGAGTTGAAGACTAGATTGACTACAACTCCCATTTTGACTCTACTAGAGGGTTTAGATGGTTTTGTGGTATATTGTGATGCATCCAGAGTCAACTTGGGTTGTGTCTTGATGCAACATGGTAAAGTCATTGCTTATGCTTCTAGACAACTTAAGATTCATGAGAAAAACTACCCGACCCATGACCTTGAGCTTGCAGCAGTTGTTTTTGCCCTAAAAATTTAGAGACACTACTTGTATGGTGTTCATGTAGATGTGTTCACATATCATAAAAGCTTCTAGTATGTGTTCACCCAAAAAAATCTGAATCTTTGTCAGAGGAGATGGCTCGAATTCCTTAAAGACTATGATATGAATGTGCTCTACCATCGGGGTAGGGCAAATGTTGTGGCTGATGCCCTCAACAGGCTATCCATGGGTAGTGTGTCTCATATTGAGGAAGAAAAGAAAGAATTAGCAAAGGATGTTCATAGCTTGATTAGGAGTTTGCCTTATGGATACAACATATGGTGGTGTGATAGACCAGAATGGGTCAGAATCTTCGTTAGTAGTTGAGGTGAAAGAGAAACAAGACAGTGATCCCATCTTACTTTAGTTAAAGAGTGTGGTTCATCAGCAAAGGGTAGAGGTTTTCTCCCAATGGGGATATGGTGTACTTCGCTACCAGAGTCATTTATGTGTTCCCAATGTGGATGAGTTGAGGCAGTAGATCCTGACAGAGGCCCATAGTTCTAGATATACCATTCATCTCGGTGTAACTAAAATATACCGTGATCTATGGGAAGTCTATTGGTGGAACGACATGAAGTGAGATATTATAGATTTTGTGACCAACTGTTCCAATTGTCAGCAGGTGAAAGTAGAACATCAGAAACCATGAGGTGTGACTCAAGATGTTAACATTCCTACTTGGAAGTGGGAAGTGATCAACATGGATTTTATTACAGGTTTGCCTCAAACTCGCTGACAACATGACTCCATTTGGGTGATTGTGGACAAGGTGGCCAAATCAGCCCACTTCTTAGCGGTTAAGACTACAGATTCAGCAGAGGATTATGCCAGACTCTACATCAACGAGATAGTCAGGTTGCATGGGGTTCCCTTGTCTATCATCTCAGATAGGGGTACTCAATTTACATCTCATTTCTGGAGATCATTTCAGTAAGGTCTTGGTACTCAGGTAAACCTTAGCACAATATTTCATATGTAGACGGATGGTCAGGAAGAGCGTACCATTCAGACCTTAGAGGATATGTTGAGAACTTGTGTGATTGATTTCAAAGGTAGTTGGGATGATCACTTACCTCTCATAGAGTTTCCTACAACAAAAACTTCCATTCCAATATTCAGATGGCCCCATACGAGGCCCTTTATAGGCATAGGTGCAGATCACCCATTGGTTGGTTTGAAGTAGGTAAAACAGCTTTGATTGGGCCATATTTGGTTTATGAAGCTATGGAGGAATTTCAACTTATTAGGGAAAGGTTAAAAATAGCTCAGAGTCATTAAAAGTCCTATGCATATGTGAGGAGAAGGGACTTAGAGTTTTAGATTGATGATTGGAGTTTCCTAAAAGTATCCCCCATGAAGGGTGTGATGAGATTTGGCAAGAAAGGGAAGCTCAGTCCTAGATATTTAAGTCCTTATAGAATCTTGAAGAGGGTCGGTAATGTGGCTTATGATTTAGAGTTACCAACGAAACTAGAAACAATTCATCCAGTCTTCCATGTCTCTTTGTCGAAAAAGTGTGTTAGTGATCTGACATTGATTGTGCCATTAGAGAGTGTGGCAGTGAAAGATAGCCTCACCTATGAGGAGGTTCCAGTTGAGATTCTTGACCATCAGGTTCGTAGGTTGAGAAATAAGGAGGTCGCTTCAGTGAAAGTCCTTTGGAGGAATCAATCCATCGAGGGAGCCACTCCATAAGCAGAAGCAACCATGATGGCTAAGTACCCTCACCTCATTACTTTCAATTCAGCTTCAGCTTGAGGTAATAGTTCCTCTCCTGTATTTTAGTTTACTCACATTTATTTCAGTCTCAGTATCATGTTTCCTCAGCTATTCATGCATTTCCATTGTGTTTTCATGTCCTTAGAACTTGATTAAGTTGGATATCAGATTCTAGAACTCAGTTGGTAGGGATTGTAACCCTTTCCCTCCAAACTCAGCTTGTTAGTATTCATTCGGGGACGAATGATCCCAATGGGGATATATTATAACACCCAGAATCTGAACCAGCTACTTGACCGTACTTAGCAGGAAAAATTGCTAAAAGTTTCAAGTTTCTAGAAATCACGGTCAAGATCACAGACCGTAGTTCAAAGCCATGACCCCTAATCTGACTTGTGGTCTAACCTCTACTGGTTGTCCTCCTCTAGTCTATGGGTAACTTCACGGATTGTGGTTTGAAACCACGGACCATCCTATCACTCGTGGACTTGGTCATCAGAGAGGTGCCATTTGCTACCTCAGAACCACAGATGGGACCATGGACCGTAGTT
This sequence comes from Jaltomata sinuosa, assembly GCA_003996215.1. Taxonomy (NCBI): domain Eukaryota; kingdom Viridiplantae; phylum Streptophyta; class Magnoliopsida; order Solanales; family Solanaceae; genus Jaltomata; species Jaltomata sinuosa. The sequence goes on along the minus strand of QJPP01001358.1, from coordinate 85,315 downwards.
TAGAACCACAGTCCATCCTATCAACAGTGGTTCCCATTTATCAGAGGACCCTCGGTTAAGGATCCAGAAACCATGAGTCATACCACGGGCCATAGTTTAGAACCACAGTCCATCCTGTGACTCATGGAATCATCAGATTAGAGAACCCCCCGAACTTAAGGATAGAACCATGACTCACTCGATGGTCTGTCATTCAGAACAACGATCCATCGACCAATCCGTGGATCGATGTTCTGAGAATTTCAACAGTTTTGTTTTAAAATTCCCAGGGGTATTCCAAACTTTTCCTACTTTTTTTAAAGCCTAAGCTACATCAGTTTAACTCATCTAAGCATAATTACTAAGCCTAAAACTACCCAAAACCCTTCATTCCCTTAGATTAACTGATACTTGGCAAATTTTGGAGAAAAGAAACGCTTCTTCCTCTCTAGAACAAGTAGAAGGTTCTCTCAAGTCCAGGCCCAAAAATCCAAGGATTCTTCCATGGATTTTACTTCCAGGTATGTGGGATTTCATCAATAGGTTCCTTTCACTCATTGAGTCCTTAGATATAGTCCAGTTATTCATATTTCAGTTAGTTCTTCATTCCTAGGGTTACTGAATTTTGTGCAATTAGTGTTGTTCAACTTCAATGATTGTATATAGAATTCATCATGTGTTTTCTTGAGAACCTAGGATAGTCATGTATTCAGAAGTTTATAACCCTAGCATGTTGAAATTTCAGTATCTTATATTCAAGCATGCCAAACAGATATTGCAGTCAGTTATATTTCAGATTTAGAATGATATCAACCTTCAGTATTATTATATTGCATTCTCAGAATAAATAATATGTGAGATATCTAGTACTTCAGTTACATTCATTATTTACATATTCATTTAGGAGTAGGCTTAGCACCGAGTGGATGAAGGGATGAAGGCTCACACATCAGCTTAGGCTGAGACCTTTAGTAAAAGTCCCTAAGTCCCAGAACTACGGCGCCACCGTAGGTTCTAAAAGGGTCACCCGTCAGATTATGCCTGATACCCTAGTCCTATTTGGACATCAGATTAGTGGATCCACGCCAGATTATGTTTGTACCCTTAGCAGGGTATGAACACCCTCCTACCCAGGGTTACAGGTTGGCCTTATAGATAGCTCAGCTTGGGGTATGTCGGTTAATAGTAGCTCCCACAGTTCAGATTCAGTACATGCATTGACCTAGTATTTTAGTATTCAGTTTATTCAGTTTAAATCAGCATTTTAAAACTCATATTAAATACTTGGTCATTGCATTCAGTTTATCTCTTAGTTCATGCTTCAGTATATCTTCCATGTTCAGTATTCATGTTTGCAACTTTTCATATATCATGCATGCTCAGTACATTCCAAGTACTGACACATACTTTTTGCTACATCTTATCATGATGTAGGTTCAGGCGCTCCATATCTAGACCGTGCTTAGCATGATTCTTTAGTCCTACTCAGCAGCTTAGTGGTGAGTCCTTCTATTTCAAGGATGATATTATGTTTACTGATTCAGTCATTATTTTTAGTTTTTAGACTTTTAGGGTTAGCTGGGGGTTTGTCCCAGCAACTCATTTCAGTTAGTGGATTTCAGACATAATACTAGTTCAACTTTTGCAGTCAGTACTGATTTAGACCATTATCAGATTTTCTTACATAGTTAAATGATTATTGGATTATTGTTTTCTCACTTAGTTATTTAAACCAGTTAGTTTCCGCATAGTTAGTATATTTATTCAGAAATTCCTAGTCATGCCAGACTATGAGTTAGCTTGGAGTCACTTGTGACACTAAGCACCGTATTACGTCTAGGGGGTAGCCTTGAGGTGTGACAGAAAAGTGATACTGAACTCAAACAAACTAAAATAAGCTTAATAGCTGACTCTATGTCTGAAAGCCTCTACTACTGATGTGTTGCTGGGACAAGCCCCCAACTAACTCTAGATATAGAAAACTGCAATACTAAAAAAAAATCATCACAGAAGTCCATCCTCGAATGATGAGGACTCATCATTAGTAGTCGCTGATGTAACGCTGAATCATAGTAATTTTGATGCTAAGACTGAGCGCCTGAACCTATATCATGAGATGATATAACATATAGAGTGTGCCATAAGTACTTTGAATGTACTGAACATGCGAGATATGCAAGCCAAAAGATAACTAAGCATTCCGAAATACTAATGAACTGTACTGACTTGCAAGCTAAGTGAAAAAAACTGAACTGTAGTACAATGACCCCATCATAACCTGAGTATGATAAATATGAGAGATAATATGAAGTAAAAAGAATAATGAAAATGAAACTGAACTGAACTGAAGTGGGGGTTATGTACAATCTACTAAATTCTGAATTTGTGGGAGAGTCTGTTAACCGACATAAACTATGTGAGCTAAACATGGAGTCCGATGTATATGCCCCATCAAGAGGACCTAATAAACCTTACCAGGGTATAGAGGCATGAGTGTCATGACCACTAATCTAATGCCCAACTAAGGGGCTAAGTAGACCTATGGTGGCATGTAGTTTTGGAAATTTGGGTGAAACTGAGACCCTAGTCTAACTCGGTGCTAAGTACTATTCTCAAATTGAATACTGATAGCTTATTTAGAACTGATATTCTGAAAGCTGGGTCAGAACTTAACTAGTCTAAAATAATTTTTGAAAGGCTGTAGCCTGGAAACTAACTAAGTTCTATTTAAAATTGAATGCTGACACCCTGAACTAAATTCTTGAAGAAATGCTAATTCATGTGAAAATACTACAATATTAGGCTAAATTATTGTCTTCTTAAATCCTTGTAAGAATTCATGAAAATTCTTTAAAATAGGATATAAACCATCCAGTAATCATAAGGACTAAATTCTGTAGAAATCTGCATGATAGGGTAAGAACCCTAGTTTTATAAAAACCATAGAAATTTCAAACCTGAAGTTTGAAGTTTTGGGCATAAGGGAAAAAAAACCCTTACTGAATATCCGCATACCTGGTTGTTGAAGATTCTTGAACTAGAACTGGAGTTTGAAGCTTTGGAGAAGAAGCCCTAGGTCTGTAGCTTGAGAGAACGATGTTTTCTTTCTTACTAAAGTTTTATGTCATGAGAATTAGAAGAGAATCGACTAAGTCCGAATAAAACCCCTCCAACATGCCTAAAATGACTTGGTTTAGGAGTAAAGAAGGTAGAAAAAAACTAGAATACCCCTAATTAAACTTACAAAAAATTGCAAAAATTCCTGCCAGATGGGCCGCCCCACGACTCGTGGGACCTACCAGGGCTTGTTGTTGTAACACCCTAGAATTTGAAACCATGTTAGACTCAGAAAAACCTAGAAATTTCTACAACTCCAGGTCCCACGGGTACATGCCATGGTCCGTGCGAGCCACGATGGCCCGTCGGGTCAGCCATGGCAACCGCTTTAGGTTTCTTAGCCTCAATTGGTTGGCTACATACTGTGGGAAGCCCCATAGTTGTGGGAGCCTATCATGGGAAATGAATAGTGGCTCTGCCATCCACCCTCTGCTCGACAGCCATGGTTGAGAGTTATAGGAGTCACCAGATGCCATAGGTATCCGCCATGGGAACTGTCTAGAAGACCAGTCCATCATCTCCATTTTGACGGTCACCTTCCATGGGTCATGGGAGGTGCGATGGGTCATCGGACAACCCACTTGGTGATAATTTTTTGCAACTTCTTATTTTTAAATCAGGGGTATTTTGGTCTTTTCCCACTCTTTCAAATCCTAAGCTAGGTCATTTTAGGACTAATTAGAAGGGTATTATTCACCCTTAGGCAATTCCCTTCTCATTCTTACGTTCCAACATCACAAAATAAGGAAAAGATTCTTCTCTTAAGCTTTTAGACCTAGGGTTCTTCCCAATTCTCCCTACCCAAGTTCTAAGCTAAGGAAGGCTTCAAGTTCAGGTATGTGGGTATTCAATATGGGATTCCTTTCACCGTTACTCCCAAATCCCAAGTTTTACTTTGATTTCATGAATTTATAAAGCTAGGGTTCCTACCCAAGTGTATGATTTTTCAGTAAATTCGTCTTCCTCATGTTATTATATGATGTCTAATCCTAATTAAATGATTTTTCATGAATTCCTACAATTACTCCTTAAACCCATGATTTGAAAGAAAAACCTAGCTTAATTTTACATGTATGGATTATTTTAAGAAAATTGGCATATTTAGATAACACGACCTCAAGGATTTAAGAAATTGCATGCCTAGTTCTTCAAATTATAAATTTTGATAAGATTATGTATTTGAACTAGTCCCATGCAAACCTTTAAGATATGTTCTTCTATGAATGATATGACATCCTGATATGCCATCGATTCTTATGAATCATTTTTCAAAAGTAAGGTTCGTGAATAGTATGATATTCCAATTTTCCATCTATGACTATGAATAAGTTTTGACATCCAGATATGTCATATATTATGTAAGCACTATGATATGTTTTAGTAGTAGTATTTAGCCTCGAGCTGATGAGGGTTCTAGATAATCCAAGTCCAGAACTATATTACCACCATAGATTTGCCTTTTTGGCGCACTTCAGGATCCTTATGTATATGGTTCTAACTTTGGCCGGTTAGGATAACCTTTTTCAGTGTGGGTATATGACATTGGACTCTATGGTGCTCAACATGGTTTATGTCGGTTATAAGAAACTCCTGCAAGAATGGTTTCAAATTACTAAGGTTACATAAATTTCAACTTTCAGGCTTAGACTCATTGCTTTATGACTTATGCTCAAACTATGATATTTACTTATGATTTTACTCTGAGTCTTTACACTATTATATCTTCTACTAATACATGTTTTTAGCTTTAAATAAGTTTTCAAGTATGTTTTTTCATGATTTATTCATAACTCACATTCTCAGTACATTCCATAATTCTGATCGCATACTTCTTTGTGCTGCATCCTATTATGATGCATATTCAAGCACTTATTCCCAGACTCGTGGCTAGATCCAGCAGGATTTCTTGATAGAGTTGGTGAGTACTTATCCTTCGAGAACTAGTTATGAGTTTAGCTTATTTTCATGATGTTTTTTCAGTACTTAGAGTTAGCTGGGGTCTTGTCCCAGCAACTCACTCTATCAGTTGTAGAGGCTTTTCAGACATAACTAGATAGTCTGTGTTTCATGTTTCATATTGTTTATCCTAGACTCATGTTTATTATATATATATATATATGAAGTTGCTCATTTCTTGTTATTAAAATTCCACTCAGTATGTTTATGGTTATGTTTAAGTCATGCTAAGGCCAAGGGTTAACTTAGGATCACTTATGATCTCAGGTCCCGTGTTATGTTCAGGGGGTAGCCTTGGGGCATGACAAAACTTGGTATCAGAGCATCAGGTTCAAGAGTTCTAGGATGTATGAAAGCCGTGTTAAGTAGAGTTTTTTTTCATGGGTGTGAAGTATGCCACACTTATGAGGGGGAGGCTACGAGACTTTTTAGGAGAAACTTCACATCTTTCATGTTCTTTATCGTGCGATAGAGTTTAACTCTATTTCTCCTTTCTAATACATTCCTTATGCATATTAGATCATGCCTCCTTGTAGAGCCATTGCCCATAATGCTAACCCTCTAGTCTCAGACCATGAAGTTATAAACCATGAGTTTTGTAACACCATTCAAATGTTAGCTCAGGCGATGACCAACTAGGCTAATCAGCCGACGCCTGTTCTTGTTAACCCAAATGGTGGGCCAGTTGCTGCTAGAGTTAGAGAATTCATCCATATAAACTCACTAGAGTTTTTGGGGTCTGAGGTTGGTGAGGAACCGCAGAATTTCATTGATAAGGTAAAGGAGATAATGGAGGTAATATAGGTGACTGGCACTGATATTGTTGAGATAGCCTCCTACCCGCTCAAGGATATGGTTCACATCTAATACCCTCAGTAGAAGGAATGTAGGGGCAAGAATGCAGCTCCTGTGACTTGGGAGTGCTTCGTTGAGGCTTTTCTGGATAGGTTCTTCCCAAGAGAGTTGAGAGATGCTAAGGTTGTAGAGTTCATGAATTTGAGGTTAGGATCGATATCAGTCCAAGAGTATGGGCTGAAGTTCACTCAGCTCTCTTAATATGCTCCAGCTATGTTGGTCGAGCCGAGGGCCCAGATGAGTAAGTTTGTTTCTGGTGTATCCAACTTGGTAAAGAAAGAATGTTGGATGGCTATGTTATTGGGGGATATGGACATATCCAGGCTAATGACCCATACTCAGTAGATTGATAAAAATAACCTAAAAGAAAGGGCAAGGGAGAACAAAAGGTCCAGGACAGAGGATTCAAGTTTCAGTCATCAAAGGTCTGGAGGTGGAAACCAATCTTTATTTCAAAAGAGGTCATTAGGACCAGTGCCATCATCATCTAGTGCTCCTACTTAGGCCCCCAGACCTAGGCATGACTAGGCAGGTAGGGCATCAGGCTCTTACTCGCAAGGAAGTGTTGCAAAAGGGGCTCCCTACCCTATTTGCAACAAGTTTGGTAAGAATCACCCTGGAGAATGCCTTTATAGCATAAGTGGATGCTTTGGGTGCGGGAAGATTAGTCATAGAATCAAGATGCCCTTCATCCAGAAAGAACAATAGAGATGGCAAGACTCAGTCTGCTACAACAGCTCCAGTAGGCCATTCAGTTCCAGTGGCCAGCACCAAAACCGCCTCTATGCTATGTCATCCCACTAGGATCAAGAGAGCTCCCCATATATAGTCACTGGTATGTTACAAGTATCCTCTCTTGATATTTATGCTTTGCTAGATCCTAGAGCCTCTTTGTTATTTGTAACCCCTTATGTTGCATGTAAGTTTGGAAGCAGTCCTGAAAAACTCCTAGAACCTTTTCATATCTGCACTCCAGTTGGTGAGTCAGCCCTAGCCAAGAGAGTATATAGGAACTACCCAGTCACAGTCCTCCATAGAGGCATCTCAGCCGATCTAGTAGAGCTAGAGATGATCGATTTTAATGTTATTCTTTGTATGGACTGGTTACATGCATGTTATGCCTCAGTCGATTTCCAAACTAGAGTTTTCCAGTTTAAGATTATGAATGAGCCGATCTTAGAATGGAAAGGTAGTCCTTCTATATCACAAGGTTGTTTCATATCTTACCTCAAGGATTCTGAGTATGAGACCCCATCCCTCTAGTCAGTTCCTGCAGTAAATGAGTTCCTAGAGGTGTTTCCTAAGAATCTGCCCGAAGTTCCTCCTGAGAGGGAGATTGACTTTGGGATATACCTCCTCTCAGATACGCTGCCCATATCCATTCCTCCTTATAAGATGGCTCTAGCTGAACTTAAGGAACTGAAGGATTAGTTGAAAGATATCCTAAATAAAGGCTACATCAAACCCAACATCTCTCCATGGGGTACTCCAATTATCTTTATGTGTAATAAAGATGGCTCCCTCAGAATGTGCATCAACTATCCTCAGTTGAACAAGGTCACAATCAAGAATAAGTATCCCATCCCCAGAATTGATGACTTGTTCGATCAGCTTCAAGGTGCCATCTATTTGTCCAAGATTAACCTCAGATACAATTATTATTAGATAATGTGACATTTTGAAGATAACCTTCAAGACTCGGTATAGTCACTATGAATTTGTGGTCATGTATTTTGGACTAACGAATGCTCCTGCAACTTTGATGGACTTGATGAACAAGGTGTTCAAGCAGTATTTAGATATGTTCATCATTGCCTTCATAAATGACATTCTTGTTTACTCGCGGAGTGAGAAGGAGCATGCAAGATATTTTGAGGATGGTATTACAAACTCTCAAGGATCGCCAGTTATTTGGTAAGTTCAGTAAGTGTGAGTTTTGGAAGCAGTCTGTTGCTTTCTGGGTCATGTGGTATCTAAGGAGGGCATTTGAGTAGATTTGCTGAAAATTAAAACTGTGAAAAACTGGCCTAGACCCACCTCTTCGATAGATATTAGGAGCCTTTTAGGCTTGGCTGGTTACTAGAAGAGGTTTATTGAGGGGTTTTCATCCATAGCTGCCCCGTTGACTAGGTTGACTCAGAAAAATGTAAAGTTCCAGTGATCTGATGAGTGTGAAAGGAACTTTCAAGAATTAAAGGCTAGGTTGACCACAACTCTAGTGTTGACTCTACCTGAGGGTTCAGATAGTTTTGTTGTGTATTGTGATACTTTTAGAGTTGGTTTGGGTTATGTTTTGATGAAGCATGGTAAGGTTAATGCCTATGCCTCTAGACAACTTAAAGTTCATGAGACAAACTATCTGAATCATGATCTTGAGCTTACATCGGTTGTTTTTGCTTTAAAGATTTGGAGACACTACTTGTATGGTGTCCATGTGGATGCATTTACTGACCATAAGAGCCTACAATATGTGTTTACTCAAAAAAAGTTGAATCTTCATCAAAGGAGGTGGCTTGAGTTCCTTAAGGATTATGATATGAGTGTGCTTTACCATCCGGGTAAGGCCAATGTGGTGGCTGATGCACTTAAGCCAATTTTCCATGGGTAGTGTTGAAGAAGGAAATAAGGAGTTGGCCAAGGATGTTCATAGGCTTGATCGTTTAGGGGGTTTCCTTATAGATTCATCAAAAAGTGGTATTATTATTCAGAATGGTAAGAATCTTCTTTGGTAGTTGAGGTAAAGGAGAAGCAAGATAGTGATACTATCTTGCATCAATTGAAGGGTGCAGTCCATCAGTGGAGATTAGAGGTTTTCTCTCAAGGGGGAGATGGTGTGCTTCGATATCAGGGTCAGCTATGTGTTCCTAATGTAGATGAGTTGATGCAATGGATCTTGACAGAGGCTCACAGCTCCAGATATTCTATCCATTTTGGTGCCACCAAGATGTACCATGACCTATGGGAAGTCTATTGGTGAAATGACATGAAGAGGGACATTGCAAATTTTATGGCTAAGTGCCCAAATTGGCAGCAAGTGAAGGTAGAGCATCAGAGACCGGGAGGTATGATTCAGGATATTGACATTCCTACTTGAAAGTAGGAAGTGATCAATATGGACTTCATTACGGGTTTACCTCGTACTTGGAGACAACATGATTCTATTTGGGTGATAGTAGACATGATGACCAAGTTTGCCCACTTCTTAGCAGTCAAGACTACTGATTCAGTAGAGGATTATGCCAGAGTCTACATTCATGAGTTAGTCAGACTGCTTAGGGTCCCTTTGTCTATCATCTCGGATATGGGTAATCAATTTACATCTCAGTTATGGAAGTATTTTCAGAAAGGTTTTGGTACTTCGATGAGTCTCAACATATCATTTCATTCGTAGATAGATAGGCAGGAAAAGCATACCATCCAGACCCTAGAGAATTTGTTGAGGGCTTGTGTGATTGACTTCAAGGGTAATTGGGATGATCACTTATATCTTATAGAGTTTGCTTACAATAATAGTTTTCACTCTAGCATTCAGATGGATCTGTATGAGGCACTTCATGGGCTGAGGTATAGATCACCTATTGATTGGTTTGAGGTAGGTGAGGCTGCTTTGATAGGGCCAGATTTAGTTCATGAGACTATGGAAAAGGTTCATCTCATTAGGGAGAGTTTGAAGACTGTTCAGAGTCGGGAAAAGTCCTATGCAGCTGTGAGGAGAAGAGACTTAGAGTTTGAGGTTGATGATTGGGTGTTTCTGAAAGTTTCACCTATGAAGAGAGTAATGAGATTTGGCATGATGGGGAAGCTTAGTCCCCGGTATATAGGTCCTTACAGGATTTTGAGGAGAGTTGTTAATGTGGCATATGAGTTAGAGTTGCCATAGGAGTTTGCAGTGGTTCACCAAATATTTCATGTTTCCTTGTTGAAGAAGTGTGTTGGTGATCCAGCCTCAGTTATGCCATTAGAGAATGTGGGTGTGAATGATAGTCTCACTTATGAAGAGGTCCCAGTTGATATTCTTGAACATTAGGTTTGCAAATTAAGGAATAAGGAAGTTGCTTTGGTGAAAGTTCTTTGGAGGAACCAGTTAGTCGAGGTCGCTACTTGGGAAGCAGAAGCAACTATGATGACTAAGTACCCTCTCCTCTTCCCTTACGATTCAATTTCAGCTTGAGGTAATAGTTTCCTCCTTAGTATATACCTTCAGATATGTTCCCCTTGTTATTCTCATGTTCCTAGTATGCCGTCATGTTTTATGGATTCAGTTCAACCTTGTCATAGTAGAAACTCAGTTATTGTGCTAGTATTTAAGATTTTAATACTCAGTTGGTAGGTACTGTAGCTCTTTCCCTCTAAACTCATCTTATTTAGTCTTCATTTGAGGATGAATGACCCCAAGGGGGAGATATTATAACACCCCAAAATTTGAACCCACATTAAACATAGAAAAACTCAAAAATATCTGTAACTCCAGGTCCCACGGGCATGTACCAAGGGCCATGAGAGGCACGACAGCCCGTTGGGCTGACCATGGGAATTACTTCAGCTTTGTCAACTTCGATGGGCTAGACAGGTGCCATTGGAAGCCTCACGAGCCATGGGAGCTCACCGTGAGAAATGACTAGTGGCTCTGCCAGCCACCCTCAGCCCGATGGCCAGGGTCAATGGCCAAGTGTATCCATCGTGGGAACTTTTCAAAAGACCAATCCATCAACTTTATTTCAACGGTCACCTCCCACAAGCCGTGGGTGGTGTGACGGGCCATCAGATAGCCCACCTGGGCGGTAATATTTTACAACTTCTTATTCTTAAGTTAGGGGTATTATGGTCTTTTCCCACTCTTTTAAATCCTAAACTAGGTCATTTTAGGCCTAATTAGAAGGGTATTATTCACCCTTAGGAAATTCCCTTCTCATTCTTACGTTACAACATCAGAAAACAAGGAAAATGTTCTTCTCTCAAACTTCAAGACCTCGAGTTCTTCCTAATTCTCCATCCCCAAGTCCTAAGCTAAGAAAGTCTTCAAGTTCAGGTATGTGGGTATTCAATAAGGGGTTCCTTTCGCCCTTATTCCCCAAACTCCAAGTTTTACTTTGCTTTCATGAAATTATAAAGCTAGGGTTCCTACCCAAGTATATGATTTTTCTGTAAATTCGTCTTCCTCATGTTATTATATGATGTCTAATCCTAGTTACATGACTTTTCATGTATTCCTACAAGTACTCCTTAAACCTATGATTTGAAAGGAAAACCTAGCTTAATTTTACATATATGGCTTATTTTAATAAAATTGGCATGTTTAGATAACATAACCTCAAGTATTTAAGAAATTGCATGCCTAGTTCTTCAAGTTATGAATTTTGATAAGATTATGTATTTGAACTAGTGCCATGCAAACCTTTAAGATATGTTCTTCTATGAATGACATGACATCCTGATATGCCATCAATGTTTATAAATAATTTTTCAAAAGCAAGGTTCGTGAGTAGTCTGACATCCCAGTTGGCCATCCATGATTATGAATAAGTTTTGACATCCAGATATGTCACATGTTATGTAGGAACTATGATATGTTTTGGGAGTAGTAATTAGCATCGAGCTGATGTGGGTTCTAGATAACCCAAGTCCAAAACTATGTTGCCATCGTAGATTTGCCTTTTTGGTGCACTTTAGGATCCTTATGTACATGGTTCTAACTTTGGCTGGTTAGGATAACCTTTTTCAGTGTATGTGTATGACACTAGACTCCATGGTGCTCAACATGGTTTATGTCAGTTATAAGATACTCTCACAAGAATGGTTTTAAATTACTAAGGTTACATGACTTTGAGCTTCCAGGCGTAGATTTATTGCCTTATCACTTATGCTAAAAAACTATGATATTTACTTATGATTTTACTTTGATTCTTTGCACTAGGATCTCTTCTACTAATACATGATTTTAGCTTTAAGTAAGTTTTCAAGTATGTTTTATCATGATTTATGCATAGCTCACATACTTAGTACATTTCATAGTACTGATCGTATACTTTTTTGTGCTGTATCCTATCATGATGCAGATTCAGGCACTCATTCCAGACTCGTGGCTAGACCCAACAGGATTTTCAGACAGAGTTAAATAGTCCTTATCTTTCGAGGACTAGTGATGAGTTTAGCTTATTTTTATGACGTTCTGTTAGTACTTAGAGTTAGCTGGGGTCTTATTCTAGTAACTCATTCTATCAGTTATAGAGGCTTCTCAGATATAGTTATATAGTCTATGTTTCATATTTCAAATTATTGCTCCTAGACTCATGTTTCTTTTTTATATATATGGAGGTTTTTATTACTTGTTATTAAGCTTCCGCTCAGTATGTTTATAGTTATTTTTAAGTCATGTTAAAACCAAGGGTTAGCTTGGGATCACTTGTTGTCTCAGGTCCCATATTACATCCATGGGGTATCCTCGGGGCAAGACAGTGGTATGGGCCATTGAGCTGGGATGGGTCAAGTGACCCTCTGGATGAATCCTACGGTTGAGGCTCATAGCTCATGGAACTTTCCATGGCTCGTGGACTTGACCATTGGTCTAAAAGGGGCCAGTTGGGTATCAGGACCATTCCCAGGGTTGGCTCCTATGGCTCGTGGGCTTCCCCATGGCTCATGAGCTAGCACGTGGAGCTAATGTCCACTGGAACAACTTCCATGGCTTTCCCCATGGCTCATGAGACCTCCCACGACCCGTGGCTCTATCTGTGAAGCTGAAATTCTACAGAAAGCTAGCTTAAGCGCTAGTCTAAATACTGGTTCAAATTCTGAGGTGTTACAATAAATCTCCCTTGGGATCATTCATCCTCGAATAAAGACTAACTAAGCTGAGATACTAGGGAAAGAGCTGCAATCCCGCCAAACTAAATTCTAAGAGTTGAAATAATAACACTATGACTGATTTCTAACTGAAATGCAACTAAACTAGAGTCGTAAGACATGCATGCATACTGGGAGCATAAGGATCAATTGATGGAAAAATACTAAAGAGGAAACTGTTACCTCAAGATGAAACCTAACTAGAAGGAAAGAGATGAGGGTACTTAGTCATCATATCAGCTTTTACTTCCCGAGTAGCTCTCTCGACTAGATGGTTCTTCCAAAGGACTTCCACTGACGCAAATTCCTTATTTCTCAACTTAGGAACCTGACAATCAAGAATCTCAACTGGGACCTCTTCGTAAGTGAGACTATCCTTTACGCCCACATTCTTTAATGGCACAAATGAGGCCGAATCACCAATGCACTTCTTCAACAAAGACACATAAAAGACTGGATGTACTGATGCTAGCTCTGCTGGAAACTCTAACTCATAATACACACTACCAACTCTCCTCAGAATCCTGTAGGGACCTACATATCGGGGATTAAGCTTCCCCTTCTTACCAAATCTCATCGCTTCCTTTAGAAACACCCAATCATCTTTTTCAAACTCTAAGTCTCTTCTTCTCACATCTGTATATGATTTCTGATGACTCTGAGAAGTCTTTAACCTCTCTCTGATGAGCTAAACTTTTTCCATAGTTTCATATATTGAATTTGGCCCTTCCAATTTAGCTTCACCTACCTCAAACTTGCCAATAAGAGATCTACACCTCCGCCCATAAAGTGCCTTATGTGAAGATATTTGGATGTTAGAATGAAAGCTGTTATTATAGGCAAATTCTGTAAGAGGTAAGCGATCATCCCAATTACTTTTGAAATCGATCATACAAGCCCTCAACATATCCTCTATGGTCTGGATAGTATGCTTCACATAGCTATCTGTCTATGGATAAAATGCTATGCTGAGATGCACTTAAGTACCAAGACCTTTCTGAAAAGACTTCCAGAACTAAGATGTAAACTGAGTGCCCCTATCTGAGATAATAGATAAGGGAACCCCATGTAATCTGACTAACTGACGGATGTAATATCTGGCATAATCTTCTACTGAATCAGTAGTCTTGATAGGCAAAAAATAGGTTGATTTTGTCATCCTGTCTACTACCACCCAAATAGAAACATGATGTTGGTGAGTACGTGGTAAACCTGTAATAAAGTCCATATTGATCACTTCCTACGTCCAAGTAGGAATGTCAATATCTTGAGTCATACCTCCCAGTCTTTGATGTTCTACTTTTACCTGCGGGCAGTTTGGACACTTAGCCACGAAATCTTCAATGTCCCTTCTCATGCCATTCCACCAATAGACTTCCCGCAGGTCACGGTACATCTTGGTGGCAGCGAGATGGATAGAATATCTAAAGCTGTGAGCCTCTGTCAAAATTTAGTGTCTTAAATCATCAACACCTAGAATACATAACCGACCCTGATAACAAAGCACACCATCTTCCCTTTGGGAAAAAATCTCTACTCTCTGATCGTGGACAACACCCTTAAACTAATGCAAGATAGGATCACTGTCTTGTTTCTCCTACACATAAACTACCAAAGAAGATTCTGAACTGTTCTGAACTATAACACTACCATCCATTGAATTTGTAAGGCGAACCCTTAGACAAGTGAGACTATGAACATCCTTAGCCAACTCTTTCTTCCCTTCTTCAACTTGTGAAACACTACCGATGGACAACCTGCTAAGTGCATCAGCGATGGTAAAGCACACTCATGTCATAATCCGTATGAAGCTCAAGCCACCTTCTTTAATGAAGATTCAATCCTTTTTAGTGAACACATATTGGAGGCTTTTATGGTTGATAAACACATCCACATGGACACCATAAAAGTAGTGTCTCCAAATCTTTAAGGCAAAAACCACTGCTGCTAACTCAAGAACATGACTCAGATAGTTCTTCTCATGAACCTTAAGCTGTCTAGAAGCATAGGCGAGGACCTTGCCATGCTTCATCAAAACACAACCCAAGCCTACTCTAGATGCATCATAATAAACAACAAAGCCATCTGAACCATATGGTGAAGTCAAAACTGGATCTGTGATCTACCTAGTCTTTAATTCTTGGAATTTCTTCACACTCATTAGACCACTGAAACTTGACCTTTTTCTGAGTCAACCTGCTCAACAGGGTAGCTATGGATGCAAATCCCTTAAAAAACCTCCTGTAGTACCCAGCCAAACTGAAAAAGTTCTTAATGTCTAACAGAGATGTGGGCCTAGGCCAGTTCTTTACCGCTTCCATTTCCTTCTAATCAACTTGAATGCCCTTATTAGATACCACATAACGAAGAAAAACAATTGAATACAACTAAAACTCACACATACTAAACTTAGCAAATAACTAACGATCCTTGAGAGTTTTTAGCACAACCTTTAAATGGTTTGCATGCTCCTTCTCACTTTGACATTACACAAAGATGCCATCTATAAAGACAATAAGGAACATATCCCAAGTACTACTTGAATACCTTATTCATCAGGTCCATAAAAGCAACAAGAGCATTTGTTAGTCTGAAAGACAAAACCACAAATTCATAGTAACCATACCAAATTCTGAAAGCTGTCATCAAAATGTCACATTCTTTAACTCTGAGTTGATGATAACCAGATCTGAGATCAATCTTGGAAAAATAACTGGCACAGTGAAGCTGGTCGAACAAGTCATCAATCCTAGGAATGGGATACTTATTCTTGATTGTGACCTTGTTTAACTGATGGTAGTATATGCACATCCTGAGGGAACTGTCTTTCTTACGTACGAAGAGAACTGGAGCACCTCATGGAGAGATGTTGGGTTTGATGAAACCTTTATCTAGGAGGTCATTCAACTGATGTTTCAGTTCCTTAAGCTCAGCTGGAGTCATTTTGTAAGGAGCAATAGATATGGGCTGCATATCTGGAAGAAGGTCTATTCTAAAGTCAATCTCTCGCTTAGGGGGGACTCCGACAGATCCTCAGGAAACACTTTTGGGAACTCACTGACTACTGGAACTGACTGGAGAGATGGGGTCTTGGACTTGGCATCCTGAACCTATACTATGTGATAGATGCACCATTTTGAGATCATCATTCTAGCCTGAGGTAAGATATGAATGACCTACAAACATTGAAAGACTACCCTGCCACTCTAAGATAGGCTTATTTGGAAACTGAAATGTTGTGACTTTAGTTTTGCAGTCGACTGAGGCATAACAAGCATTTAGCTAATCCATGCCAAGAATGATGTCAAAATCAGTCATATATAATTATACTAAGTCAGCTGAGGTTACTCTATGGAGGACTAAGACTGGAGATTTTCTGTATACCCTCTTTGCTATGACTAACTCACCGACTAGGGTGGTGTCACGCCCCAACTACCGAGCTGTGCGGGCACCTACTCTAATCCACCTAGATAGGAGAACCCTTACCACCCGAACTAATAGGTAATGCAGAAAAAGAAATAAATCATGAAATAAGCCTTTTTAATACATGAAAACATTTACAAGATATGCGGAAAAACCTTACAATTTGAAAACAACCCTCCCTAGAACCTAGTCTAAGCCGGTACAAGAGCTACTACAAGAGTGATACTAAAATAAAAGAAGACACAACTCCCACCATAGAAGCAAGAAGTAGGAGCTGCTGGAGATTCCCATCATCCTGTACCTATGAAACATCACCAACCCTGCAACCACACTATACCCAAAAAGGGTATAGCAAGAGTAGAATTAGTACAAACACACATACATTTACATATGTCCACTTTGCTGACTTTAGCAAAGTGGATAAGCCCCTGTATGCCGACTTTCTTTGTGCATATGCACATATAGACTTTCTTTAGCTATGATCATTCCTGCCGAGGCAGATAGGATTCGCAGATTTGTATGGGGTTTGAGGCCAGAGATTAGGCAGCCAGCTGAGATATTCATTGCCAGTGGTCGGTCATTCCAGGCCATTGTAGACTATGCCCGCACTGTGGAGGACTTACAGCGACATGATCAGGGGTCCAGAGATAAAAGGCCTCGGCATCAGGGTGTCTACAGTGGTTCCAGACATGGTGGTAGAGGTCCTGGCCAGTGGAGCCGGAGTTATCAGCCACAGCAGTACCAGGGTTAGTCCAGCCGACCGGTTCAGGCTTCCCTTCAGACTTTTGGTAGTACCCAGTTCGAGCAGGGTCAGAGCAGCCATCAGGGCTATGGCGGCCAGTCTTCGAGGGGTATAGTTTCTGGGGCATCAGGTCACGGTGGTAATACGGGATCTGCTGGTTCATCTCGACTGAGTAGGCCATCAGGGGCTTGTTTTACTTGTGGTGCGATAGTTCATTTTGCTAGAGATTGCCCTTAGCAGGGTACAGTTCAGTTGGCCGAGCCTTTACGGGTAGTGCAGCCCCCGGCTAGAGGGGGTGGTCGTCAGAGTAGAGGTGGTGCGCCACGCGGCAGAGCAGGTGGTAGGGATGGCGGTCGAGCAGGTGGAGGTCGTCGTCAGTTTTACGCGGTCCCTAGGAGACCAGAGGCAGAGGCCTCAGATGCTGTGATTACAGGTACGATTTATGTGTGCCATCAGTCTGCTATGGCTTTATTTGATCCTGGATCCACTTGTTCATATGTATCTGCCTACTTTGTGCCTTGTTTGGGGTTGGCTAGTGAGCCATTATCTGTTCCTATTTCTGTTTCGATCCCAGTAGGAGATTCTTTAGTAGTGGATCGGATTGTGAGATCTTGTATGCTATCTATTGGTGATTCAGAGACTTGGGGTGATTTGATGATTCTTGATATGCTAGATTTCGATGTGATACTGGGCATGGACTGGTTATCCCCTCACCGTGTGGTTTTGGATTGTTATGCCAAGACCATTACCATAGCTGTGCCCGGTGTATCCCCGGTTGTGTGACAGGGTTCTGTTAGCCATGCACCATCTGGGATCATCTCTTGTCTTCAAGCTAGGAAGTTGATTTCCCGTGGGTGTTTAGCTTATCTAGCATATGTCCGAGATGTTAGTGCTGACCCTACTTCTCCTGAGTCTGTTCCTGTGGTTAGAGACTTCCTCGATGTGTTTCCTACCGACATGCCAGGCCTTCCACCTGAGAGAGACATTGATTTTGCTGTTGAGTTAGAGCCGGGCACTAGGCCCATTTCTATTCCTCCTTACCATATGGCTCCCGCTGAGTTGAGGGAGCTTATGGCGCAGCTCCAGGATCTGTTAGCTAAGGGATTTATTAGACCTAGTGTGTCGCCTTGGGGTGCTCCTGTTCTCTTCGTGAAGAAGAAGGATGGGTCGATGCGCATGTGTATTGATTATAGGCAGCTCAATAGGGTGACAGTGAGGAATAGGTATCCGATGCCGAGGATTGATGACTTGTTTGACCAGCTTCAGGGTTCAGTCATGTTTTCGAAGATTGATTTGAGGTCTGGCTACCACCAGTTGAGGATTAGGGCGGAGGACATCCCTAAGACAGCATTCAGGACACGTTATGGCCATTATGAGTTCCTGGTGATGTCTTTTGGGTTGACTAATGCCCCCGCAGCCTTTATGAACTTGATGCACATGATTCTTGGCCCGTATTTGGACTCATTCATGATAGTTTTTATAGACGACATCTTGGTATACTCGCGTAGTAGAGATGAGCATGAGCAGCACTTGAGGGTTATACTCCAGGCTTTGAGAGATCATCGGCTTTATGCCAAGTTCTCAAAGTGCGAGTTTTGGCTTGAGTCAGTTGCATTCCTAGGGCACGTGGTGTCTAAGGATGGGATTAGGGTTGATCCGGAAAAGATTTCAGCGGTTTGTGAGTGGCCTAGACCTACTACTGTTACTGAGGTTCGCAGCTTTATTGGGTTAGCAGGTTACTACAGACGGTTCGTTGAGGGATTTTCTTCCATAGCAGCACCCTTGACTATGCTGACTAGGAAGGATGTCCCATTTCAGTGGTCGAATCAGTGTGAGGATAGCTTCCAGAGGCTTAAGGCCTTATTGACTTCAGCCCCAGTTTTGACTTTGCCGGTTGAGAGTCAGAGCTTCTCCGTGTATTGTGATGCTTCTGGGGTTGGTCTTGGTTGTGTGTTGATGCAGCGGGGTCGAGTAATAGCATATGCGTTGAGGCAGCTGAAGGTTCACGAGCGCAACTACCCCACTCATGACTTAGAGTTGGCGGCGGTAGTTTTCGCGCTCAAGATCTGGAGGCATTACCTATATGGAGTTCACTGTGATATCTTCACTCGATCACCGTAGTCTTCAGTATTATCACGAAGTCAGCGGGAGTTGAACTCGAGACAGAGGAGATGGTCGAGTTACTGAAGGACTATGACTTCACTATTCTGTATCATCCGGGCAAGGCAAATGTGGTAGCGGATGCCTTGAGTCGGAAGACAGTGAGTATGGGTAGCCTAGCTTCTCTTTCAGTTTCAGAGTGCCGTTGGCCTTGGACATTCAGTCCTTGGCTAACCGTCTGGTTAGGCTTGACTTGTCGGATCCTAGCATAGTTCTCGCCAGTGTTGAGGTTCGTTCTACTTTGATTGATCAGATTCAGAGCCGTCAGTTTGAGGAGCAGCAGTTGTGTGACCTTCGTGATCGGGTTGTTCAGGGTGAGACCAGTCGGGCTACTCTAGATTCAGATGGGGTTCTGAGGTTTGATAGCCACCTTTGTGTTCCGAGGATTAGTGATTTGATTCAGTTGATACTTCACGAGGCACATGTACTAGATACTCCATTCACCCTGGCACAGCAAAGATGTATATGTACTTAAGACAACTTTACTGGTGGAGTGGTATGAAGCGGGATATAGCGGAGTTTGTATCTCGGTGCTTGAACTGTCAGCAGGTTAAGTTCGAGCACATGAGACCTGGTGGTTTGATGCAGCGACTCCCCATTCCTGAGTGGAAGTGGGAAGGGATTACTATGGACTTTGTTGTTGGTTTGCCTCGTACTTCTCATGGGTTTGATTCCATATGGGTGATTGTTGATAGGCTAACTAAGTCAGCACATTTCTTGCCAGTTCAGACTTCTTATGGCGCAGAGAGGTTAGCTCAGATCTACCTTCGTGAGATTGTTCGGTTGCACGGGGTCCCAGCTTCTATCATTTCAGACCGCGGCACTCAGTTTACATCTCAGTTTTGGAGGGCTATTCAGCGAGATTTGGGTACAGAGGTTCATCTTAGTACCGCTTTCCACCCTCAGACAGATGGCCAGTCCGAGAGGACCATTCAGATTCTGGAGGACATGCTTCGGGCCTGTGTTCTTGACTTTGGATGTTCTTGGGATCAGTTTGTTCCCTTGGCAGAGTTTGCTTATAATAACAGCTTCCATTCGAGTATCGGCATGGCACCTTTTGAGGCTTTGTATGGCAGGCGTTGCAGGTCACCGATAGGTTGGTTTGATGGTTTTAGTGCTGGGCCACAGAGCACAGATTTACTTCGAGATTCCTTAGACCGAGTCCGAGTGATTCAGGACAAACTTCGGGCAGCTCAGAGCAGGCAGAAGAGTTATGCTGATCATAGGCTTCGTGCCTTGGAGTTTAGTGTCGGTGACTTGGTGTTTCTCCGTGTATCGCCCATGAAGGGCGTGATGAGATTTGGTAGGCGGGGCAAGCTTATCCCAGGTACATTGGGCCGTTTGAGATTCTTCAGAGGGTTGGTAGCGTTGCCTATCAGTTAGCCTTACCTCCGATGTTTTCAGCTATACATCCTGTATTTCATGTTTCGATGTTGCGTCGGTATGTCCCAGATGAGTCTCATGTGTTGCAGTGGGATTCAGTTCAGTTGGATGAGGGTTTAGCCTTTGTTGAGGAGCCGGCAGCTATTTTGGCCAGAGATGTCAGGAGAATGAGGTCTCGAGAGATCCCGGTTGTTAAGGTTCAGTGGAGGCACTGTCCAGTTGAGGAGGCTACATGAGAGACCGAGAGAGATATGCGGGATCAGTATCCACAGCTATTTTAGCCTTCAGGTACCCTTCCGGTCATTTCCGCGTTTAAGTTTTGAAGTCAAGCAAATCGACAAAAGATATCGTAAGACCTTTAACCAATTTTCTGAACCTTGGGTCAAATGTATCAGGGCTTTTCTCTCAATATATGAAGAGTTAGAAGTCCCCCGAAATACCAAATCGAAGGTTTACGAGTCTAGTTTCCAATGCACAAAACCTCATATCCAACTGATCTCGGAGTAAAAAGTTATGACTGTTTTACCGCGGACTGTCTGGCAGAAAACGGGTTGCGAACCGGGTCGCAAACCGGGTCGGGTTAAACTCGATTTAAGCCTCGACTTCACATTTTAAAACGCCATTTCAGTTCCGAAACAGTGATAAAACATAAGGGAGGATCCCGAGAGAATTCTTGAGTATCAAAATCGTGCGTTGGCGAATTACGAGCCTAAACTTAAGAATTTTATTAGCATCGTGCGTGTATTTGAAAATATTTTATTTAAAAGTTGAATTTGGTAAAAACTATACTAGTATTGCCTTTTCAAAATATTTTAAAGGTTTATGGAAAATATTTTGTTACGATATAATTGTATATGTATTTATTTTATAAGGTTTTCATACACCGTAATATTTTAACAGAGATAGTAAATTTAGTTATATTGAAATTTATTATTTTAATATAGTAGATTTTATTCGAAATAATTTTCTATGAATTATGGTATATTCAAAAATTATATTTATTTTACCACAAATTTATGCAATACCCGAGTATATAAATAACGGGATAAGAATATTATTTTGTTGCCTTGCAATTGCCACCTCCACTCCACGTGTAGGTGGAGGGAGTGGCCAGCAAGCATTAATAAGTGACTGGTTGGATTTCCATATTGAAATTAGTGGCAGTACATTTACATATGTCCACTTTGCTGACTTTAGCAAAGTGGATAAGCCCCTGTATGCCGACTTTCTTTGTGCATATGCACATATATACTTACAAATTATTGAAGAGTGTTGATGGGAAGAAAATGTTTCACGTTTTATTTAATCTTCGAAAGAAAATCAATTATCTACGTCAAGTTATTCAAGCCCAAATCC
The DNA here is from genome assembly GCA_003996215.1 of Jaltomata sinuosa. NCBI lineage: Eukaryota > Viridiplantae > Streptophyta > Magnoliopsida > Solanales > Solanaceae > Jaltomata > Jaltomata sinuosa. The sequence goes on along the minus strand of QJPP01001358.1, from coordinate 63,501 downwards.
GATTCTGATATAGTTTTGGATTTTCTCGGAGTGGTTCGAGCTTGGACATCGTTCTAGCAGCTTGTCATCGGACGACAGGTAGGTTACGATTTACTTTCCCTAGACTCCGCATATATAGAATAAAATTGTATTAATGGGCATCCTTGGGTTGGATTATTAGGTTGGCACCACAGACCTCGACCGCGTTAATCATGTCCGTCTACTTTTGTTCCTTCGTTGCTTGTAGTATTTGTCGTTATATTTTATTTACCCTTGTGGTCCTGTGAGGCCTTGTTGACTCTGGAATATAGAAGGTGGGATTTTGGGAATGTCCGCGAGTCCCGGGCATAGAATTATCCTTCTAGGCTGGTTATGCTTGCTGAGTAGCTGTGGGCCTGTGCAGGGTCGATAGGTTGATTGTGAGCTGCGGGGCAGCTATTGTGTGTGATCATACCATTTCCATGCATATAAAGAGGTTTTATCCATGTTTTACTGTGGTTTTGGCTTCGGGCCTACTGGCACTATTTTCTAAACCTTGCATGGCCCGGGGGGCCCGTTTTGATGGAAATGATTTGGAAATGGTTTGATTTGACTTGTGAGTATTCTTGGGTAAAAGAAAGTAAAATTATGTTTTAAAACACCAGTTTTACTACTAACGCTAGACTCGGCAGGGCCGGAGTGCTAGTTGAGTTTCTTGCTACTTGAGATGATTTTTAGTCTCGGTCGGCCGAGCACCTGAGGTGACTTTTTACTGTTTAGACCCGGTTACCGGGCACCCTTGGAGGGGTTTTTGAGACATTTTCCTACTACTTTAGTCCTGGACAGGGTCTGGGTGCATTGGGCATTGCATATTTCGAGACTGGGTCTCCATCCTCGATACCCGGACTTCTTCCGGACGACAATGTCTGATACTGAGTTTTGTATGGGGTCTGGGACCTCCATGGACCTTGCCATCCGGGCCAGGGGCTACGGGCTGCGTGTGCCGGAGGAGGGGTATACGGTGGAGTAGAGGTATACGGGCAGAGTCCTTCCATGGAACCTACCTGCTGGGCCGGGTCGGCGCCGGAGGAGGTACATACAGAGATACCATGGCACTTGAGATCTTCATGCATCATATCATTCATTGTTTGAGGCTCCACCCTTGTTTGCTGTTTGCTGATTGTATGCTCCGGTAGTATGGGATGCCAGAGGGTTTGTTTTCACTTGTTTGTGTTCCTCGGTTGTATGGGCGGCCGGGGGACTGTAGGTAGACTTTGCTTTTTACTTACAGAATTGTTCTCTATTATGGATAAGTATGAGATTGGTAATGATTAGTTGAGTTTGATTCATGTCTCTGAGCATGCCTATTATTACTCTTTCTCTCTTCTTCTTACACTTGAGGTTACCGGTATACCGTCCATTTCGTAAACTTATTTTATATACACTGTTATTGCAAGGACCCCAGGTGCGTCATTTCTTACTTTCACCTGTGCCTATGGTGTGTATATTCTGCTTACTAGCCTCACATGTGGTTCTGTTGATTTCCCTCTGGGCTAGTCCTGTGTACCTTTCCTTGATTTCTGTGACTGCTTGCTTCTATTCTGTCTATTACTATGCTTTTATCTTATATGTGCCCAGTCGGCCTATGATACCTACTGGGTACCTTATGCTTCGCATTTGGTGCTCACCCCTACCCCCTGCATCTTTGGGTGCAGATCCTGGCGTGGGCCATCGCCGTTAGATCGTTGTGATTCGTGCTTGGAGATCTGTTGGGGACTACTTCAGGTTGAGGGTTAGCTCTTGGCGATCGGAGCTTAGCTTTAGTTTATCTTTTGCTTCATGTACTCTATTACCATTCAGAGACATCTGTATATATAGTCTTGGTTTATTTGCACTCCATGTATGTAGTTAGGCTCCATACTATGATTCCAGGTCTTGGGGTTGATTTAATTTCTGCATATGTATATATATATACTCCTGTTATCTATTCTTTCGCTTGTTTGTTAGACAGTAGCCCATTACTAACTGTCCTGGGCTACGGGAATTGGTTCGCCTACTGGGGGGTTGTAGGCGCCATCATGACCGAGAAATCGGGTCGTGACACATACTGGTAGGCATCATCAGTCGACCCGAATCTACTCATACCATCATATAAGAAATCAAGGGAATGCACAGTTGATTACAATACTCAACCCTTCAACATTCACCTTACCAAACCCAATGTGAACTCAAGCCTGCCTATCCCTTAGACTTCCCAAGTCACCTTGACACCTAGACTTCCCAAGTCACCTTGACACCTAGACTTCTCAAGTCACCTTGACACTTAGACTTCCTAAGTCGCCTTGTCACCTAGACTTCCCAAGTCACCTAGGCTTCCCAAGTCACACTGACACCTAGACTTCCCAAGTCACACTTACCATTGCCAACATCTATGCCCATACCCGGACTACCATTTCCTTACCCAAGTAAACCCCACTACTTGGTGAGTAGGCCACACCCGTCATACCACCACTTACTAGTGCAATAACAACCAACATCATAATCAGACCACAAGTCTCCCTCTTAGCTTATCAACCGCACGTAATAGGTCTAACCGACCTTGACAATTCTTAGTGATAACCACATATATCCTTTTTACATAGCCCGGACGAAATAAGTATCTCTAGGACATCATCTACGCCAATAACATGCGACCCCAGTTCACAAAATAACCACCTTGTCACTTAAGAACACTAACCCGGCCCTTCATGGACCAAATATGCACTAGATAATAATAAATCTCGGCCCTCTCAGGAATCCAATATGTAAACAAAAAATAGAACACCCGCACTGAGTAAAGTAGTACAACATATAATAACATCCAGTAGTATAATTCTAGACTCTTAGTCTACCTTTTGGCTTATAAACCATAGGGAACAGGTTCAAAAATCATTCAACAACAATAATAAACATAAAATTTACCCTTTTTCATTACCCGGACCAATAAAGAATCCCTATACTAACACCTAGTGTTAACCTGCAATGCCCGGTCCACCCCAGGAACAACCCTACAATTAAGTGTAACAACCCGGCCTCTCAAGGACCAACGTATACAAGTAGAAATTTAGCAATCAACCCAGTCCACTAATGGAACCTTTGACAAACACAGTTAGCAAGGTATAATTAAACCCGTATCAGGCATGGTGCCCGAGCCAACCAATATAGAACCTATACCAGGCGTGGTACCCGAGCCAATCATTAGTATCTCGTACCAAGCGTGGTACCTGAGCATATCATTAGTATCCCATACTAGGTATGGTACCCTAGCCAATTATTAGTATCCCATACCAGGCGTCGTACCCGAGCCAACCGAATGTCACATAGAATCCACAGTCACAAACAATGAACACTCAACACTTATAAACCCATAAGAAATAACACCTAGCTAATCTCACAAGACTGATAACAGGACACTTAGACTTTCCTAAATCATTCCCTAAGCATGCAAATCATACAATACTTGAGCAAAAGTACACGAACATACAATGCATACATGAATCAATAACCATCACCTACCGCTATCCCGAGTACATAAACTCAACTGTGGATCCCGTTTGAAGACCAATCCCTCGTTCAACCCTTTTTAACACATGACTGGTAGATATAATTATTCCCAGACCCTTTCTAAGACAGACACAATATGAGGAAGACATCCCCTAACATTGGTAATTTGAATATTTATGATATTTCAGTTTCTTTATAACAACATTTCAAAGAATTCACTCTTTAACCTGTGGTTCAATTACCCAAGTTTTCCGGTTCCCCGAACCTTCCTGATACCCTAGTCCTTAGATTTTATCATCACATAACACCCAGTTAATCATAACAACCTGAAATATCACAACACATTATCACCACTCAAACAATTCTAGATTAACCAATTCAACCACTATAATTCTCCTTCAGACTCCATGCCCGAAGGCCTAAACATGGATTCTCCTTTCCAATCTATACAATGATACCAAAAAAAAGTGAGTCAATCTACTCAATAAAGAAAAGCTAGCCTACCTGGACACTAAGCAGTTGCACAATGCATTTCTGGCTCTGTGGAGGCATTCCTTACCGGATGACAGGCCCAAATCCATGGTTTCACATCCTTTTAGCTGGATTCTTCCCTCTCCATGGCTCTCAAGCCTTGGAGAAGACTAGGAGGGTTCTTAAAGTAACCCTCATCTATTTTAGGGCTGAATGGGAGAGAATGAAATTATAAAACCCATTTTTGAGTTTTTTAATCCTGTCGCTCTGCTATATGTAATGACCCTTCCGGTCATTTACAAATTTTCTCCTTTCTTGTACCGTTAGAGCTTGTTTGTAGTGGCCCCAAGTCATTTAAGGCTTGTTGGGACTGGTAGTTCAGTGCCCGGGCTGTTTGTATGGTCGTATGATAAGTTTTGAATTCAAACAAGTCGGCAAAAGTTATCGTAAGAGTCCTTCATAAATTTTCTAAACTTTGGGTCAAATGTCTCAGAGCTTTTCTCTCAATATATAAAGAGTTATAAGTCCCCTGAAATACCAAATTGAAGGTCTTTGAGTTTAGTTTCCAATGCACAAAACCTCACGTCCAATTGATCTCAGAGTAAAAAGTTACGACTGTTTTACCGCGGACTATCTGGCAGAAACTGGGTCGCAAATCGGGTCGGGTCAAAATCGATTTAAAGCCTCAACTTCACGTTTTAAAATGCCATTTCAGTTCTGAAATAGTGACAAAACATAAGGGAGGGTTAAAAGAGAGTTCTTGAGTGATCAAGGTGCATTTTTGGTGATTTCTATTGCTAAAGTTTGCCCTCGTGCCTAGAAATGCGACCTCTACGCGTGGCAACCATTTTCCCCTTCGATAAACCACGTTTGGAGCTGGTTTCAATAGATAGGAATTGGTATTTCTTGGTGTTTATTCAAGCTTTACAGTTGGTTTTCTAAGGTAACCATCTCGAGGCTCTTTTATGATCGTTTTTATGAAGTTCTACGGATGTTTCGTCAAGTCATGATTCTTTTGGAAAATCTGCCGATTTAATCTTAATTATGAACTGTTTATATGTGAGTATAAGTTGCGTATATATAGTTTTTGCGAAGCTTAGGACGTAAGGAAAAATTTCTGTGAAGGAACTACGGGCATTCAGACATTCGTTGGAGGGTATTTTTGTCATTTTGGAGCTTCTTGGAGTGGTTCGAGCTTGGACATCGTCGTCCTCGCAGCTTGTCGTCGGGCGACAGGTAGGTTATGGTTTAAACTCCCTAGACTTAGCATATATCGGATAAAATTGTACTAGCTGGCATCCTTGGGTTGGATTATTAGGTTGGTACCACAGACCTTGACCGCTTTATTCATGTCTGCCTACTTTTGTTCCTCCGATGCTTGTAGTACTTGCCGATATGTTTTATTTACGCTTGTGGTCCTGTGAGGCCTTGTTGACTCTGGAACATAGAAGGTGGGATATTTGGAATGTTCGCGAGTCCCGGGCATAGAATTATCCTTCTAGGTTGGTTATGCTTGCTGAGTAGCTATGGGCCTGTGCAGGGTCGATAGGTTGATTGTGAGCTGCTGGGCAGCTATTGTGTTTGATCATACCATTTCCATGCATATAAAGAGGTTTTATCCATGTTTTACTATGGTTTTGGCTTCGTGCCTACTGGCACTATTTTCTAAACCTTGCATGTCCCCGGGGGCCCGTTTTTGATGGAAATGAATTGGAAACGGTTTGATTTAACTTGTGATTATTCTTGGGTAAAAGAAGGTAAAATTATTATTTATATATATGATTAACGCTAGACTCGGCAAGGCCAGGGTGCTAGTTGAGTTTTCTTGCTACTTGTGATGATTTTAGCCTCGGTCGGACCGAGCACCTGAGATGACTTTCTACTGTTTAGACTCGGTTATGCCGGGCACCCTTGGAGGGGTTTTTGAGATATTTTCTCACTACTTTAGTCCTGGACAGGGTCTGGGCATGCATATTCGAGACTGGGTCTCTATCTTGAACCCGGACTTGCTTCCGAATGACATGTTTTGATACTGAGATTTAGTATGGGGTCAGGGACCTCCATGGACCTTGCCATACGGGCCTGGGGCTTCGGGCTGCATGTGCCAGAGGAAGGGTATACAGTGGAGTTGAGGGTGTTGATGTGCCGCCATTTTACAACACTTTCGACTCCTTTAAACTAAGAACAATAGTACGTTTTCAAGCAACCGTTGTCATTTTTGATGGTTTTATGTTATATTTGTAGGAAATGGAGGCAAATGTAGAAAAGGAAGGAAATACGATCAAAAGTACGCCACTGCCTAAAAGTGACGGTCAGAGTGACGGCCAGTCACCAAGGTGACAGACCGTCAAGGCAACCGTCAACTTGAGGCAGCACACTGCCTAGTGGCGACGGCCACCATGACGGGCCATCAAGCTTGTGACGGTCCGTCACACCAACTGTCACCTTAAGGCAGCACCACTGCCTAGTGGTGACGGCCACCGTGACGGTCAGTCAAGGTGGTGACGGTCCGTCACCCCAAGCCGTCAAGTCGAGGCAGAACGCGGAGCGGATTCTGAACATTTTTGGGTTTATTTCCTGGACTCCTATAAATACCCTATGTTAGGTTTATTTTAAGGAGACACTTACCAATACATTACCCAATAGTTTTAGGAGTTTTTGAGCGATTTTGGAGAGAGGAAACACGCTACACACGTTTTCCTCCTCCTTGAATCTTGTTCTTGATTTGTTCTTGGGATCTTGGTTTTTCTTGTTCTTGGCTATTTGAAGATTGTTTTCATTATATTGTAAGAATCTCTTCTCCTTATTATGAATATGACTTTCTTCTCTTCTTCTTCTAGCATGATTAACTAAACTCCCACAACTAGGGTTGTGGGAGCCATGGCTAAAGTAGCGATATAGATTCCGGGTAGCGACGGGTTCAATATATATGATTGTCACGTTATTAATCATTCATGCTTAACGCTTTCTAGTGGTTGCAAACATTAGAACATGCCTAGGTTTAATTTGCTTGAGTAAAGAGATTAAAACCGGGAAACTTGATTAACGACGAGGATTCGAGACTACTAACTCTCGTCTTATGATTAATGCTGTAACTAGATTAATCTACTTGATGTTTAGGATTGAAATATAAAAGCATACCTTTTCAAGTTCGAGAGAATTGAAAAGTAAATTCTTCTATTTGGTTGAGAAACATTTAGACGATACCATTAATTCAATCACATCGTGATGCGCATATAGAAAGAACCCGGTTAAGCTTAGAATCGACATCGTTACCAACGCCATGGTAAACACTTCCCTAGTTCATTCTCCTATTGATTATTTCTCATACATTATTACTTGTTTTTGTTCACATATTGATCACACAAACCCCCCCTTTATTTACCGGAAACTATTGACCATTAGTCAACTAATTCACTAAAGACTTAACTTTCACCATATTCTCTGTGGGATCGACCCAACCTTTGTTGGGTTCTATATTTGACAACAATCGCTTACGCTTCTTAATTGGAGTGGTACTTTGAGAGTTATCAAATTTTGGCGCCGTTGCCGGGGAATACGGTTGTTTATTAAGTCCGGTGTGTTTATTTGACTCTTAGTCATACTTTCCTGCTTTTACGTTTATTTGTTGTTTTTGTTTTGACAGGGTACAGAGTTGTGCATGCCAAGTACCCGGCGCTCGGGTGAATCAACATTACCTTACGACCCCGAGCTTGCTAGAACGTTAAGGCAGAATATGGCCGCACAACAAGAGGCAGCAAGGCTCGCTGCAGAACTGCAGGCCCAACAAAATCTGAATGCTGGTGGTCTGCAGGACGATGTTATGCTGAATAAGGAGGATATCGACTTGGATGGAGTTGGCGCTACGGGCGCCATTGCTCTTCCACCGCTAGCGCCCGGAGCCAAGTTCAACATCACTAGCACGATGATCCAGCTGTTGAACTTGAGAGGAGTATTCTGTGGTGCCGCTGGGGATGATCCAAACCAGCACTTGATGAATTTCGTGGGCATCTGCAAGTCGTTTGAGTTGCCTGGAGTGAGTCAGACAGCGATCAGGCTCAGGTTGTTTCCATTGTCTCTGTCTGATGAGGCAGCATTGTGGTTGACAGAGCTGACCCCCGACTCTATCGCAACTTGGGGAGAGTTGAAAGGAGCTTTCCTAGAAAGGTTCTTTCCTCCCTCTAGGATGATACAATTGAGGGATGAGATTAGCAATTTCAGACAGCAACCTCACGAAGCATTGCACGAGACCTGGTTGCGATTCAAAAAGAAGCTAACACAATGCCCTAACCATCAGTTGAACGACAAATTTTTGATGCAAACATTCTACAGGGCACTAAATTTGGCTACCAAGCCAACGTTGGACAACACAGCAGGTGGAGCATTTATGGGTTGCACTTTTGCCGATGCCACAGCTATTTTGGGCAGGCTCACCAAAACCAACAGGGCATGGCATACACGGGATTCAGAGGTAGTAGCTAGTACCTACGTAGTTGGTGTGTCAGTAGAGCAGCGCAGAAAAGAGGAGGAACGCGACCAAGACATGGCGCATCTGAAAACGCAGTTGGACCTACTGACAAAGCACTTGTTCTCAGGAGGTATGGAGATGGTAAAAGCTGTGGGTTCCCAAGGTAGAGCAGCAGAGTTGGAAACTGATGAGGAGGCGAATTACTTGGGGGGTTTCCAGGCCAATGGCCAAGGAAACCAAGGTCGGACCTATCAGAAGGACAACTACTATGAGAAAGCTGGTTACAGAGATCGCGATCAAGGAAACTGGAGGAGTAACACTGATAGAGGTGGGTTGTATGTACCACCTGGTAATCGGGACAAAGCTAGCAACGAGGCAGGGACTTCCAAGCTAGAGAACATGATGGCGAAGATGCTGCTGAAGGTAGAATCGACTGACTCTGGGGTGAAGGAGATAAGGACTGAGTTATCGGCCATGAGTCAAATAGTGGAGTCGCATTCCACTTCGATTAAGCAATTGGAACAGCAAGTGGGCTTAATCTCGGCATCTCTAAACCAAAGGAAGACAGGTACCTTGCCGAGTGACACGATTCACCCGAGGAATGACGCGAGCTGTATGGCAATCACCACAAGAAGCGACAAAATATTACCGGAATCACATCCGGAAAGTCAGACTCAAGTTAAGGGTGAGATCGCAGACGATAAGGAAGTCGAGGAGGCTACTCAAAAGCCCGCGAAGAAAAGCAAGAAAGCCGAAAAGCTTCCAACTATGATGCCCCGACCACCACCTCCTTTCCCACAACGCTTGAAGAAGAAAGCAGAAGATGGTAAGTTCCTAAATTTCCTGACCATGCTCAAGAAAATATCAATAAATATCCCATTGGTGGAAGCGCTTGAACAAATGCCCGGTTATGCCAAGTTCATGAAGGACTTGATTACAAAGAAGAGGTCGGTAAGTTTTGAACCGGAAGACAACCTCCACCATTGCAGTGCTATCTCCTCAAGGTCGTTAGTAGACAAAAAGGAAGATCCAGGTGCGTTTACTGTTCCCTGTACTATTGGGAAACTCAGTTTCGGAAGAGCCTTGTGTGATCTTGGTGCTAGCATCAACCTGATGTCGCTAGCAGTCTATAAACAATTGGGGTTAGGAGCTCCTAAACCAACGTCCATGAGAGTGTTGATGGCCGACCGTTCGGTAAAGCGACCCGTGGGAATATTGTCTGATGTGCTAGTAAAGATCGGTAAGCTTATCTTCCCAGCTGACTTTGTGATCTTGGATTGCGAAGTGGATTTTGAAGTTCCCATAATCTTGGGACGACCATTACTAGCCACGGCAAGAGTATTGGTTGACATGGAAAGAAACGAACTGACCTTCAGACTAAACAATGAAGTTGTCAAGTTCGATGTGTCTAAATTGATAAAGCAACCAAGTGACATGAGGGTGGTCGCGGTCATCAATGTTATTAAGGAAGCTCCTGCGGATGTGCATCTTGAGGAGAAGGGTTTAGTCGAGACTCTAGCTGTTGTGAGAAGGATGCTGCGAGAAGGGAAACATGTAGAGGAAGGCGGTGAAAATAGATCAAAGAAACGAAAACACCGCAAGAGAATCTGCAAAGAAAGAGCGAAGAAGTTGTCGCGACTAGCTGCGGAGCCGATAAAAGAGGAAGCTGGAACGCAACATGAGGGTGTCGCGTGCACACACTCCATCGAGTTCTCCTATTTTGGAGACCCTGGCGGTCTCCAACATCATTCCAGAATCTGAGTCCTATCGACTTCACAGGTATTCCTTTCTCTCAAAGTTTTTAGCTTTCATATGGATGCATTGGGGACAATGCATGAGTCTAAGTTGAGGGTGTGGGGAAACCTGTGAGTCACCACCGAGGGTTTTTGTTGCCGTGTTTCTTTTCCCTCCGGTGTGCTATCTAGTAGAACCGGCATGTTTAGGTTGTTATTTTAAATTTTGTTAGTTGTTTTCTGGTGTCTATAGCAAAGCATCATGGCGTTTTATTGACTAAAACGAGGCCCCTTAAAAAAATTTCTGGTTTTGTACTTATGTTGAAACGATTGACGGTCTGGATCCTTGAATGTCATTGTGTGATTATGATTAGAATGAGTATGCTTAAGCCGAGCGGTTGTTTGATAGTTGGTAGCGATATAGTTTCTTGGTGCCAAGTGTGTGTGAGATTATTGTTATAAATTCTTACTCTGTGCATGCATCTAGAACTTGCCCGGTCTATTTTGTTAAGTTTGAAGTTGGTTGCTTAGGAAAGGATCTCAGGCCCTTTTTGTGTGCAGTCCACTTAACCTATAAGACCGTCCAAATGCAAATAGTCCCTTTGAACCCTGTTTGAGCCATAATTGACCTTGTTCTTTCAATAACCTGTCACCATTCCTGTTTAACGTTGAATCCCTATCTTGGCCCTGGTCCTTCCTTGGACATCGTGCACCTCAACTCAGACAATCAGCCTAAGTTGAGGGTGGCTACTATAGAGGTAAACCCTGTTTTGGCCCTGGTCCCTCCATGGACATTGTGCACCTCAACCCAGGCAACCAGCCTAAGTTGAGGGTGGCTACTATAGAGGTGAATGATAAGAAAAAGAGGATAGAGAATATTGGTTGTGCATAGAATGAAAATTCAGGTGTGTGCCTAAGAAAAGAAAGAAAATTTTTTTTATCAAAATAAAGAGGTCGCACCTGTAGCTAGAAAGAAGGAAATAAAAAGGTGAATAAGAATGGACAAATTAAAGTTATGTGGTAATAAGATGTCGGTGGTTCCAAGGAGGGCTTAGTCACTAACCCCTAAATGTATCCTACCTGCACCTGAAGCCTCATTACAAGCCTAAACAAGTCCTGTAGTGATCATGAGCGGCTTTCTGAAGAACTGAAATAAAATAGTAAGGGCAAGCCTATGGTATCGCATGTGCATTGTTTGAAATCGTTTGTGAGTGTGAGCGCTTACCTAGTCCCAAATCTTGTGTGTGGGATTTCTTTGTGGTGAGGGCACCAAGATTTCTGTATTGTCTATTAGGATAGCTGCGCGTGTGTATGTAGAATGTTCTATCATATCGGAATGACATGTTTGGATCCTTGCAAGTTAGTGTTTCATCCATTTGTGTGCTACGAGGGAGCTTGATTTAAAATTGAATAAGATGTTGAATGACCATGAGTTGCTAGAGACACGAGTTTGTTTTCTTAGTTGAGTCGTCTTATTGTTTTTATGTTATGTTGCTTGAGGACAAGCGAACGTTTAAGTTGAGGGTGTTGATGTGCCGCCATTTTACGGCACTTTCGACTCCTTTAAACTAAGAACAATCGTACGTTTTCAAGCAACCGTTGTCGTTTTTGATGGTTTTATGTTATATTTGTAGGAAATGGAGGCAAACGTAGAAAAGGAAGGAAATACGATCAAAAGCACGCCATTGCCTAAAAGTGACGGTCAGAGTGACGGCCATTCACCAAGGTGACGGACCGTCAAGGCAACCGTCAACTTGAGGCAGCACACTGCCTAGTGGTGACGGCCACCATGACGGGCCATCAAGATTGTGATGGTCCGTCACACCAACTGTCACCTTAAGGCAGCACCACTGCCTAGTGGTGAAAGCCACCGTGACGGTCCGTCAAGGTGGTGACGGTCCGTCACCCCAAGCCGTCAAGTCGAGGCAGAACGCGGAGCAGATTCCGAATGTTTTTGGGTTTATTTCTTGGACTCCTATAAATACCCTATGTTAGGTTTATTTTAAGGAGACACTTACCAATACATTACCCAATAGTTTTAGGAGTTTTTGAGCGATTTTGGAGAGAGGAAACACGCTACACACGTTTTCCTCCTCCTTGAATCTTGTTCTTGATTTGTTCTTGGGATCTTGGTTTTTCTTGTTCTTGGATATTTGAAGATTGTTTTCATTATATTGTAAGAATCTCTTCTCCTTATTATGAATATGACTTTCTTCTCTTCTTCTTCTAGCATGATTAACTAAACTCCACAAATAGGGTTGTGGGAGCCATGGCTAAAGTAGCGATATAGATTCCGGGTAGCGACGGGTTCAATATATATGATTGTCACGTTATTAATCATTCATGCTTAACGTTTTCTAGTGGTTGCAAACATTAGAACATGCCTAGGTTTAATTTGCTTGAGTAAAGAGATTAAAATCGGGAAACTTGATTAACGACGAGGATTCGAGACTACCAACTCTCGTCTTATGATTAATGCTGTAACTAGATTAATCTACTTGATGTTTAGGATTGAAATATAAAAGCACACCTTTTCAAGTTCGAGAAAATTGAAAAGTAAATTCGTCTATTTGGTTGAGAAACGTTTAGACGATACCATTAATTCAATCACATCGTGATACGCATATAGAAAGAACCCGGTTAAGCTTGGAATAGACATCGTTACCAACGCCATGGTTAACACTTCCCTAGTTCATTCTCCTATTGATTATTTCTCATACATTATTATTTGTTTTTGTTACGTTTTGATCACACAAAACCCCCCCTTTTATTTACCGAAAACTATTGACCATTAGTCAACTAATTCACTAAAGGCTTAATTCTCACCATATTCTCTGTGGGATCGACCCCAACCTTTGTTAGGTTCTATATTTGACAACGATCGCTTACGCTTCTTAATTGGAGTGGTACTTTGAGCGTTATCAGGTATACGGGCAGTGTCCTTCCATAGAACCTACCTGCTGGGCCGGATCGGCACCGGAGGAGGTACATATAGAGATACCATTTCACTTGAGATCTTCATGCATCATATCATTCATTGTTTGAGGTTCCACCCTTGTTTGTTGTTTGTTGATTGTACGCTCCGGTAGTATGGGATGCCGGAGGGTTTGTTTTCACTTATTTGTGTTCCTCGGTTGTATGGGTGGCCGGGGGACTGTAGGTAGACTCTTGCTATTTACTTACAGAATTGTTCCCTGTTATGGTTAAGTATGAAATTGGTTACTGCTAGACTGTTAGTTTCCGGATTTGAGATTGATATGATTAGTTGAGTTTGATTCTTATCTCTGAGCATGCCTATCATTACTCTTTCCCTCTTTCTCTTACACTTGAGGTTACGGGTATACCGCCCATTTCGTAAACTTATTATGTATACACTGTTATTACAAGGACCCCAGGTGCGTTGTTTCTTACTTTCACCTGTGCCTATGGTGTATATATTCGGCTTGCTGGCCTCATATGTGGTTCTGTTGATTTCCCTCTGGGCTAGTTCCTGTGTACCTTTCGTTGATTTCTGTGACTACTTGCTTCTATTCTGTCTGTTACTAAGCTTTTATCTTATATGTGCCCAGTCGGCCTATGATACCTACTGGGTACCTTATGCTTCGCCTTTGGTGATCACCCCACCTCCTGCATCTTTTGGTGCAGATCCTAGCGTGGGCCATCACCGTTAGATCGCTGTGATTCATGCTTGGAGATCTGTTTGGGACTACTTCAGACTGAGGGTGAGCTCTTGGCGATCGGAGCTTATCTTTAGTTTATCTTTTGCTTTTTGTACTCTATTACCATTCAGAGACATCTGTATATTTTATTTTGGATCATTTGCACTCCATGTATGTAGTTTTGGCTCTATACTATGATACCAGGTCTTGGGGTTTGGTTTAGTTTCCGCATATGTATATATATATTCCTGTTATCTATTCTCTTCATCTTGTTCCCTTACTTTTGCTTATTAAATTGTTCTTTCACTTATTTGTTAGATAGTATCCCATTACTAACTGTCCTGGGCTACGGGGATTGGTTCGCCTACCGGAGGGTTGTAGGCGCCATCATGACCGAGAAATCGGGTCATGACAGCTTGGTATCAGAGCTCTAGGTTCATCAGTGTCATCGATGTCATCGGTATAGGAGCCAATGTCTAGTAGAGTCTCGCAGATCAGGGCGGAGACGTCCGTACTCAATCTTCGGGAGGCTACAATGACATTTTAGGAAATTTGACTCTTTCATTGCTTCTGTGTCGTGAGTAGAACCCTTGAAGTTTCCAGAAATCTCATTTGTTCAACTTCATTCTTCCGCAGATGGTTCGTACGAGATCATCGGCATCAGGCGGAGATGAGCCTCCCATTCCAGCTAGGGGTCGAGGACGCCCTCGAGCAGCGGCACCTGCTAGAGCTGCTAGAGTTGAGATAGAGCCCGAGCAACATGTGGATCAGGGGGCAGCCCAGGTACCACCAACTCCAGTACCAGCTCCAGCGCCCACTTTTGTGCCAGCTCCATTCGCAGCTCAGTCTCCAGATATTTGGGGATTACTATTACAACTTTTGGGTATGATTGGAGAGCGGCCGTCTGAGGTAGCACAAACATCCGCTCAGGGGGCAGCCCTGGGTGCACAGAGTTTAGGAGCGCCGCCTGCTACTGCGGCTCCCCGTGCGGAGGTCATTTCGGTTCCATCAGTTGCACAGCCTCTTGCTCCTCGCCCAGCTATGACAGAGTCAGAGCAGAAGGCGTTGGGTAGGTTTTTGAGGTTAGCACCTCCGAGGTTTGCTGGTACTTCTGGACAGGATCCACATGACTTTATTACTACCTGTGAGGAGATGTTGCATCATTTGGGTTTGTTGGAGACTCACGGGGTTGGTTATACTACCTATCAGTTGGAGGGCCTAGCGAAGTTATGGTGGAGGGACCAGGTTGCTTGTAGACCACCATCGTCACCTCCTTTGACCTGGTATGAGTTTTATGAGGCCTTTATGGCCAAGTTCTTGCCTCAGAGTGATCATGAGCGTCGCAGGGAACAATTTACTCACCTTATGCAGGAGTCTACGACTGTCTCAGAGTATGAGACCCGTTTTCATCAGCTAGCACCATTTGGAGCTATGATTATTCCTACCGAGGTAGATAGGATTCACAGATTTGTATGGAGTTTGAGGACAGAGATCAGGAAGCCAGCTGAGATATTGATTATCGGTGGTCGGTCATTTCAGGCTATCGCAGACTATGCCCATACTGTGGAGGACTTACAATGACATGATCAGTGGTCCAGAGATAAGAGGCCTCAACATCAGGGTGGCTACAGTGGTTCCAGATATGGTGGTAGAGGTTCTGGCTAGTGGGGCTGGGCTTATCAGAGCCGACCGGATCAGGCTTCCCTTCAGACTTTCGGTAGTACCCAGTTCGAGCAGGGTCAAAGCAGCCATCAGGGCTATAGTGGCCAGTCTTCGAGGGGTACAGTTTCTGGGGCATCAGGCCGTGGTGGTCATACGGGATCTGCTGGTTCATCTCGACCGAGTAGGCCGCCAGGGGCTTGTTTTACTTGTGGTGTGATTGGTCATTTTGCTAGAGATTGCCCTCAGCAGGGTACAGTTCAGTTGGCCGAGCCTTTACGAGCAGTTCAGCCTTCGGCTAGAGGGGGTGGTTGTCAGGGTAGAGGTGGTACTCCGCGCGGCAGAGCATGTGGTAGGGATGGCGGTCGGGTAGGTGGAGGTCATCGTTAGTTTTATGTGGTCCCTAGGAGACCAGAGGCAGAGGCCTCAGATGCTGTGATTACAGGTACGATTTCTGTGTGCCATCAGTCTGCTATGGCTTTATTTGATCCTGGATCCACTTGCTCATATGTATCTGCCTACTTTGTACCTAGTTTAGGGTTGGCTAGTGAGCCATTATCTATTTCTATTTTTGTTTTGACCCCAGTAGGAGATTCTTTAGTAGTGGATCGGATTGTGAGATCTTGTACGATATCTATTGGTGATTCAGAGACTTGGGGTGATTTGATGATCCTTGATATGCTAGATTTTGATGTGATACTGGGCATGGACTGGTTATCCCCTCACCGTACGGTATTGGATTGTTATGCCAAGACCATTACCATAGCTCTGCCCGGTGTATCCCTGGTTGTGTGGCAGGGTTCTGTTAGCCATGCACCATCTTGGATCATCTCTTGTCTTCGAGCTAGAAAGTTGATTTCCCGTGGGTGTTTAGCTTATCTAGCATATATCCGAGATGCTAGTGCTGACCCTACGTCTCCTGAGTCTGTTCCTGTGGTTAGAGACTTCCTTGATGTGTTTCCTACCGACCTGCCAGGTCTTCCACCTGAGAGAGATATCGATTTTGCTATTGAGTTAGAGCTGGGCACCAGGCCCATTTCTATTTCTCCTTACCGTATGGCTCCGGCTTAGTTGAGGGAGCTTAAGGAGCAACTCCAGGATTTGTTAGCTAATGGGTTTATTAGACCGAGTGTGTCACCTTGGGGTGCTCTTGTTCTCTTCGTGAAGAAGAAGGATGGGTCGATATGCATGTGTGTTGATTATCGGCAGCTGAATAGGGTGAAAGTGAAGAATAGGTATCCGATGCCGAGGATTGATGACTTGTTTGACCAGCTTCAGGGTTCAGTCATATTTTCGAAGATTGATTTGAGGTCCGGCTACCATCAGTTGAGGATTAGGGCGGAGGACATCCCTAAGACAGCGTTCAGGACAAGTTATGGCCATTACGAGTTCCTGGTGATGTCTTTTGGGTTGATTAATGCCCCCGCAACGTTTATGAACTTGATGCACAGGGTTCTTGGCCCGTATTTGGACTCATTTGTGATAGTTTTTATAGACGACATCTTGGTATACTCGCGTAGTAGAGATGAACATGAGCAACACTTGAGGGTTATACTCCAGACTTTGAGAAATCATCAGCTTTATGCCAAGTTCTCAAAGTGCGAGTTTTGGCTTGAGTAAGTTGCATTCCTAGGGCACGTGGTGTATAAGGATGGGATTAGGGTTGATCTGGGAAAGATTTCAGCGGTTTGTGAGTGGCCTAGACTACTACTGTTACTGAGGTTCGCAGTTTTATTGGGTTAGCAGGTTACTACAGACGCTTCGTTCAGGGATTTTCTTCCATAGTAGCACCCTTGACTATGCTGACTAGGAAGGATGTCCCATTTCAGTGGTTGGATCAGTGCGAGGATAGCTTTTAGAGGCTTAAGGCCTTATTGACTTCAGCTCCAGTTTTGACTTTGCCGATTGAGGGTCAGAGCTTCTCCGTGTATTGTGATGCTTTTGGGGTTGGTCTTGGTTGTGTGTTGATGCAGCAGGGTCGAGTAATAGCATATGCGTCGAGGAAGCTGAAGGTTCACGAGCGCAACTACCCCACTCATGACTTAGAGTTGGCAGCGGTACTTTTCGCGCTCAAGATCTGGAGGCATTACCTATATAGAGTTCACTGTGGGATCTTCACTGATCACCGTAGTCTTCATTATATCATGAGTCAGCGAGAGCTGAACTCGAGGCAGAGGAGATGGGTCGAAATACTGAAGGACTATGACTTCACTATTTTGTATCATCTGGGCAAGGCAAATATGGTAGCGGATGCCTTGAGCCGGAAGGCAGTGAGTATGGGTAGCCTAACTTCTCTTTCAGTTTCACATCGACCATTGGCCTTGGACATCCAGTCCTTGGCTAACCATTTGGTTAGGCTTGACTTTTCGGATCCTAGCAGAGTTCTCGCCAGTGTTGAGGTTCGTTCTACTTTGATTGATCAGATTCAGAGCCGTCAGTTTGAGGATCAGCAGTTGTGTGACCTTCGTGATCAGGTTGTTCAGGGTGAGACCAGTCGGGCTACTCTAGATTCATATGGGGTTCTGAGGTTTGATAGTCGCCTTTGTGTTCCGAGGATTAGTGATTTGATTTAGTTGATACTTCATGAGGCACATTGTACTAGATACTCCATTCACCCTGGCACAACAAAGATGTATAGAGACTTGAGACAACTTTACTGGTGGAGTGGTATGAAGCAGGATATAGCGGATTTCGTATCTCGGTGCTTGAACTGTCAGCAGGTTAAGTTCGAGCACATGAGACCTGGTGGTTTTATGCAGCGACTTCCCATTCCTGAGTGGAAGTGGGAAGGGATTACTATGGACTTCGTTGTTGGTTTGCCTCGTACTTCTCATAGGTTTGATTCCATATGGGTGATTGTTCATAGGCTGACTAAGTTAGCACATTTCTTGCCGGTTCAGACTTCTTATGGTGCAGAGAGGTTAGCTCAGATCTACCTTCATGAGATTGTTCGGTTGCAGGGGGTCCCAGCTTCTATCATTTCAGACCGCGGCACTCAGTTCACATCTCAGTTCTGGAGGTCTATTCAATGAGATTTGGGTACAGAGGTTCAGCTTAGTACTTCTTTCCACCCTCAGACAGATGGTCAGTCCGAGAGGACCATTCAGGTCCTGGAGGACATGCTTCGGGCCTGTGTTCTTGACTTTGGAGGTTTGTGGGATCAGTTTGTGCCTTTGGCTGAGTTTGCTTATAATAATAGTTTCCATTCGAGCATTGGCATGGCACCTTTTGAGGCCTTGTATGGTAGGCGTTGCAAATCGCCAATTGGTTGGTTTGATGGTTCTGAATGCAGGCCACATAGTACAGATTTGCTTCGAGATTCCTTAGATCGAGTATGAGTGATTCAGGATAGACTTCGGGCAGCCCAAAGTAGGCAGAAGAGCTACGCTGATCATAGACTTCGTGCCTTAGAGTTCAGTGTTGGTGATTCGGTATTTCTCCATGTATCGCCCATGAAGGGTGTGATGAGATTTGGTAGGCGGGGCAAACTTAGCCCCAGGTACATTAGGCCATTCGAGATTCTCCAGAGGGTTGGTAGTATTTCCTATTAGTTAGCTTTGCCTCCGATGTTTTCATCTATGCACCTGATTTTCCATGTATCGATGTTGCGGCGGTATGTTCCAGATGAGTCTCATGTGTTGCAGTGGGAGACGGTTCAGCTGGATGAGAGTTTAGCCTTTGTTGAGGAGCCGGTAGCAATTTTGGCCAGAGATGTCAGGAGATTGAGGTCTCGAGAGATCCCAGTTGTCAAGGTTCAGTGGAGGCACCGTCCAGTTGAGAAGGCTACTTGGGAGACCAAGAGAGATATGCGGGCTCAGTATCCGCAGTTGTTCGAGCCTTCAGGTACTTCCTTGTTCTTGACTTTCGAGGACGAAAGTCTTTTTAGTAGTGGATAATGTAATGACCCTTCCGGTCATTTACGAGTTTTCTCCTTTCTTGTACCGTTAGAGCTTGTTTGTAGTGGCCCCAAGTCATTTAAGGATTTTTGGGACTGGTAGTTCGGTGCCCGGGCCATTTGTATGGTCGTATGATAAGTTTTGAATTCAAACAAGTCGGCAAAAGTTATCGTAAGAGTCTTTAATAAATTTTCTAAACTTTGGGTCAAATGTCTCAGAGCTTTTTTCTCAATATATAAAGATTTAGAAGTCCACTGAAATACCAAATCGAAGCTCTTCGAGTCTAGTTTCCAACGCACAAAACCTCACGTCCAACTGATCTCGGAGTAAAAAATTATGACTATTTTACTGCGGACTGTCTGGCAGAAACGGGGTCGCGAACCGGGTCGGGGCAAAATCGATTTAAAGCCTCAACTTCACATCTTAAAACGCCATTTCAGTTTTGAAACAGTGAGAAAACATAAGGGAGGATTCCAAGAGAGTTCTTGAGTGATCAAGGTGCGTTTTTGGTTATTTCTATCGCTAAAGTTTGCCATCGTGCCTAGAAACGCGACCTCTACGCGTGACAACCATTTTCCCTTTCGATAAACCACGTTTGGAGCTGGTTTCAAAAGATAGGAATTGGTATTTCTTGGTGTTTATTCAAGTTTTACACTTGGTTTGCTAAGGTAACCATCTCGGGTCTCTTTTATGATCGTTTTTATGATGTTCTACGAATGTTTCGTCAAGTTATGATTCTTTTGGGAAATCTGCCAATTTAAGCTTAATTATGAACTGTTTATAGGTGAGTATAAGCTGCGTATATATAGTTTTTCCGAAGCTTAGGACGTAAGGAACAATTTCCGTGAGGGAACTACGGGCATTCGGACATTCGTTGAAGGGTATTTTTGTCATTTTGGAGCTTCTTGGAGTGGTTCGAGCTTGGACATCATCGTCCTAGCAGCTTATCATCGGACGACAGGTAGGTTATGGTTTAATCTCCCTAGACTTAGCATATATCGGATAAAATTGTACTAGCTGGCATCCTTGGGTTAGATTATTAGGTTGGTACCACTGACCTTGACCGCTTTATTCATGTCCGCCTACTTTTGTTCCTCCAATGCTTGTAGTATTTGCCGATATGTTTTATTTACCCTTGTGGTCCTGTGAGGCCTTGTTGACTCTGGAACATAGAAGGTGGGATATTGGGAATGTCCGCGAGTCCCGGGCATAGAATTATCCTTCTAGGCTGGTTATGCTTGCTGAGTAGCTATGGGCCTGTGCAGGGTCGATAGGTTGATTGTGAGCTGCTGGGCAGCTATTGTGTTTGATCATACCATTTCCATGCATATAAAGAGGTTTTATCCATGTTTTACTATGGTTTTGGCTTCGGGCCTACTGGCACTATTTTCTAAACCTTGCATGGCCCCGCGGGCCCGTTTTTGATGGAAATGAATTGGAAATGGTTTGATTTAACTTGTGAATATTCTTGGGTAAAAAAAGGTAAAATTATGATTTATATATATGATTAACGCTAGACTCGGCAGGGCCGGGGTGCTAGTTGAGTTTTCTTGCTACTGGTGATGATTTTAGCTTCGGTCGGACCGAGCACCTGAGATGACTTTCTACTATTTAGACTCGGTTATGTCGGGCACCATTGGAGGGGTTTTTGAGATATTTTCCCACTACTTTAGTCCTGGACAGGGTCTGGGCATGCATATTCGAGACTGTGTCTCTATCTTGAACCCGGACTTGCTTTCGGATGACATGTTTTGATACTGAGATTTAGTATGGGGTCAGGGACCTCCATGGACCTTGCCATCTGGGCCTAGGGCTTTGGGCTGCGTGTGCCGGAGGAAGGGTATAGGGTGGAGTAGAGGTATACGGGCAGTGTCCTTCCATGGAACCTACCTGCTGGGCCGGATCGGCACCGGAGGAGGTACATACAGAGATACCATTTCACTTGAGATCTTCATGCATCATATCATTCATTGTTTGAGGTTCCACCCTTGTTGGTTGTTTGTTGATTGTACGCTCCGGTAGTATGGGATGCCGGAGGGTTTGTTTTCTCTTGTTTGTGTTCCTCGGTTGTATGGGAGGCCGGGGGACTGTAGGTAGACTCTTGGTATTTACTTACAGAATTGTTCCCTGTTATGGTTAAGTATGAAATTGGTTACTGCTAGACTGTTAGTTTCTGGATTTGAGATTGATATGATTAGTTGAGTTTGATTCTTATCTCTGAGCATTCCTATCATTACTCTTTCCCTCTTTCTCTTACACTTGAGGTTACCGGTATACCGCCCATTTCGTAAACTTATTATGTATACACTGTTATTAAAAGGACCCAGGTGCGTTGTTTCTTACTTTTACCTGTGCCTATGGTGTATATATTCGGCTTGCTGGCCTCATATGTGGTTCTGTTGATTTCCCTCTGGGCTAGTTCCTGTGTACCTTTCGTTGATTTCTGTGACTACTTGCTTCTATTCTGTCTGTTACTAAGCTTTTATCTTATATGTGTCCAGTCGACCTATGATACCTACTGGGTACCTTATGCTTCGCATTTGGTGCTCACCCCACCCCTTGCATCTTTTAGTGCAGATCCTAGTGTGGGCCATCGCCGTTAGATCGCTGTGATTCGTGCTTGGAGATCTGTTGCGGACTACTTCAGACTGAGGGTGAGCTCTTGGCGATCGGAGCTTAGCTTTAGTTTATCTTTTGCTTTATGTACTCTATTACCATTCAGAGACATCTATATATATTATTTTGGATCGTTTGCACTCCATGTATATAGTTTTGGCTCTATACTATGATACCAGGTCTTGGGGTTTGGTTTAGTTTCCGCATATGTATATATATATATTCCTGTTATCTATTCTCTTCATCTTGTTCCCTTACTTTTGCTTATTAAATTGTTCTTCCACTTATTTGTTAGATAGTATCCCATTACTAACTGTCCTGGGCTACGGGGATTGGTTCACCTACCGGGGGGTGGTAGGCGCCATCATGACCGAGAAATTGGGTCGTGACACTATAGCGGTCCATGCTCCGCTATAGGAGTACCGCCATTGCAAAACCTACCGTTATAGTGGTGCTGACCGGAGTTGACTTTTGCTATAGCGATAATTTCTCTGCTATAGTGGAGGTCGCTATAGTGGTGTGTCAACCGCTATGGCAGTTGACACGAAATAGAAAGTCATAAAGTCCCCCAAAAGTGCCCATTATACAACACACTTCGAAATCCTGACATTTCGTACCAACCCTTTCATCTCAACTTTGATATCGAGAGTTTTACTCACCCGAATTCATTTTTGAAAAGTCCCCCAGACTCTTTAAGGTCTGGATTAACAGAAAAACTATCTTGACCCCAGATATAATACCCAATCCACACCCATATTTCCCTAGACCTTACCTTGCTCAGAATTTGTCCGAGACTAGCCTAGCCAAGATTTCCAACTCCTCAACTCGGAAGTTTCCTAACCCATTTATTTGCACAAATAACCCAGCCAATAGAGGTGCCTTTTAATAATGACTTAACATGTCGTTACAGGTGGAAACTGAGAAGGGTTCTAGAAAATGTTCGAGACTGACTTTAAACTTACATGCAACATAAGGGGTCATAAAAGATAGTGAAGACCCAGGGTCTAGTAAAACATAAACATCAAGAGAGGAGACTTGCAACATATCAGTGACTACGTTTGGGGAACTCCACTGATCCTGATGGGATGACATGGCATAGAGACAATTTTAGTGCTGATCGCCGCCTGCATCAGAAGTAGTAACATGCTAGGCTATACGACCTGCTAAAGTTACTGAAGTAGTAGAATGATCCCTGTTACCCCCAATCCTATGCTTGGCAAAAGGGAAATTCCTCAATCTGTGGCTAGTCTGACCATATCCAAAACAACCCTTCCTATTAACAAGACATTTAACTGGATGGTTCCTATAACACTTAGGACATATTGGAAAAGTACGGCTACCTGAGACACTGCCCCAAGACTTTGAGACTGATGCTCTATTCTTCTGATCCTATCGGGGTCTTGGAGATATAGCCCTAGATAAAGAAGGTGTTGATTTGGATGAACTCTGCCAAAAAAAGGTCAGCTCCCACACCCAGTCCTCTACTGGATGTAGTTTAAGTTACTTGTTCTGGCTTTTTTTTTCTCTTTCCTTCTCCATCATTTTCTCTTCCTCAATCTGCTAAGCATAATTCACAAGTGTGGAGATATCCATATCTCCAATCAACATAGATATCCTGCATTCCTTCTTCACCAAGTTAGAAACACCAGAAATATACATACTCATCCCGGCCCTTAGCTCAACCACCATCTCTGGAGCATACTTGAAAAGCTGAGCAAATTTTAATCCAAACTCCTGAACCAACATAGATCCCTGCTTCAAATTCACAAACTCCTCAGCATTTGCCTCCATTAGCTTCCTTAGGAAGAATCTATCCAAAAAATCCCCAACAAAGCAGTTCCAAGTCATAGGAGCTATATTCCTTCCCATACTGTCCTTTTACTAGGTGAACCAAATGTGAGCCACATCCTTGAGCTGATAGGAATCTAGCTTAACACTCTCTGAACCAATCACCTGCATAACCTCAAGAATATTCTTCACCTCATTAATGAAGTTCTGAAGATATTCACCGACCTTCGACCCAAAGAACTCTGGCGGGTTCATGTTGATGAAATCTCTAACTCTAGCAGTAACTGACCCATCATTTGGGTTAGCAAGGATATGTTCTTGCTGATTTTCATGGTTGGTCATAGCCTGAGTCAACATCATAATAGCATTACAAAATTAAGCATTTGTAACTTCATAATCTGGATTTGGTGGATTTGCATTACGAGCGTTGTTTCTGCGTGGAGGCATTATCTAAAATATATAGAGCACAGATTAGAAAGGTACATAGAGTTAGACTCTATCACACAATATTTAATATGAATGAAGTGGAGTTTCCTGAAATGTTTCACAGCCTACCCCTTATAAGTGTGGCAGCTTCACACCCATGAAAAAGACTCTGCTTAACATGACTTTCAGACACCATAGGACACCTTAAACCTGATGCTTTTATACCAAATTTGTCATGCCCCGAGCCTAAACCCTAGACGTAAAATAGTGCTTAGAGCCATAAGCGACCCCAAGCTAACTCATGGCATGGCATACATTAAGCATACTAAATAATAAAGACTGAGAGGAAGCTAAACTAATTAAAATTATAACTTTGATAAATGCTAATACTTTTGAAATAATACTAAGAATGAAAAATGATACTGAACTCAAACAAAGTGAAATAAGTTGAAAATCTAACTCTATATCTGAAAGCCACTAGTACTGATGAGTTGTTGGGACAAACCCCTAACTAACTCTAAATGTAGAAAACTAAAATGCTAAAAGAAAATCATCATGGATGTTCATCCTCGGATGATGAGGACTTACCGTTAGTAATCGTAGATGTGGCACTATATCGGACTAATCATAATGCTGAGACTGAGCGCCTGAACCTGTATCATGAGATGATAAAACACAAAGAGTATGCGATCAGTACTTTAAATATACTGAGCATGCAAGATATACAAGCTAAAAGATAACTAAGCTTGCTGAAATACTGATGACCTTTATTGAAATGCAAGCTAAGTGCAAAAACTGAACTGTAGTACCATAACCCCATCATAACCTGAGTATGATAAATGTGAGAGATAATCTAAAGTATAAAGCATAATAAACTGCAACTAAACTAAATTGGAGGTCATGTACAATCTACTAAATTCTGAGTCTGTGGGAGAGTCTGTTAATCGACATAAACCACGTGAGCTAAATGTGGATTTCGATGTATATGCCCAATCGAGAGGACTGAATATATCTTTCCAGGATATTGAGGCATACCTAACTTGATCGCTAATCTGATTCCCAACTGAGAGGCTAAGTAGACCTATGGTGGCACATAATTCTGGGACTCTGGGTGAAATTAGGCCCCTAGTCCAACTTGGTGCTAAGTACTACTCCTAAATTGAATACTGATAGATCATTTAAAAGTGGTGTTCTGAAAGTTGGATCAGAACTTAACTAGTCTAAAACAATTTCTGAAAGGCTGTAGCCTGAAAACTAACTAAGTTTTGTTTAAAACTGAATTCTGACACCCTGAGCTAAATTCATTAAGAAAAGCTAATTCATGTAAAAATACTATATTCTCTGGATAAATTCTTGTAAGAATTCATGAAAATTATTTAAAATAGGATATAAACCATGTATTAATCATAAGGACTAAATCCTGTAGAAATTTGCATGATAGGGTAAGAACCCTAGTTCCATAAAAACCATAGAAATTTCAAAGTAGAAGTTTGATGTTTTGGTCATAAGGGCAAACGAAACACTTACTAAATACACACATACCTAGTTGTTGAAGATTCTTGAACTAGAACTAGAGTTTGAAGCTTTGGAGAAAAAGCCCTAGGTCTGTATCTTGAGAGGAATGGTGTTTTCTTTCTTACTGAAGTTTAGGTCATGAGAATGAGGGAAGAATTGACTAAGTTTGAATAAAACCCTTCTAACAGGTCTAAAATGACTTGGTTTAGGGGTTAAGAAGGTAAGAAAAGACAAAAATACCCCTGATTAAACATACAAAAAATTATAGAAATTATCGTTGGACGGGCTACCCCACATCTCGTGGAACCTACCACGGCTCGTGGTATGCGCTGTCTGTCACGCCCTGAGCCTACACCCTAGACGTAACACGGGACCTGAGACCACAAGTGATCCCATGATAACCCTTCTTGCTGACATAATTCATGACTAAATAAATAGAAATAGATAAACTGAAAAATATTATGCGAAAGCTGAAACATATGATGAGCTTTTGAAGAACACTGTAATAAACTAAAGTTTTATAAGTGAAATACTACTTATTTGAAAAAGATACAACTGACTGACTGACTGTCTATGAAGCCTCTACTAACACTGACTATGGTTAGCCAGGACATGACCCCCAACTATCTTTAGTCAATGTATAAAAACTGAAATAACCGCTATAACTACTAACTGACTGGAGTTCCCGGAAAAGGAGAACTCATTCCTTGTTGACTGGAAGCTTTGATCTGTCTGACCATAATCCTGGAAGCTAGCACTAAAACCTACATCATCAAAAGGATACAGAATAAAAAGGTATGTGACAATACTTTTAATATACTGAGCATGTGAGATAATGCACTAACTTTGAAAATATGTGAAAACATGTATATACTAGAAACATAACTAAAAGCTGGACTAAGTATGGATATTTGAGAATGCATAAGTCAACACTGTAAAACATGGGCTCTTTTACTGAAGAGTATAAAATGTTTCTGAGTTGTAAACTGTGAGATACATAGACTATGAGATAAGTAAGCATGCTGAAAGTATTGATGAGCTGTTTAAAAACTATAAATTGAATTTGTTTTACTCAGGCCCAAACATAATATGCATACAATTTGAAATGTAAGGATATTCTGGAAAATGTAATTTAAAAGATGTAAAACTGAACTGAGGGCCTAGTACACAACTAGTGAGTCTAATTCTGTGGGAGAGTCGGTTAACCAACATAAACCACGTTAGCTAAATGTGGAGTCCGATGTATATGCCCCATCGAGAGGACCCAATATACCTTGCAAGGGTATAGAGGCATGACTGGCATGATCACTAATTCTGATGCCCAACTGAGGGGCTAAATAACCTATGATGGCACATAGTTCTGGGACTTGAGGGTACACTGAACCCTAGTCTAACTCGGTGCTAATACTACTCCTAAACTAAATACTGATAGCTCATTTAAAATTGAAATTCTAGAATACTTTGTCAAAACCTAATTAATCTGGATGATTTATGAAAGACTATATAACTGAAAACTATTCATAAAGCATGTGGACATATTTAGATGCCATACTAATCATGAAACTTACTAAATTCATAATCATTGATGGCATATCTGAAAGTCCATATTTAAAAACATATTCTTGTAAAACATACTGAAGATAAGCTGAAGCCTGCTAAATCATAAGAAGTTTTAAAGAAAACTTGTAGACTAAAAACTGGCTAATTTCATGCTTATAACTAAATGCTAGTACTCTAGGTTAAATTCTGAAGAAAACCAATTCTTTTGAAAGTACTACAATTTTAGACTAAATTATTGATTCTTAAAGTTCTTGTGAAAGATCATGCAAGTCATTGAAAATATGGTACAAATCTTCTAAAATAAGATATAAATCATAAAGACTGAATTCTATAGAATTTAGCATGATTGGGTAAGAACCCTAGTTTCTAACATCATGAAATTTGAAATAGAAGACTCAGGTTTTGGGCATAAGGGCGAACTAAACCCTTACTGAATACCCACATACCTGCTGGATGATAATCCCTAAAGAGAAATATGAAATCAAAGCTTGGAAGAGAAAGCCCTAGGTCTGAACTTTGGAGAAGAACACTTTTTTCTTCTTTGAAGCATACTTGAGAGAAAAATGACGATAACTAATAGTTTGGAGGTATTTTACTTAATAAAATAAGCCTCCAACTATTTATAGTCAGAGCTAAAAGAAGAAGAAATGGTCTGAAATACCCTTTGGAAATTAAATTAAAAACTGCTGAAATTCTCGAAATATCAAACCACAGATTGGTTGACGGGCCGTGGTTCTGAATGACGGACCATTAACTGAGTCGTGGTTCTATCCTTGAGTTTTGGGGTTCTCTGAAGGTGATTCCATGTGTTACAGGATTGACCTTCATTTGAAACGACGACCCGTGAAGTCACCCATGAAAATCTTGAAGAAAGGCTGAAAATTGACAAACCTCGGGTCATGCTATGTACCGTGGTTTTGGTCAATGGGTCATGGACCAACTCATTATTTGAAGGTGAAAATTCTACGTTGCAGGTCTGTTTTCACGAGTCACAGTACGGACCGTGGTTCAGAACCACGACTCATCATCCTGTCCGTGGTCACTGACAAAGCTGCAGTAAAATGCCCATAACATTTTATTTTGGACTCGGATTAATGCATGGTCGATGGTGTTGGAATGAAGACTCAAAAACCTTTAATTTGGTGGGTACCAAGCCATCTAATGCTTCATATTTTAGTAGGCATGATCATTTGAAGTTGACTTTTGAAAAATCTTGCACTAAAACTCAATCGGTAAGGAAGCTTTCAACTCAACTTTGAGCTAGAGGTTCTTTATTACCCTAATTCATATCTAAAACACTTCCCACACATACGTATTGATCTCAACACCTATTTACCATTTGAAATCATCTGGTTTGGATCTAACAACATATGAAAATGGTCTGGATCTTAGCTTAGAATTTTGGGGGTGTTACAATATATCCCCCTTGGGATTATTCATCCTCGAATGAAGTCTTACTAAGCTGAGATGGTCGAGAAGGAGATGCAATCCCACCAATTGAGTTTTAAAAGCCAGAGTACTGACATGGTAAATGATTTCTGACTAAAATATGAACTGAGCTGGGTTCATGAGGCATATATGCATACTGAGAGCATGAGAACACTGATAGGACATAAAACTGAATATCCAACATGATAACTGGTTTGGATTGAGAGTAGGGACTCATATAAAATTTATAGAGAACGAACAAATTCTTAGAAATGATAATTAACTGGAAGGAACATAAAACTGAGATGAGTAACTGTATGAGAAAACTATTCTCTTCTAAAGTGAACTCATTAGCATGGACTGAACTGAGCGCAGGGCCTTCTAGCCTTAGGAATGATTACTGGCAGATCTAAACTGGTCTGATGTGAGGATTCTACTATCTTCTTATATGAAGCTACTGGACATAAGGTATGAGCACCCTAGGCAGGGAGTAAGAACAAGGCTATTCCCACCTTAATAATACAGGTGACAACCTTTAAACTTAGGAACACCCTTTATAACTATACCAACTTTTCTGAATACCATGCTTACCATTTGCAACTAAAATTCTCATCAGTTCACATATAGATGCTGAGGTCTGAGCCTAACTATCTTCTTTCACCATGTTCAAGCCTATATCGACTAAATCTCTTGCATCTGGAGTAATCTCCCAAGAATGATATTCTTTCTTATCATGAAAATCAACTAACCTTGAACTTTAATCAATGGGTCACTAGTCCCACAAAGAAAAATCCCACATGTATTTCATCATGACATTCAAGACTATTACTATGATCATCTTATAAATTCTTTGTAGCTGACACTACCTGAGAATCATCTCCTCTACTCTAGCATATCTAGAAACTGTAACGACAAGAACTTCTACAAAGAGACACCAAAAGAGGAAAATCTAGTACTTCCCATCTAGGCTACTACTTTTGATTCCTCTACTAACAACTGTGACGATATAAGCTAAGATCACTGAAGCAATAGAGTGGGAGCATGAGCATCACGAATGAAGGAATACTGATTGGTCTTGACTTATACTTAGCGTGATCTATCCACTCAAGGTGAGGTCTGAGAAGTCAAGTACAAAAGCCTGAGTGTCTCACATCTGGATGTATGAAGCATAGTTAGAGTAAGGAAACCATAAGCACAAACTGTTCAAGGAATCTAGTCTGAGCATATACATGACGTAACATGATTTCACTAGCCATTAAGGCATATCTCGAGGACTGAACTGAGTACATAGAAGTTAGAATACTATGAGACATGAGTTTACTTGTCTAATGAGTCTCATGGCATAAAGCTAGAATTCATAGAATTGTAGAGTAAGACTGGAATCACTGTCTGGAGCAATTTATGTTTATTCTCAGAGCTGAGTATAGACATGAATCTGTATGGAGTGCATGAAATTATCTGTTAGTATGACACAAATACGTCTGAGTATATTGTCACTTTGACTGAAGTGCTGGGAAATCCGCTGGAATAAATTGGATCGATATCCCATCATAGCCCTTTCTAGAATTCTGTATTGGTTGAGTCACAAGACTCGACTTGGTTCTTCATTCTATAATCTCACCCTTAGCTTAAACGTCACCCCTCTAAGTCTGTGGATCTCTCTCCTAAACTAATCTATAATAAACTAACTTTTGTATGGTTAGGGTATCACTATATTCCTGGACGCTGAATTCTCCCTGATAGGCTATAACTGGAGATGCTAAACCCTTGCTAGGTCTTCTTCTGAGGCATCTCTTAGCTTCCTCTTT
Source organism: Jaltomata sinuosa (assembly GCA_003996215.1). Lineage (NCBI taxonomy): Eukaryota > Viridiplantae > Streptophyta > Magnoliopsida > Solanales > Solanaceae > Jaltomata > Jaltomata sinuosa. The sequence goes on along the minus strand of QJPP01001358.1, from coordinate 32,973 downwards.
ACCCTTAAGGCTATCACTAGAGGACCCATACTCTTATTGGGGTATATAACCACTTCTTCTAACACTTAGCAATCTGACCTTTGCTTATTCATCTACTAGCATCACATCTCTAAGTTCGCATCCACCAAAATCAACTGGATTATAACCATGCTAAGGGAATCAACATCATCATCTATATTTGACCTCCTAAATGTCATGCAACAACGTACTGCTCTAGGTACATATCTACCTTTCTAATCCTTAAGGTCCCTCTCTTTTATCTCTTGACTTAGTCACAATTTACCAATTCATTTAGGGGTCATATATACATCTTACTTACACCACCGTACTCATTGAAAATTAATCAACTTAATTCTCTGCATACATTATGTCAAGCCTACTAGGTCAATTCTATAAAACTAGCATCATCATCCTCATCTTAGAGCTACTATACTTCTGATTTTGTACATCTAGTTTTGGGGTCATTGTGCTACTTATGGCACATAACATTTCAATTGACACTAACTTTCGAGTGACTATACTACCGAAGAACTTATAGAACTATACCTTTTGGCTAAGGTGTCATTCGTAGTAAAGTTTCTGGAAGAGGGTCTGAGAGCGCATTCTACTATAGGCTCAACTGCACGAGTGGAAAATGGTACCTGTTTTTGGATTGGTAGACTTTAACGCACTAGTGGGCTCCTCTAAAGCCCTTGTGCAGTCTCCTAACTTTTTTGATGACTCTATCTTAGAGCATCTTACTGATAGGAATCTGAACTTTACTGTTTCTACCACCTCGAAGATGAGGCATGATTGGAGGAATTGGATTAATGCACGAATCTGCATAAGTTTCTGAAGGAATAATTTTACTGCACGATCTGGAGTATGAACAAAGGAAAACATTTCCTAAGTGTCCTATAGCCTCCTGATTATAAGTGTGGTGCACAACACACCCATAAGCAAGAATCTACTAGACACAGTTTCACAGACACCCTAGGGCACTTGAACTCTGTGCTGTGGTAACAAGTTTGTCACGCCCCGAGCATACACCTTAGACATAACACGGGACCTGAGACCAGAAGTGATCCCAAGATAACCCTTCTTGCTGGCATAATTCATGAGCAACTAAATAGATATAGATAAACTGAAAAATATTATGTGGAAGCTGAAGCATATGATGAGATTTTTAAGAGCACTATAATAAATTGAAGTTTTATAAACGAAATACTACCCATTAAAAAAGATACAACTGACTGACTGACTGTCTATGAAGCCTCTACTAACACTGACTATGGTTAGTCGGGACATGACCCCCAACTATCTTTTGTCAATGTATAAAAACTAAAATAACCACTATAACTACTAACTGATTAGAGGTCTCGAAAAAGGAGAACTCATTCCTTGCTGACTGGAAGCTGCGATCTGTCTGACCATGATCCTAGGAGCTAGCACTAAAACCTGCATCATCAAAATGATGCAACACAAAAAAGTAAATGATCAGTACTTTGAATGTACTGAGCATGTGAGATAATGCACTAACTTTGAAAATATGTGAAAATATGTATATACTAGAAACATAACTGAAAGCGAGACTAAGTATGGATATTTGAAAATGCATAAGTGAATACTGTAAAAAATATGGGCTTTTTTACTGAAGAGTATAAAATGTTTCTGAGTTGTAAACTGTGAGATACATAGACTATGAGATAACTAAGCATGCTGAAAGTATTGGTGAGCTGTTTAAAAACTATAAATTGAATCTGTAGTACTCAGGCCCAAACATAATATGCATATAATCTGAAATGTAAGGATATTCTGGAAAATGTAATGTAAAAGTTGTAAAACTGAACTGAGGGCCTAGTACATAACTAATGAGTCTAATTCTTTGGGAGAGTCTATTAACTGACATAGACCATGTGAGCTAAACGTGAAGTCCAATGTATACGCCCCATTAAGAGGACCCAATATACCTTTCCAGGGTATAGAGGCATGACTAGCGTGATCACTAATTCTGATGCCCAACTGAGGAGCTAAATAACCTACAATGGCACGTAGTTCTGGAACTTGAGGGTACGCTGAGACCTAGTCTAACTCGGTGCTAAATACTACTCCCAAACTGAATACTGATAGCTCATTTAAAACTGAAGTTCTAGAATATTGTGTCAGAACCTAATTAATTTGGATGATTTCTGAAAGACTGTATAACTGAAAACTATTCATAAAGCATGTGGACATATCTAGATGTCATACTAATCATGAAACTTACTAAATTCGTAATCATTGATGGCATATCTGAAAGTCCATATTTAAAAACATATTCTGGTACAACATAGTGAAGGTAAGATGAAGCCTGCTAAATCATGAGAAGTTTTAAAGAAAACTTGTAGACTAAAAACAGGCTAATTTCATGCTTAAAACTGAATGCTAGTACTCTAGGTTAAATTCTGAAGAAAACTAATTCTCATGAAAGTACTATAATTTTAGACTAAATTTTTGATTTTTTAAAGTTCTTGTGAAAGGTCATGCAAATCATTGAACATGGTACAAATCTTCTGAAATAGGATATAAATCATATAGAAATCATAAGGACTGAATTATGTAGATTTTAGCATGATTGGGTAAGAACCCTTGTTTCTACAATCATGAAATTTGAAATAGAAGACTAAGGTTTTGGGCATAAGGGAGAACTAAACCCTTACTGAATACCCACATACCTGGTGGATGATATTCCCTGAAGAGAAATCTGAAATTGAAGTTTGGAAGAGAAAGCCCTAGGTCTGAACTTTGGAGAAGAACACTTTTTTCTTCTTTGAAACATACTTGAGAGAAAGAATAAGGAAAACTAATAGTTTGGAGGTATTTTACTTAATAAAATAAGCCTCCAACTATTTATAGTCAGAGCTAAAATAAGAAGAAAGGGTCTGAAATACCCTTGGGAAATTAAATTAAAAACTCCTGAAATTCTCGAAATATCAAACCACAAATTGGTTGACGGGCCGTGGTTCTGAATGACGGACCGTCAACTGAGTCGTGGTTCTATCCTTGAGTTCTGGGGTTCTCTGAAGGTGATTCCATGTGTTACAGGATTGACCGTCATTTGAAACGACGACCCGTGAAGTCACCCATGGAAATCTGGAAGAAAGGCTGAAAATTGACAAACCTCGGGTCATGCTATGGACCGTGGTTTTGGTCAATGGGTCATGGACCAACTCGTTATTTGAAGGTGAAAATTCTAAGTTGCAAGTCTGTTTTCATGAGTTACAGTACGGACCATGGTTCAGAACCACGGCTCATCATCCTGTCCGTGGTCACTGACAAAGCTGCAGTACAATGCCCATAACATTTTATTTTGGACTCGAATTAATGCACGGTCGATGGTGTTGGAATGAAGACTCAAAAACCTTTAATTTGGTGGGTACCAAGCCACCTAATGCTTCATATTTTAGTAGGCGTGATCATTTGAAGTTGACCTTTGAAAAATCTTGCACTAAAACTCAATCGGTAAGGAAGCTTTCAACTCAACTTTGAGCTAGAGGTTCTTTATTACCCTAATTCATATCTAAAACACTTCCCACACATACGTATTAATCTCAAAACCTATTTACCATTTGAAATCATCTGGTTCGGATCTAACAACATATGAAAATGGTCTGGATCTTAGCTTAGAATTTTTGGGGTGTTACTATATATCCCCCTTGGGATTATTCATCCTGAATGAAGTCTTACTAAGCTGAGATTGTTGAGAAGGAGATACAATCCCACCATCTGAGTTTTAAAAGCCAGAGTACTAACATGGTAAATGATTTCTGACTGAAATATGAACTGAGCTGGTTTCATGAGGAAAATATGCATACTGAGAGCATGAGAACACTGATAGGACATAAAACTTAATATCCAACATGATAACTAGCTTGGATTGAGAGTAGGGACTCAGCTAAAATTTATAGAGAACGAACACATTCTTAGAAATGATAATTAACTGGAAGGAACATAAAACTGAGATGAGTAACTGTACGAGAAAACTATTCTCTTCTAAAGTGAACTCACTAGCATGGACTGAACTGAGTGCAGGGCCTTCTGGCCTTAGGAATGATTACTGGCAGATCTAAACTGGTCTGATGTGAGGAGTCTACTATCTTGCTATATGAAGCTACTAGACATAAGGTATGAGCACCCTAGGCAGGGAGTAAGAACAAGGCTATTCCTGCCTTAACAATACAGGGGACAACTTTTAAACTTAGGAACACCCTTTATAACTATACCAACTTCTCTGAATTCCATGCTTACCATTTGCAACTAAAATTCTCATCAGTTCACATATAGATGCTGAGGTTTGAGCCTAACTATCTTCTTTCACCATGTTCAAGCCTATATCGACTAAATCTCTTGCATCTGGAGTTATCTCCCAAGAATGATATTCTTTCTTATCATGAAAATAAACTAACCTTGAACTTTAATCAATGGGTCACTAGTCCCACAAAGAAAAATCCCACATGTATTTCATCATGACATTCAAGACTATTACTTTGATCATCTTATAAATTCTTTGTAGCTGACACTACCTGAGAATCATCTCCTCTTCTCTAGCATATCTAGAAACTTTAACTGCAAGAACTTTTACAAAGAGACACCAAAAGAGGAAAATCTAGTACTTCCCATCTAGGCTACTACTTTTTATTCCTCTACTAACAACTGTGATGATATAAGTTAAGATCACTGAAGCAATAGAGTGGGAGCATGAGCATCACGAATTAAGGAATACTGATTGGTCTTGACTTATACTTAGCGTGATCTAGCCACTCAAGGTGAGGTCTGAGAAGTCAAGTACAAAAGCCTGAGTGTCTCACATCTGGATGTATGAAGCATAGTTAGAGTAAGGAAATCATAAGCACAAACTGTTCAAGAAATCTAGTCTGAGCATATACATGACGTAACATGATTTCACTAGCCATTAAGGCATATCTCGAGGAATGAACTGAGTACATAGAACTGAGCATACTATGAGACATAAGTTTACTTGTATAATGAATCTCATGGCATAAAGCTGGAATTCATAGAATTGTAGAGTAAGACTGGAATCACTGTCTGGAGCAATTTATGTTTATTCTAAGAGTTGAGTATAGACATGAATCTGTATGGAGTGCATGAAATTATCTGTGAGTATGACACAAATACGTCTGAGTATATTGTCACTTTGACTAAAGTATTGGGAAATCCGCTAGAATAAATTGGATCGATATCCCATCATAGCCCTTTCTAGAATTCTGTATTGGTTGAGTGGCAAGACTCGAATTGGTTCTTTATTCTATAATCTCCCCCTTAGCTTAAATGTCACCCCTCTAAGTCTGTGGATCTCTCTCCTAAACTAATCTATAATAAACTAACTTTTGTAAGGTTAGGGTATCACTGTATTCCTGGACGCTGAACTCTCCCTGATAGGCTATAACTGGAGATGCTAAACCCTTGCTAGGTCTTCTTCTGAGGCATCTCTTAGCTTCCTCTTTACCCTTAAGGCTATCACTAAAGGACCCATACTCTTATTGGGGTATATAACCACTTCTTCTAACACTTAGCAATATGACCTTTGCTTATTCATCTACTAGCATCACATCTCTAAGTTCACATCCACCAAAATCAACTGGATTATAACCATGCTAAGGGACTCAACATCATAATCTATCTTTGACCTCCTGAATGTCATGCAACAACATACTGCTCTAGGTACATATCTACCTTTCTAATGCTTAAGGTCCCTCTCTTTTATCTCATGACCTAGTCGCAATTTACCAATTCATCTAGGGGTCATATATACATCTTACTTACACCACCGTACTCATTGAAAATTAATCAACTTAATTCTCGGCATACATTATGTCAAGCCTACTAGGTCAATTCTATAAAACTAGCATCATCATCCTCATCTTAGAGCTACTATACTTCTGATTTTGTACATCTAGTTTTGGGGTCATTGTGCTACTTATGGCACATAACATTTCAATTCACACTAACTTTTGAGTGACTATACTACTGAAGAACTTATAGAACTATACCTTTTGTCTAAGGTGTCATTCGTAGTAAAGTTTCTGGAAGAGGGTCTGAGAGCGCATTCTACTATAGGTTCAACTGCACGAGTGGAAAATGGTACATGTATTTGGATTGGTAGACTTCAATGCACTAGTGGGCTCCTCTCAAGGCCTTGTGCAGTTTCCTAACTTTTTTGATGACTCTATCTTAGAGCATCTTACTAATAGGAATATGAACTTTACTGTTTCCACCACCTCGAAGATGAGGCATGATTGGAGGAATTGGATTAATGCACGAATCTACATAAGTTTCTGAAGGAATAATTTTACTGCACGATCTGGAGTATGAACAAAGGAAAACATTTCCTAAGTGTCCTATAGCCTCCTGATTATAAGTGTGGTGCACAACACACCCATAAGAAAGAATTTACTAAACACAGCTTCACAGACATCCTAGGGCACTTGAACTCTGTGTTGTGGTACCAAGTTTGTCACGCCCCAAGCCTACACCTTAGACATAACACGGGACCTGAGACCATAAGTGATCCCAAGATAACCCTTCTTGCTGGCATAATTCATGAGCAACTAAATAGAAATAGATAAACTGAAAAATATTATGTGGAAGCTGAAGAATATGATGAGATTTTGAAGAGCACTATAGTAAATTGAAGTTTTATAAGCGAAATACTACCCATTTGAAAAATAAATAACTGACTGACTGTCTATGAAGCCTCTACTAACACTGACTATGGTTAGTCGGGACATGACCCCCAACTATATTTAGTCAATGTATAAAAACTGAAATAACCACTATAACTACTAACTGATTAGAGGTCCCGAAAAAGGAGAACTCATTCCTTGCTGACTGGAAGCTGCGATCTGTCTGACCATGATCCTGGGAGCTAGCACTAAAACCTGCATCATCAAAATGATGCAACACAAAAAAGTAAATGATCAGTACTTTGAATGTATTGAGCATGTGAGATAATGCACTAACTTTGAAAATATGTATATACTAGAAACATAACTGAAAGCTGGACTAAGTATGGATATTTGAGAATGCATAAGTCAATACTGTAAAATATGGGCTTTTTTACTGAAGAGTATAAAATGTTTCTGAGTTGTAAACTGTGAGATACATAGACTATGAGATAACTAAGCATGCTGAAAGTATTGATGAGCTGTTTAAAAACTATAAATTGAATCTGTAGTACTCAGGCCCAAACATAATATGCATATAATCTGAAATGTAAGGATATTCTGGAAAATGTAATGTAAAAGTTGTAAAACTGAACTGAGGGCCTAGTACATAACTAATGAGTCTAATTCTTTGGGAGAGTCTGTTAACTGACATAGACCATATGAGCTAAACGTGAAGTCCAATGTATACGCCCCATTAAGAGGACCCAATATACCTTGCCAGGGTATAGAGGCATGACTAGCGTGATCACTAATTCTGATGCCCAACTGAGGGGCTAAATAACCTATAGTGGCACGTAGTTCTGGGACTTGAGGGTACGCTGAGACCTAGTCCAATTCGGTGCTAAATACTACTCCCAAACTGAATACTGATAGCTCATTTAAAACTGAAGTTCTAGAATATTGTGTCGAAACCTAATTAATCTGGATGATTTCTGAAAGACTGTATAACTGAAAACTATTCATAAAGCATGTGGACATATCTAGATGTCATACTAATCATGAAACTTACTAAATTTGTAATCATTGATGGCATATATGAAAGTCCATATTTAAAAACATATTCCGGTAAAACATACTGAAGGTAAGCTGAAGCCTGCTAAATCATGAGAAGTTTTAAAGAAAACTTTTAGACTTAAGACTGGCTAATTTCATGCTTAAAACTGAATGCTAGTACTCTAGGTTAAATTCTGAAGAAAACTAATTCTCATGAAAGTACTACAATTTTAGACTAAATTCTTGATTTTTTAAAGTTCTTGTGAAAGCTCATGCAAATCATTGAACATGGTACAAATCTTCTGAAATAGGATATAAATCATATAGAAATCATAAGGACTGAATTCTGTAGAATTTAGCATGATTGGGTAAGAACCCTTGTTTCTAACATCATGAAATTTGAAATAGAAGACTGAGATTTTGGGAATAAGGGAGAAATAAACCCTTACTGAATACCCACATACCTGGTGGATGATAATCCCTGAAGAGAAATCTGAAATTGAAGCTTGGAAGAGAAAGCCCTAGGTCTGAACTTTGGAGAAGAACACTCTTTTCTTCTTTGAAACATACTTGAGAGAAAGAATGAGGAAAACTAATAGTTTGGAGGTATTTTACTTAATAAAATAAGCCCCCAACTATTTATAGTCAGAGCTAACAGAAGAAGAAATGGTCTGAAATACCCTTGGGAAATTAAATTAAAAACTACTGAAATTCTCGAAATATCAACCACAGATTGGTTGACGGGCCGTGGTTCTGAATGACGGACCGTCAACTGAGTCGTGGTTCTGTCCTTGAGTTCTGGGGTTCTCTGAAGGTGATTCCATGTGTTACAGGATTGACCGTCATTTGAAACGATGACCCGTGAAGTCACTCATGGAAATCTGGAAGAAAGGCTGAAAATTGACAAACCTCGGGTCATATTACGAACCGTGGTTTTGGTCTAGGGGTCATGGACCAACTCATCATTTTGAAGGTGAAAATTCTAAGTTGCAGGTTTGTTTTCACGAGTCATAGTACAGACCATAGTTCAGAACCACGGTTCGTCATCCCGTCCGTGGTCACTGATATTGCTGCAGTAAAATGCCCATAACTTTTTACTCCAGACTCGGATTAATGTGCGGTCAGTGGCATTGGAAATAAGACCAAAAAATCTTTAATATAGTGGGTGCTAGGCCACCTAACTATTCATATTTTAGGAGGTATGATTATTTGAAGTTGACCCTTGAAAAATCTTACACTAAAACTCAATTGGTAAGGAAGCTTTCAACTCAATTTGAGCTAGAGGTTCTTTATTACCCTAATTCATATCTAAAACACTTCCCACACATAAGTATTGATCTCAACACCTATTTACTATTTGAAATCATCTGGTTCAAATCTAACAACATATGAAAATGGTCTGGATCTTAGCTTAGAATTTTTAGGGTGTTACACTGTCATGCTGAGATGGGTCAAGTCCTCTGGTTAAATACCACGTGAGGATCACAGCTAGTGGGACCTCCCACAGCTCATCGCCTTTACCGTTGGTATAAAAGGGGCTAGCTGGGTCTTTGGACCAGTCCCACAATTGGCATCTATGGCTCGTGGACCAACACGTGGAGCTGGTGTCCACTGGAATAACTTTCGCAACTGGCCCCATGGCTTATAGGACTACCCACAGCCTGTGGCTCTGTTTGTGGAGCTGAAATTTAGCAAAAAGCTAGCTTAAGTGCTAGTCTAAACACTGGTTCAAATTCTATTGTATTATAGTATCTTTATCGATCGGATTATGCCTCTATTTCACTTTCTCAGAAGTTATTTCTTTTGATCTCAGCTTCTAGACATGTGTGATCAAAATAAACACCGACTTTTCTCCATGAGTTATTCAAACCAAGGGTTCCTAAACCTTAGGGAATCATTGCAATTCAGATTCTATCGCTTGTGTGATACTATTACATATTTCTTGGAGAATTAGAATAGTCATATGTACAAAATTTAGTAACCCTAGCTTGTGTTAATTTCAGTACTCATAATTTATACTTGCTAGTCAGATAATTCAGACAATTATGCTTTAGAATTAGAATGCCATCAGTTTCAATATATGTATGTTGCATTCTCTGATAATTATCAATATTTAAGCTTTTCAGTATTTTAGCTTGCATTTCATTGCTTATATTCAGTTAGGAGTAGACTTAGTACCGAGCGAATAAAGGGATGAAGGCTTGGTTGTCAGATTAGGCTGAGACCTTTAGTAGCAGTCCCCAAGTACCAGAACTACGACACCACCGTAGGTAAAAAGGGTTCAGCTGTTAGATTAGGCTGGTCACCCTTTGTAACACCTCGGAAATCGAACCAGCCATCTAAGTCTGAAACTCAGAAAATTTCCATGTTTCCAGAATTTCTATGGACCGTAGTTCATTCCATGGGTCGTAATATCTACCTATGGAATTTGACCTGTGGGCTGACTGTTGTCCCTAGAACCACGAGTCCAGTCTATGGTCCGTGATTGGAATTACAGGTCCATCCTGTTGACTCATGCAACCTGATCAGAGATATGAAAGTCTTCAGGAATGACGACTTGATTCTACGATCCATTATCCATTCTATGGGTCTGTCCTGTTGACCCATAGATTGCCTTTTGCAGCCTGATCACTGGACCAGGAACCACGAGTGGGAACTACGGGTCGTGGTTTAAACGATGACCCATAGAACCGACCTGTGATTCCTGAAGCCGACCTAATTTCAAACTTTTTCTTAATTATGTTTCGGGGGTATTTTAGTCTCACCCACCCTTTTAACTCCTAAATGATGTCGTTTTGACTATTTCAAGAAGGGTTTTCACCCTCATTAGCCTAAGTTCCTTCTCAAATCTTCATTCATCTCCCAAAAAGGAAAATAACTCTCTCTCAAGGTCAAGGTCTCAAGCTCCAAGTCCAAGTCTTCTAATCTTTTCAATTTTAAGTGGGTTAACTTTAATCAAGGTATGTGGGTATTTAACAATGGGTTCCTTCCACCCTTGTTCTCAAAACCCCAAATTTCAATTTGTGATTTCATAAACTTTAAAATTAGAGTTCTTACCCAATTCTTATGGGTTTTGCTATAAATTACCTTCTCATGATTTTATTATGAAATTTCATTAAATTGCATGATTTTGCATGAGTTTTTACATATGAGTTCCTATTTCATGAGTTGAAGGTCAATTATGGTAAATCCTACATGCATGAATTAATTTAAGCAAATTGAGAAAAATGATAACATGATTTCATGAATTTCAAGCAAGTTCATGCCTAGTTCGTATGTTTTATGAAAGTATATGTTATTATGAAATTGAACTAAGGTCATGCAAGTTTTTAGGTTATGAATTATTATGCAATGCAAGACACCCGATGTGCCATCAATGCTCATGAATTATTTTCTAAACCAAGATTCGTGAGTAGTATGAAGATCCGGGGTATGAACATGTTTATGAACAAGCTTGACATCTAGATATGTCACATGAATGTGAGACTTATGTTATATGTTTTGGGAGTAGTATGTAGCACCGAGCGATGAGGGTTCTAGATAACCCAAGTCCAAAACTACGTTGCCATCGTAGGTTGCCCTCCGTGTCTTATGACAGGATCCTTATGAACATGGTTATAACTTTGGCCGGTTAGGACAACCTTTTTCAGTGTGGGTGCATGACACTGGACTCCATGTAGCTCAACATAGATTATGTCAGTTAAGAGAAACTCCCACATGATTATTTTCAAGCTATGAAGTTATATGATATCATACTTTGAATTTTAACCGTACTTCATGTTTTTAAGTTTTATATCTTGATGATCCTCTTACGTTATTTCTTTATGGAAAGGTTCACCTTAAGCATGTTTTAAGTATGTTTTTATCATGATCATGCATCTCTCACGTATTCAGTATATTCCATAGTACTGACGCATATCTTGTGCTGCATCTTTTGATGATACAGATTTAGGTGTCCTTTATCAGACCCGTGGCTAGAGCTTCCAGGCCACTCTCTGTCAGCTATTGGTGAGTCCTCTTAGGTCAAAGACTAGGTATGTTCTTAGTCTGTGTTAGTTACTTATTTTCGTACTTTGAGTTAGCTAGGGTCTTGTCCTAGCAACTCCTTATGTCATGTATAGAGGCTTTTCAGACATAAACGATATTCAGGTCTTCTTCAAATCATGTTCTTGATTTTATCTTATGGATTGAGTTATCTAATTCGTATTATGCTTCCACTATGTTTAATTATTTTACCTGAGTTATGCTATGATCAAGGGTTAATTTGGGGCGCTTGTGTCCCGGGTCCTATGTTACGCCTAGAGCGTAGCCTTGAGGCATGAAAAACTTTGTATCAGAGCCTCAGGTTCAAGAGTCCTAGGATGTATGAAAGCCACATCGAGTAGAGTCTCCTTCATGTGTGTGAAGAGCGTCACACATATGATAGGGAAGCTATGAGATGTCTTGGAAAACTTCACTTCTTTCATGATCATATTGTGAGATAGAGCTTAACTCTAATGTTTCTCTAATACTTACCTTGTATGTTTCAGATTACGCCTCGATATGCTATGTCTCACCGAGCCGCTCGGAATGCCGCTCCTCCAGTTTTGGCCCCTGAGGTCAAGAATGAGGAGTTTAGGAACACTATTCATTTGCTAGCCTAGACTTTGGATGCTCAGGCCAACCATCCGTCTCCTATCCCCATCCACCGTCAAGGTAGGGTAGCGGTCCAAGTTCATGATTTTGTCCGTATAAACCCGCTAGCATTTTAGGGTTCGAAAGTGAATGAGGACCCGCTAAATTTTATTGATAAAGTGAAGAAAATCTTTGATGGGATGCAAGTGGTTGGGGTTGATTGTATTGAGTTGGCATTCTATCAACTCAAGGATGTGAATCATATCTTATTCACGCAATGAAAGGAAGCTAGAGCTAGCAACGAGGTCTCTTTGACTTGGGAGTGTTTTGAGAGAGCTTTCCTCGACCGATTATTTCCCCGAGAGTTGAGGCTAGCGAAGACTGAGAAGTTTGTGAAGTTGAGACAGGGATCCATGACTGTTCAGGAGTACAGTTTGAAGTTCACTCAGTTATCTAGGTATGCCCCCTCTATGGTAGCAGACCCGCATGATCATATGAGCAAGTTTATCAATGGGATTTCAGATTTGGTGAAAAAAAAGTGTAGGTATGCTATGCTGTTGATTGATATGAACATTTCCAGACTCATGATCCATGCTCACCAAATCGAGGGAGACAGGCTTAGGGAGATGGCTAGGGATAATAAGAGGGATAAATCCGAGGGTTCAGGTTTTGGTCATCAGAGGTCCGATGGCGGACATCGCTCCTCATTCCAAAAGAAGTCATCAAGACCCATTCATTCTTCTGCTAGTGCTCCTACCCAGGCCTAGAGGCCCCTTCATGATTAGACTGGTAGAGGTTCTTGTTCATATTCATAGTCTCAGGGGAGTGTTGCTAAGGTATCTTCCCACCCTGTTTGCAGCAAGTGTGGGAAGACTCACCCGATAGAGTTTCGTTTGGGCACAAGTGCATGCTTTGGGTGTGGATAGGTTGGACACATGATTAGAGACTGCCCTTATGCTAAGAAGGGGCTGGGAGGTAGTAGGGCTCAGTCTACTCCAGTAGCCCCAATAGGTCGACCAGCCCAGTAGGGCACAACTTCTAGTTCTGGTGGTCAGCGCCAGAACTGCCTTTATGCTATGTCCTCTTGTCAGGACCAGGAGGGTTCCCTAGATGTTGTAACTGGTATGTTGAAAGTCTTATCTTTCGATGTGTATGCTTTGTTGGACCCCGATGCCTCCTTATCTTTTTTGACCCCTTATATAGCATGCAAATTTGAAGTATGTCCTGAATTACTTTTAGAACCTTTTTGTGTTTCTACTCCGGTTGGCGAGTCTGTCCTAGCCAAAAGGATCTACCAAAACTTTCCTATCTTGGTACTTCATAAAGTCACTTTAGCAAACTTAGTAGAGTTAGATATGACAAATTTGATGTTATTCTTGGTATGGATTGGCTACATGCTTGTTATGCTTCTATCGATTATCATACTCGGGTTGTCAGTTTCAAGTTTCCAAAAGAACCCGTCTTGATAGCAAGGTAGTCCCCCATCCTTGAAAGGTCATTTTATATCTTATCTTAAGGCCAGAAAGATGATTTCTAAGGGGTATATTTATCATATAGTTCGGGTTATGGACATGGAGTCCGAAACCCCATCCCTTCAGTCTATTCCTGTTGTGAATGAGTTCCCAAAAGTGTTCCTCGAGGATTTACCTAGAGTCCCACCCGAGCGGGAAATCGACTTTGGGATAGATCTTTTTCCAGTTACGAATCCTATCTCTATCCCTCCCTATAGAATGACCCCTGCAGAACTTAAAGAGTTGAAGGATCAGTTAAAGGATCTTCTTGATAAGGGTTTCATCAGGCCTAGCATTTCTCCATGGGGTGCTCCAGTCTTATTCGTGTGAAAGAAAGATAGTTCCCTCAGAATGTGTATTGACTACCGTTAGTTGAACAAGGTCACAATCAAGAATAAGTATCCCATTCTTAGGATTGATGACTTGTTCGATCAACTTCAGGGTGCTAGTTTCTTCTCCAAGATTGACCTATGATTCGATTATCAGCAGCTTCGTGGTAGAGAGTGTGATATTCCGAAGACAATCTTTAGGACTTGGTATGGTCATTATGAATTTGTTATTATGTCTTTTGGTCTAACAAATGCTCCTCCAAATTTTATAAATTTGATGAACCGCGTGTTTTAGCAGTATCTGGATATATTTGTGATTATTTTCATTGATGATATCTTCATCTACTCTCAGAGTAAGGAGGAGCATGCGGACCATTTGAGAGTTGTATTGCAAACTCTCAAGGACCGACAGTTATTTGCTAAGTTTAGCAAGTGTAAGTTTTGGATGCAGTCTGTTGCTTTTCTGGGTCATATTGTGACTAAATATGGTATTTGGGTTGATTTTCAAAAGATAGAGGCAGTAAAGAACAGGCCTAGACCTACTTCCCCGTCTGATATTAGAAGCTTTTTGGATTTGGCTGGTTACTACAAGAGGTTTGTGGAAGGATTTTCTTCCATTGCTGCCCCTTTGACCCAACTGACTCAGAAAAAAGTAAAATTCCAGTGGTCTGATTTGTGTGAGAAGAACTTTCAGGAATTAAAGACTAGATTGACTACATCTCCAGTGTTAGCTCTACTCGAGGGCCTAGATGATTTTATTGTGTACTGTGATGCTTCTAGGATTGATTTGGGTTATGTTTTGATGCAGCATGGTAAAGTGATTTCTTATGCTTCGAGACAATTTAAGACTCATGAGAAGAACTACCCTACTCATGATCTTGAATTGGCAGCCGTGGTATTTGCTTTGAAGATTTAGAGACATTACTTGTATGGGGTGCACGTGGATATATTCACCGATCATAAGAGTCTTCAGTATGTGTTCACTCAAAAGGAATTGAATTTGAAACAAAGAAGATGGCTTGAGATCCTTAAGGATTATGACATGAGTGTGCTTTACCATCCGGGTAAGGCCAATGTTAGGGCAGATGCACTTAGTAGATTGTCGATGGGTAGTGTGTCTTCTGTCGAAGAAGGAAAGAAGGAACTGGTTAAGGAGGTTCATAGGTTAGCTCGGTTGGGGGTTCGCCTTATGGACTCGACAGAAGGTGGTGTTATTGTTCAGAATGGTTTCGAATCATCCTTGGTTGAAGAAGTGAAGGCAAAGCAAGACAGTGATCCCATTTTACTTCAGCTTAAGGGTGCAGTCCATCAACAAAGGGTAGAGGTTTTCTCCCAAGGGGGAGATGGTGTACTTTATTATCAGGGTCAACTATGTGTGCCAGATGTAGATGAGTTGCACCAACAAATTTTGACTGAGGCTCATAGTTCTAGATATTCCATTCACCCCGGTGCCACCAAGATGTACCATGATCTACGGAAAGTCTATTGGTGGAATGATATAAAGAGGGACATCCCATTTTGTGGCTAAGTGTCCCAACTGTCAGCAAGTGAAGGTAAAGCACCAGCAACTAGGTGGCATAATTTAGGATATTAACCTTCCCACTTGGAAATAGCAAGCGATCAATAAAGACTTCATTATAGGTTTGCCTCATACTCAAAGGCAATATGATTCTATTTGGGTGATTGTCGACCGGATGACTAAATCATCCCATTTCTTGGATGTTAAGACTACAGATTCAGTGGACGATTATTCCAGACTCTACATCCGGGAGATAGTTCAATTGCATGGTGTTCCTGTGTCCATCATTTCAGATAGGGGTACTCAATTTACTTCTCAGTTTTGGAGATCATTTCAGAGAGGTCTTGGTACTCAGGTGAAGCTTAGGACTGCTTTTCACCCTCATATAGATGGCCAGGCAGCGCGTACTATTCAGACTTTGGAAGATATGTTGAGAGCTTGTGTGATTGATTTCAAAGGTAATTGAGATGATCACTTACCTCTTATCGAGTTTTCCTACAACAATAACTTTCACTCTAGCATCCAGATGGCTCCTTATGAGGCACTTTATGGTTGGATATGTAGATATCCTATTGGTTGGTTTGAGGTAGGTGAGGCAGCCTTGATTGGTCCAGATTTGATTCATGAGACTATGGAAAAAGTTCAGCTTATTAGGGAGAGGTTGAAGACCGCTCAGAGTCGACAGAAATTATATGCAGATGTGAGAAGGAGGGAGTTAGAGTTCGAGGTGGATGATTGTGTATTTCTTAAGGTGTCGCCCATGAAGGGTGTGATGAGATTTAGAAAGAAAGGAAAGCTTAGTCCCCATTTTGTAGGTCCTTATCGAATTCTAAATAAGGTTTGTAAGGTTGCTTATGAGTTGGATTTTCCATCAGAATTGGAAGCGGTTCATCCAGTTTTCCATGGTTCCTTATTAAAGAAGTGAGTTGGTGATCCGACCTTGATTGTTCCTTTGGAGGATGTAGGTGTAAAGGATAGTCTCACCTATGAGGAGGTTCCCATAGAGATTCTCGATCGTCATATTAGGAGGTTGAGAAACAAAAAAGTCACTTTGGTAAAAGTTCTTTGGAGAAATCAGCTTGTTGAATGAGCTACTTGGGAAGCAGAATCAGCCATGAAAGCCAAGTACCCTCATCTCTTTCCTTTCGATTCTATTCCAGCTTGAGGTAATAGTTTCGTCCTTAGTATGTTCCTCCGATCCTATTCCTTCAGTTATTCTCATGATCCTAGCATGCATTCATGTTTTCGAATTTGATTTAACCATATTTTAAGTTGAAAAGTTCAGTTTTCATGTTTATTCCTTGATTTTCATGTTTTGTTGCTGGTTGGGCTATTTTCTCTTCTGTTTCCCTTGCTTAGTCTTCATTCGGGGACAAATGATCCGAAGAGGGAGATATTGTAATACCTCAAAAATCAAACCTTCTATCTAAGTCTGAAACTCAGAAAATTTCCATGTTTCCAAGATTGACGGGTCTAAACCACGGACCATAGTTTGAACCACGGGTCATGGAATGGATCCGTGGTTTAAGTCTTCAGGGTTAGCCTCTGGTCTGAGAACCACGAGTGGGTTTTACAAACCGTAGTTCATTCCACGAGTCATAATATCAACTCGTTGAATCTGACCTGTGGGCTGACTGTTGTCCCAGGAACCACGAGTCTAGTCTACGATCCGTGATTGGAATTACGGGTCTGTCCTATTGACTCGTGAAACCTGATCAGAGACATGAAAGTCTTTAGGAACGATGACTTGATTCTACGATCCGTCATCCATTCTACGGGTCTGTCCTGTTGACTCGTAGATTGCCTTCTGCAGCCTGTTCACTGGACCAGGAACCACGAGTAGGAACCACGAGTGGGAACCACGGGTCATGGTTCAAATGAAGACCCATAGAACCGACCCGTGATTCCTGAAGATGACCCATTTTTCAGCTTTTTCTTAATTATGTTTTGGGGGTATTTTAGTCTTTACCCACCCTTTTAACTCCTAAATGATGTCGTTTTGACTATTTCAAGAAGGGTTTTCACCCTCATTAGCCTAAGTTCCTTCTCAAATCTTCATTCATCTCCCAAAAAGGAAAAAAACTCTCTTAAGCTCAAGGTCTCAAGCTCCAAGTCCAAGTCTCCTAATCTTTTCAATTTCAAGTGGTTTAACTTCAATCAAGGTATGTGGGTATTTAACAATGGGTTCCTTCCACCCTTGTACCCAAAACCCCAAATTTTCAATTTGTGATTTCATAAACTTTCAAATTAGGGTTCTTACCCAATTCTTATGGGTTTTGCTATAATTTACCTTCTCATGATTTTATTATGAAATTTCATTAAATTGCATGATTTTGCATGGGTTTTTACATATGAGTTCCTATTTCATGAGTTGAAGGTGAATTATGGTAAATCCTACATGCATGAATTGATTTAAGCAAATTGGGGAAAATGATAGCATGATTTCATGAATTTCAAGCAAGTGCATGCCTATTCCTATATTTTATGAAAGTATATGTTATTATGAAATTGAACTAAGGTCATGCAAGTTTTCAAGTTATGAATTATTATGCAATGCAAGACATCTGATGTGCCATCAATGCTAATGAATCATTTTCTAAACCAAGATTCGTGAATAGTATGAAGATCCGGGGTATGAACATGTTTATGAAGAAGCTTGACATCTGGATATGTCATATGAAAGTGAGACTTATGTTATATGTTTTGGGAGTAGTATTTAGCACCGAGCGATGAGGGTTCTAGATAACCCAAGTCCAAAACTATGTTGCCACTGTAGGTTGCTCTCCGTGGCTTATGATAGGATCCTTATGAACATGGTTCTAACTTTGGCTGGTTAGGACAACCTTTTTAAGTGTGGGTGCATGACACTGGACTCCATGTAGCTCAACATGGTTTATGTCGGCTAAAAGAAACTCCCACATGATTATTTTCAAGCTATGAAGTTATATGGTATCATACTTTGAATTTTAACCGTACTTCATGTTTTTAAGTCTTATATCTTGATGATCCTCTTACGTTATTTCTTTATGGAAAGGTTCACCTTAAGAATTTTTAAGTATGTTTTTATTATGATCATGCATCTCTCACATATTCGGTACATTTCATAGTACTGACGCATATCTTGCGTTGCATCCTTTGATGATGCAGATTCAGGTGTTTCCTCTCAGACCCGTGGCTAGCGCTTCCAGGCCACTCTCTGTCAGTTGTTGGTGAGTCCTCTTAGGTCGAGGACTAGGTATGCTCTTAGTCTGTGTTAGTTACTTATTTTCATACTTTGAGTTAGCTAGCGTCTTGTCCTAGAAACTCTTTATGTCATGTATAGAGGCTTTTCAGTCATAGACGATATTCGAGTCTTCTTCGAATCATGTTCTTGATTTTATCTTATGGATTGAGTTATCTAATTCGTATTATGCTTCTGCTATGTTTAATTGTTTTACCTGAGTTATGCTATGACCAAGGGTTAATCTGGGGCACTTGTGTCCCGGATCTCATATTACGCCTAGGGGGTAGCCTCGGGGTGTGACACCCTTGTCCCTTGTGGGCATCAGTTTAGTAGATCCATGTAAGATTTGTTTTTCCTCTTGGAAAGGTATAAATACCTTTTCATCCAGGGTTACAGGTTGGCCCCATAGTTAGCTCAACTTGGGGTATATCGGTTAATAGTAACTCCCACTGTCAGACTCTTATTGCATTGACCTTGTAATTAATTATTCAGTTAAGCATGCTATATACTCATGTTAGTTACTTGGTCACTGTATTCATCTTATCTTTCAGTTCCTGCTTTAGTATGTATTTCCATATTCAGTCTTTATGTTGTTCAGCTTGGCATATATCCCGCATGCTCAGTACATTCGAAGTACTGACGCATATTTTTGTGCTACATCATTGTACAATGTAGGTTCAGGCACTCAACATCCAGACTACGTTTAGCTTAATTTTCAATCCTTACTCAGTAGCTTCAGTGGTGAGTCCTAATAGTTTGAGGATGATAGATATGCTTTCATCTTTTAGTTTTGTATTTCAGTTTCAGATTATTAGAGTTAGCTGGGGGCTTATCCCAGCAACTTACTTCAGTTAGAGGCTTTCAGACATAGAACTAGATTCAGTTATTGAGTTGTTAGTGTTGGTTTTCAGACTCATTACTCTTATAGGATATATATTCAGACATATTGGATTTCGTTTTCCCATCTCAGATATTTAAAATGTTTTCAGCTTCTGCATAGTTCATATTTTATCTACATTTGTCTAGATATACCAGACCATGGGTTAGCTTGGGGTCACTTGTGACACCGCGTACCGTGTTGCATCTAGGGTGTATCCTTGAGGCGTGACAAACTTAATATCAGAGCATCAGGTTCAAGTGTCCTAGGGTGTCTGAAAGCCACGTCAATTAGAGTCTTTTTCATGGGTGTGAAGTGCGCCACACTTATGAGTGAGAACCTATGAGATGTCATTAGAAAAAACTTCTCTTTCCAGCTCGTGCTATAGAGTATGAACTCTATTTAATCTCTATCTAACTTATGCTCTACACATTTCAGAAAATGCCTCCCAGAAGAGCCAACACAAGGAACCAAAAGACACCAATAGCTCCAGCAGACCCCCTGAATGAGAAAGTTACCCATGCTGAATTCAGGGCTGCATTTCAGGAACTTGCTCAGGCCATGACCGCTCAGGTCAACCAGCAGGCAGTGGCACCAGCCCCACCTCAAGCCAACTCTGCTGCAGCCAAAATCCGAGATTTCACTCGGATAAACCCTCTAGATTTTTATGGGTCCAAGTCCGAAGAGGATCCACATCAATTTCTTGATGACATTTAGAAGGTGACAGAGATTATGGGTGTCACTCTGGTCGAAAGTGCAGACTTAGCCGCTTACCAGCTTAAAGGAGTGGCTTATACTTGGTTTCAGCAGTGAAAGGAGTCTCGTTGTGTTAATGCAGGTCCAATGGATTGGAACCACTTCAAGACTGCATTTCTGTACATGTTTTTCCTACTTGAGCTCAGGAAAGCCAAGGTCCAAGAGTTCATCAACTTAAAGCAGAATGATATGAGTGTGAAGGAGTATGCACTCAAGTTCACTCAGTTGTCTAAGTATGCTCTGGCAATGGTAGCTGACTCCAAGGACCGTATGAGTAAGTTCATGTCTGGTGTGTCCAAGGATGTGGTCAAGCAGTGCAAGACTGCTATGCTGGTTAAGGAGATGGATATTTCCAGGTTGGTGACTTATGCCCAGCAGATCAAAAAGGAGAAGATCAAGGAAAGAGGAGGAGACAGCAAAATAGCTAGAACAGGTGGATTTAACTACTCTCAGTATAGATCAGATGGGGGTTACCGCTCTCAGTTATTTCAAAAATCTTCAGCTCCAGCCCTATCCTCTGGTAGTGCTCTATTGCCTAAGTCTAGGTAGGGTAGGCAGGATAGGGCTCTAGACTCTAAGTCCCAAGGTATAGTCACTAGCGAGCGCACTCATCCAGTTTGCAAGAAGTGTGGTAGGAACCACTTAGGTGAGTGTACGAGTGGAAATCGTTTTGGGTGTGGCAAGTCAGGCCACAGAATGAGGGATTGTCCAACAACTTCTCAAAAGGGCAAGGATGCTCGCCCACAGAATCAGGCTAATTCTATAGCAGCTCCAGTAGATCGTCCCACTCAGCAGGGTGCCTCATCCGGTAAAGGAGGTGGTTAACACCAAAACATGCTCTATACTCTTCAGACTTGACAGGACCAGGAGGATTCTCCCGATGTGGTCACAGTTATGTTACAAGTCTTCTATTTGTATGTTTATGCATTGTTAGACCTAGGGGGTACACTTTCTTTTGTAACTCCCTATATAGCAAAAATTTTTGGGGTCAGTCTAAAAATCCTCCCAGAACCCTTCTCAGTCTCTACTCTAGTTGGTGATCCAGTTATAGCTAGATGGGTATATAGAAATTGCCCTGTCACAATTTCCCAAAAGTCACCTCACCCGATCTTGTAGAGTTAGAAATGATTGACTTTGATATTATTCTTGGCATGGATTGGTTACATTCCTGTTATGCCTCAGTTGATTGTAGAACTAGGATCCTTCGGTTCTAGTTTTCAAACGAGCCAGTCTTAGAGTGGAATGGTAATACTTCAGTGCCTGTAGGTCGCTTCATCTCTTACCTTAACGCCAAAAAAATGATTTCCAAAGGGTATATCTATCATATTGTTTGGGTTAAGGATTCAAACTATGAGACCCCAACTCTTGAGTCAGTCCCAATGGTGAATGAGTTCCTAGAAGTGTTTCCAGAATATCTTCCCAGAGTTCCTCCCAAAAGGGAAATCGACTTCGGAATAGATCTCCTTCCAGACACCCAGCCTATTAATTCCTCCTTACATAATGGCTCCAGCTGAGCTTAAGGAATTGAAGCGACAATTGAAAGACCTTCTAGACAAGGGCTTCATTAGACCCAACATCTCTCCATGGGGTTCTCCAGTGCTCTTCGTGCGCAAGAAAGACGGTTCTCTCAGGATGTGCATCGACTATCGTCAGTTAAACAAAATCACAATCAAGATTAAGTATCCCATCCCCAAGACTGATGACTTGTTCGACCAGCTTCAGGGTGCTAGTTTCTTCTCTAATATAAATCTTAGATTCGGCTATCATAAGATCAGAGTTAGAAATAGTAACATTTCAAAGATAGCCTTCAGAACTTGGGTATGGTCACTATGAATTTGTAGTTATGTCTTTTGGACTAACGAATGGTCCTGCAGCTTTTATGGATTTGATGAACAGAGTGTTCAAGCAGTATATAAACTTGTTCGTCATTGTCTTCATCGATGATATACTCATATATTCTCGGAGTGAGGAAGAGCATGCAGACCATTTGAGGGTGGTGTTGTAAAACTCTCAAGGATCGACAGTTATTCACCAAGTTCAGTAAGTGTGAATTCTAGTTAAAATCAGTTGCTTTCCTTGGTCATGTGGTGTCTAGTGAGGGAATCTGAGTTTATACTCAGAAGATAGAGGCAGCGAAGAACTAGCCTAGACCCACCTCTCTGACAGACATCAGAAGCTTCTTGGTTTTGGTAGGTTAATACAAGAAGTTGGTGGAAGGACCCAGACCACTGTGAGTGGCACCCAACCAAATCCCCCGGGTGAGCAGACCAATATCGACCCAAAACTTAACCATTCTAGCAGCTTAAAACCAATGCATAAAATAAACTAGCAATAAAATTGCAAACACTATAGCACAAAACTGCGGAAATATTCTCCCTAGAACCTGAAAGTCATTGTATCAAAACATTCTACCAAAATTGTCTAGAAATACAAGGATGCAACCCCAAAGTATGCAAAGTCTAAGCCTGAAACAAGTGGGATACAACAAAAAAGAAGAAACCAAGGTAACTCGATCGAAGTAGCTCACTCTTGATGTCTGGAAGCGCTGGGACTACAGGTGAGGTCGCGTGTCAGCCGCCGGAAGATTGCTTATAGTCACAAAAAGAAAAGCAAGTGCAAAGTCAGTACATAAACACCGTGTACTGGTAGGATCATCGACCAACTCCAATAAACATAATATGAACAGTAAACCATAACATAGTAAGGTACATGAAACATGTAACAAGTCAACAAACAACCAGATATTAAGCCTCTCCCTTAGGTCATTAAACACATGAACCAAAAGCAACCATGAACACACCCAAAAACAACAACATATACCCTTCTTCACATAACTCGGGCCCACCAAGGATCCCTGAAACAACACCTAAGTGTTAGACATGCAATCCCGGTCTACCCTAAGACCAAGCTCATAATTATATAAAATCACCCGGCCTCTCATGGACCATATGCAAATATCACAGTTCAAGAATACAACCCATTCCACTCATGGAACCATAGAAATAATACAACAATACAATTAAAACAACCTATACCAGGCATGGTACTCGAGCCAACCGTTATGAATTCCTATACCAGGCATAGTACCTTAGCCAAACATTAGTATACCCGTACCAGGCGTGGTACCTTAGCCAACCGTTAGTAATTCCGTACCAGGCGTGGTATCTGAGCCAATCGAATGTTAAACAAGTCCAATCAATCACAACCAATGGACAAACATACTTGTAAAACCAACAAGAAAACAAAAGACGTTCATTTCACAAGACTGATTACTGGCAACTAGACATTCACAATTCGTTTCATAAACATGCAACTCATACACTACTACAGAATAGTACGTGAACATATAATGCATATTAGAAATCAATAACTATCACCTACCTTAAAATATTCCAAGCTCTACTCGACCAGAGTTTTCTCGTTTCCCGAAGTTCTTGTCGGTTCTTGGTCTAAAACAACACACAATAACCAATAATCAATCCTTATGGCCTACTAGTTACCCGGATTATGCAAAATCCCAAACCCCAAGCAAACAATGATTATCCCACACTTTTCTCAGGCTTTACCACCATTAATTCACCTATTCCTATCATTTTTATGGATACATTTAGGGAATTAAGGTCACATGATCATAATCTAATGAAATTAACAACACCCAAGAACTTCTACAACCTAGAATCCCTTTTCCCCCCAGTATTTTACCATCCTAGGTCATTCCAAACCTTTCCCCAAGTCCACCCCTAGCAGTTCTATAGCGTAGGAAAGATAGTACGGAGTTTAGGGAGTAGAATTCTTACCTTTAGGATGAAAATTGGCGGAAAACTTCTGAAAATTGCCCAAAATTGCCTTGCCCTTCTCCCAAAATGTCTTGATAGAAAGCTGACTGTTTTGGGAAAGTTTCTGTATTAAATCCCATCATGCTCTGCTATAGCAGTCCACGCTCTGCTATAGCGGTACCACCATAGCAGAACCATCCGCTATAGCGGTGCTGACCGGCATTGACTCCCGCTATAACAGTAATTTCTCTGCTATAGTAGAGCTTGCTACCATGGTGTGTCACCCGCTATGGTGGTTGAAACGGGAAAAAAAGTCATAAATCCCCTTAAAAGAGTCCATCTTACAATACACTTAAATTCCTAGCATTTCAGAACAACCCCTTCGCGTCAACCTTGATACCAGGTGTTCTACTTACCCAAATTCGATTTCGAAAAGCCCCCTGGACTACTTTATGACTTAGATAAATGGAAAACTAGATCAACCCAAGATATGTTACCCAATCCTCACTTGGATTGCCCTAGACCCCACCGCGCTCCAAAACTGCCCGAGACTAGCCTACCCTAAACTTTTCAACTCCCAAATGTGAAAGTTTTCTGACTTGAAACTTGGCACAAAACATTTACCCATATGACGAACCCAATCGTTACAATAGATACCAATTTACCCATCGTTGATCCTCGAATGATCAAACCCAAAAAATATGGAAGAAAAGGGAAGAGTAGTACCTGAATCCTCAAACAAGTGAGGGTACTTGTCCTGCATGTCCTTCTCGATTTCCCAAGTGGCTTCCTCAATTGGATGATGCTTCTATTGAACCTTTACCATGCTGATCACCTTTGTCCTCAATTTCCAAAAATCCTGATCAAGAATCACAACCGGTTCCTCTTCATAACGCAATTCTTATCAAATAACACCTTATACCACTTGATGATGTAGTCCCCATCCCCATGGTATCACTTTAGCATAGATACATGAAATACTGGATAGACACCCAACAAACTGGGGGATAGTGCTAACCTACAAGCCACTGGCCCTACAATCTCAAGAACTTCGAATGGTTCGATGAACCGAGGGCTGAGCTTGCCCTTCTTACCAAAATGCAAAACTCCCTTTATTGGTGACACTTTCAATAACACTTGTTCACCAATCTGAAAATCCATGTCCCTTACCTTGCGATTTGCATATTCCTTCCGCCTGCTCTGGACCGCTAGCAACTTGGTCTGAATGCCTCTTACCTTTTCTTGTGCCTCCCTTACCAATATCTATGCCCAAAGGCTTTACATCGCCTTTCTCAAACCACCCTATAGGTGACCTACAACCCCTTCCATAGAATGCTTCAAATGATTCCATGTCGATACATGAGTGGTAGCTATTATTGTATGAGAACTCACACAATGGTAAAAGCTGGTCCCAATGACCCCTGAAGTTAATCACACATTCTCTAAGCATGTCCTCCAATACTTAGATCATCCTCTCTGACTGACCATCAGTCTGAGTATGGAAGGCTGCACTAAAGGTGAGCTGAGTGCCAACTCTTCATGTAACTTAGCCAAAAACTTAGAGGTAATCTGCGTACCCCTGTCTGAAATGATGGACAGTGGTACTCTATGCAATCTCATGATCTCTGTCACATAGATCTTGGCCAATTGCTGCAAATTGTAGTCCACCCTAACCGGAATAAACTAAGCTGACTTGGTCAGCCTAT
Organism: Jaltomata sinuosa; assembly: GCA_003996215.1. Lineage (NCBI taxonomy): Eukaryota > Viridiplantae > Streptophyta > Magnoliopsida > Solanales > Solanaceae > Jaltomata > Jaltomata sinuosa. The sequence continues at coordinate 6,965 of QJPP01001358.1, read as the reverse complement.
CCACAATGACCTAAATAGAGTCATACTTCCCCAAAGTCTTGGGAAGACCCACCAAGAAGTCCATGTCTATCCTTTCCCACTTCCACTCTGGAATGGGCATCCTTTGAAGTAGTCCTGCAGGTCTTTGGAGCTCATACTTTACCTGTTGGCAATTTTGACATTTGGATACAAAATCAGCTATGTCCTTTTTCATCCCAGGCCACCAGTAAAGCTACCTCAAATCCATGTACATCTTGGTTACACCTGGATGAATCAAATACTGCGAGCCATGAGCCTCTGCCAATACTTTCTGAATAATGTCATCAACCCGAAGAACACAAATCCTTCCTCTGAAATTCAACACCTCGACAGCGTCCAACGTGGCATCCCTGGACTCTCTGGATATTTCATTGCTTCGAAACCTGCTCAACTGCGAATCCTGAAGATGCTTGGCCTTTATCTCCTCTATGAAGGTGGATTTGACCTCAATACTAGCCAACACTCCACCTTATTATTAGATACCCAGGTTCATGAATTTAGATTCCAAAGCCTAAATCTCCCTTGCCAATGGTCGTTTGGACACCCCCAAACAAGCCAAACTGCCCATGCTGACTGTTTTTCAGCTCAATGTGTCTGCCACCACATTAGCCTTACCCAGATGGTACTGAATGGTCACATCATAGTCCTTTAACAACTCCATCCACCTTCTCTGCCTTAGATTCAAGTCATTCTGATAAAAACATGCTGCAGACTGCGATGATCAGTGAACACCTCATATTTGACACCATAGAGATAGTGTCTCCAAATCTTGAGTGCAAACACCACCGCTGCCAACTCTAAGTCGTGGGTTAGGTAATTCCTCTCATGTACCTTCAACTGCCTAGATGCATAGGCTATCACATTCCTATCCTGCATCAACACATCACCCAAACCCAAATATGAAGCATCACAATAAATAATAAAATCCTTACCTTTCACCGACAATGAAAGGATAGGAGTCGTGGTAACGAGTGTCTTAAGATTTTGGAAGCTCTTCTCACACTTTTATGACCATACAAATGGTACCTCCTTTTGAGTCAACCTTTTTAAGTGAGTAGAGATAGATGCAAAGTCCTTGACAAATCTATGGTAGTAACCTGCAAGTCCCACAAAACTCCTCACCTCAGTTACAGAGCTAGGCCAAGCCCAATTCTTGACTGCCTCAATCTTCTGGGGATCCACCATCACCCCCTTTTCTGACACTACATGCCTCAAGAATGCGGCTGAAGTCAACTAAAATTCACACTTGGAGAACTTTGCATAAAGCTTTTGGTGCCTCAATATTTCCAACACAATACAGAGATGTTCAGCATGCTCCTCCCTACTCGTGGAGTAGATCAAAATATCGTCAATAAAAATGATGACAAACGAATCCAAATAAGATTTAAATACTCCATTCATCAAACTCATGAATGTCGTCGGTGCATTAGTCAACCCAAATGACATCACTAAGAACTCATAATGCCCATACCTATTCCAAAAAGCAGTCTTAGTAATGTCCTCGGGCCTAATCTTCAACTGATGATACCCTGACCTTTAGTCGATTTTTGAGAACATAGATGCACCCTATAACTGGTCAAACAGATCATCTATACGGTTTAAAGGGTACTTATTCTAGATGGTCACCTTATTCAACTTCCTATAGTCTATGCAAATTCGCATACTACCATCCTTTTTCTTCACAAACAAGACCGGAGCACCCCAAGGCGAAGCACTGGGATGGATGAATCCCTTATCTAGGAGTTCATGAAGCTGAGCCTTAATTTCCCTTAACTCTACTAGAACCATACATAATGGAGGAATGGAAATTAGGCGAGTGCCCAGTGCCAAGTCAATACAAAAATTAATATCCCTGTCTGGAGGCATACCAGGAAAATCCGCCGAAAATACCTCCTGAAACTCTGAAACAATCGAAACTGACTCAATAGATGGGGAATCCACACTATCATCCTGGATATGAGCCAAGAAGGCTAAACACCCTCTTTCTACTAGCTTGCTAGCCGGAATAAATGATATTATCTTGGTCGGCTTAGGCCTATACATACCTTCCCACTCTAGCCTATCTGTACCCAAAATCTCTAGAGCCATAATCTTGGTGTTACAATTCAACACAGCATGATAAGGGGATAATAGGTCATTCCCAAAATGACATCGAAGTCTACCATATCTAGAATTATCAAGTCTACCCAAGTATGCAACCCCACAAAAATTACAGAACAAGCACGATAAATATGAGTCACAATTATGGACTCTCCAACTGGGGTGAAAACATGGATATGAGAATCAAAGATATCACAAATCAAGTCCAGACCCATAAAAAAATTCACAGACACATAAGAGTAGGTAGAACCTGGGTCAAAAAGTACCGAAGCCATCCTATCAGAGACAAGAATTGTACCTGTGATCACTGCATCTGATGCCTCTGCCTCAGGCCTCCTTGGAAAAGTGTAAACTGAGCCCGGTCATCAATATGAGCTACTTCCTTGGCTGTATGCACCACAACCCTGACCGCGCTGCCATTCCCCTATCTCCTCAGCTTCCCTGAAAGTTACCTCGCCCACCTTGTGGACGACCTCTAGCATGGCCATCTCTACCTGCCGGGACCACAGTCTTAGATTGTTGCTTAGCCTGATTACTAGTCTATCTGTGAGGGCACTCACTTTTAAAGTGGCCCAAATCACCACAATGAAAACAACTACGATCAAGTGAATGCCTGCTGGTAGATGTGTAAGAAACTCCCTGGCCTCGAGGAGCTGACAACTGATGATTAGCTCCCGAACGACCACCTGTAGCAGCTAGAAAAGCTGACTGAATAGGATAGGCAGAGTACACTTGCTGATTGTGGCCCCTGGAGTGCGAGCCACTGAAGTTTCCATTATTCTGGGGCCTCTTGGCTAACACTTTAGCCTTCCCAACCTGCTTGGCCCGTGCTAACTTCTTAACATAATTTGTTACCTCATTGAAGCCCTTCCCTGCTGAAGTCATATGCACCGATAACACCTGTAATTCCGTATTCAAGCCCTTCACAAATAACCAAATCCGCTCCTCCTCAGAACCTGACAAATGTGTTGCAAAATGAGACAAGGCATGAAACTTAGCCTCATAAGCAGAGACCGACATGTTACCCTGTTCCAGAGCCAGGAACTCATCCTTTTTTGCGATCTCTCAAAGTATGAGGCACATACTTCTCTAAGAAGAGAACTTCTCCCAAGTAAGTGGGGGAAAAATAGATGACCGACATTCCACATGAGATCTCCACCACTGCTTAGCATCACTTTGCAGCTGAAATATGACAAACTCAACCCCATGCTGTTGCACAATGCCCAGCTTATATAACCTCTCATAAAAGTCTAATATGAACTCATAAGCATCATCCTTTTCAGTACCCTAAAACGTAGGAGGTTTCAACTTAAGAAACTTGGTCAGCATCTCGTGCTTATTCCCTGTCATGATCGGACCTAGCATTGGTCTGAAGAAGTCTTCTATGCCAATTGCTGCATTCATTCTAGGAGCTGTAGTAGCTGCTGGCTGAGTACCCGACACTTGATCCATTGTCCCTGTAGGGTTGGCTCTAGCACCAACCAACCCACTCAGGAAAGACCAGACTTGCTGAAATGCTTCGGGTGTGATAGGGGGAAGGCCTGCACCTCCAGTTGGTGCTGCCTCCGCCTACTCTACACCCTCCTCAACAACAACCTCGACCTCCTCTTCAACCTGATCCTGGGTAGGGAGAGGGGTCACCTCACTTGCTCCTGCAGCAGCTTGAGCTCCACCCCTGACGGGTATCGCTCTACCTCGGCCCCCGCCTTTTCCTCTACCTCTGATAGTGGGGCCCACTGCTCTTGCTCCATTATTCCTTGTGTTAACCATCTGCGGACAGAAGAGTGAACAAAGTCAAATACCAATTTGTATCACCAGATACCAATTGGAATCAAGTTATAGCATGAAGGGAGAAAGGAGATAGTTTCCTGAAGTCCTATAGCCCCTCGAAGAAAAGTACGGACGTCTCCACACCATTCTGCAAGACTCTACTAGACCTATTTTGCTATGATGAGATCAACGAACCTAGGGCTCTGATACCATCTTTGTCACGACCCAAACCGCTATATGTGGCACCAACCCAAATCCCCTGGGTGAGCGGACCAATACTGACCCAACACTTAACCATTCTAGCAGCTTAAAACCAATGCATAAAATAAACTAGCAATAAAATCTCAAACACTATAGCACAAAACTGCGAAAACATTCTCTCTAGAACTTGAAAGTCATCATACCTAAACATTCTACCAAAATTATCTACAAATATGGGGATGCAACCCCAAAGTATGCAAAGTCTAAGCCCGAAACAAGTGGGCTACAACTAACAGGAAGAAACCAAGGTAGCTCGATCTAAGCAGCTCACCCTTAATGTCTGGAAGCGCTGGGACTACATGTGAGGTCGCATGTCAGCCGTCGAAAGATTGCCTGTACTCACAAAAAGAAAAGCAAGTGCAGAGTCAGTACACAAACATCGTGTACTAGTAGGATCACCGGCCAGCTCCAATAAACATAATATAAATAGTAAACCATAACATAGTAAGGTACAAGAAACATGTAACAAGTCAACAAACAACCAGATATTAAGCCCCTCCCTTAGCTCATTAAACACATGAACCAAAAGCAACCATGCCCATGCCCAAAAACAACAATATATACCGTTCTTCACATAACCCAGACCCACCAAGGATCCCTAAAACAATAACTAAGTGTTAGACATGCAATCCCAGTCTACCCTAAGACCAAGCTCACAATTACATAAAATCACCTGGCCTCTCATGGACCATATGCAAATATCACAGTTCAAGAATACAACTCAGTCCACTCATGGAACCATTGAAAGAATATAATAATATAATTAAAACAACCCATACCAGGCATGGTACCAGAGCTAACCGTTATGAATTTCCATACCAGGCGTGGTACCCGAGCTAACCGTTAGTATACCGATACCAAGCATGGCACCTAATCCAACCGTTAGTAATTCCCGTACCAGGTGTGGTACCCAAGCCAACTGAATGTCAAACAAGTCCAATCAATCACAACCAATGAACAAACATACTTGTAAAACCAACAAGCAAACAAAAGACGTTCATTTCACAAGACTGATTACCGGACAACTAGACATTCACAATTCATTTCATAAATATGCAACTCATACACTACTATGTAATAGTACATGAACACATAATGTATATTAGAAATCAATAACCATCACCTACCTCAAAATATTCCAAGCTCTACTCGACCGGAGCTTTCCCATTTTCCGAAGTTCTTGCTGGTTCTTGGTCTAAAACAACATACAATAACCAAAAATCAATCCTTATGGCCTACTAGTTACCTGGGTTATGCAAAAATCCCAAACCCCAGGCCAACAATGATCATCCCACCCTTTTCCCGGGCTTTCCCACCATTAATTCACCTATTCCTACCATTTTTATGGATACATTTAGGGAATTAAGGTCACATGATCATAATCTAATGAAATTAACAACACCCAAGAACTTCTACACCCTAGAATCCCTTCCCCTCCAGATTCTACCATCCTAGGTCATTTGTTCTAAGCCTTTCCCCAAGTCCACCCCTAGTATTTCTATAGCGTAGAAAAGATAGTACGGAGTTTGGGGAGTAGAATTCTTACCTTTAGAATAAAAATTGGTGGAAAACTAATGAAAATCACCCAAAATTGCCTTGCGCTTCTCCCAAAATATCTTGATGAAAAATTGACTATTTTGGGAAAGTTTTTGCATTAAATCCCATCACGCTCCACTATAGTGGTCCATGCTCTGCTATAGCAATACCGTCATAGCAGAACAATCTACTATAGCGGTGCTGACCAGCGTTGACTCCCACTATAGCGATAATTTCTCCGCTATAGTAGTGGTTGACACGGGACAAAAAGTTGTAAATCCCCTCAAAAGGTTCCATTTTATAACACACTTAAATTCCTAACATTCTAGAACAACCCTTTCACATCAACCTCAATACTGGGAGTTCTACTTACCCAAATTCGATTCTAAAAAGTCCCCCAGACTCCTTTATGACTTAGCTAAATGGAAAACTAGCTTAACCCAAGATATGTTACCCAATCCTCACCTAGATTTCCCTATACCTCACCTCGCTCTAAAACCAGCAGAGACTAGCCTAGCCCAAAATTTTCAACTACCAAATCTGGAAGTATTCTGACTCGAAGTTTGGTGAAAAAAGTTTACCCGTAATGACGAACCCGATCATTACACCCATTGACCAAGTTGACTCAGAAGGAGGTCAAGTTTCAGTGGTCAGATGAGTGTGAGATGAGTTTCTTAGAGTTAAAAACCAGGTTGACTACAACTCTCATGTTAACTCTACCAGAGGGTTCAGATGGCTTTGTGGTTTATTGTGATGCATCCAAGGTCAGACTGGGCTGTGTGTTAATGCAGCATGGTAAGGTCATTGCTTAAGCCTTTAGGCAGCTTAAGATTAATGAGAAGAACTACCCGACTCATAACCTTGAGCTTGCAGCAGTTGTGTTCACCCTAAAGTTCTGGAGACAATACTTGTATGGTATCCATGTAGATGTGTTCACAGATCATAAGAGCCTCCAATATATGTTCTCCCAGAAAGAGTTGAATCTTCATCAGAGAAGGTGGCTCGAGTTCCTCAAATACTATGATATGAGTGTGCTTTACCATTCGGGTAAGGCCAATGTAGTGGTTGATTCCCTCAACAGACTGTCCATAGGTAGTGTGTCACATGTTGAGCAAGAGAGGAAAGAATTAGCCAGAGATGTTCAAAGGCTTGCTTGCTTAGGAGTCTGCCTTATGGACACGACAGTTGGTGGTGTGATAGTTCAGAATGGGTCAGAATCTTCATTGGTAGATGAAGTAAAAGAGAAACAAGATCGTGATCCCATATTACTTCAGTTGAAA